>CM026188.1:13664626-14175821 GCA_014825925.1 Bombus breviceps | reverse complement strand
TTTGGAGTATAACGCACTTCGAATTGTTTCCGTTACCCCAATAGCAGCGGAGATACGTTGAATTAAATATTTGGCCTTGAAAGCTAAAAAATGCATTCTCATTGTATTGGATTTGACAGGGAACACAGTTAACATAGCTCAACCGGGTGATGTGCTCTGTATTAAACAGTAAATTTGGAGTATAACGCACTTCGAATTGCCTACATAACCCCAATAGCAGCGGAGATACGTTGAATTAAATATTTGGCCTTGAAAGCTAAAAAATGCATTCTCATTGTATTGGATTTGACAGGGAACACAGTTAACATAGCCCAACCGGGTGATGTGCTCTGTATTAAACAGCAAATTTGGAGTATAACGCACTTCGAATTGTTTCCGTAACCCTAATAGCAGCGGAGATACGTTGAATTAAATATTTGGCCTTGAAAGCTAAAAAATGCATTCTGATTTTATTGGATTTGACAGGGAACACAGTTAACATAGCCAACCGGCTGATTATACAATAATCTTTAGAATTACTGTTAATTCAATAGTGATTAACGTACCTCACTATCTGTATTACGTTGAACATTTTAAGAAATACAGCTTAATTCTGGTTTTAATCATGTATAATTTATACTTATTTTTACAATATAATTATAGTACAAGCATGCCTTTAAACCTATAAATTAATAGTTGCATTTCATGCCATATTTCAGGAATTAATAATTTATTGCACTTGTTATAATATAAATACAATTGTAAATCTAAGACATAGTTTCAAAAAGACGGAATATAATGAATTATAACTAGTTACAACTATTTAGAACTAACAACAATTTATTGACGTGAACTTTTATTGACGTGATAAAAGTTCTGTGCTTTCTGTTGTAGTTTTTTGATGTTGCAGCAAAAGGAAACCTGCAACACACAAAAGATATATTAATTTCACTTGTCGTACAGTATAAAAAATGAAATGTAAGAATACGATAATCATTTTTAAATAATATTAATTAAATATAGATTCATTTGACGCTATAAAGGCTGCTGAAATTATTTAACAGATTCACCTATACCAGTTAATCAAGGTACGCCTCGATCGCATGCAATTCAATGAATAATAAAGAATATCGTCCGATAGCTATAGGTTTCAACATGATTTAAATGTCGCGTACTTCAGTTTATCCAAAATATTAAGGATCGTAGTTGACGAAAAGTTTCGAATATAATCTCGTTTATTAATCTAAATTATTGCAAGACAATTTTCAATTTGATCGGGCGGAAACCGTTAGAGGGGCGAGGAAATACGCGCAAATGGGAGAAAACTCGTGGAAACGTAAGTAAACGGGAGAAATGCGAGCGGGGAGCGAGCGAACATTTGTCTGAATTAATTTTTACAGTAAACTTTAATTTAACGTTAATTGGTAAATGCATTCTATATAAAAATGTTACGTATAAGCAATTAAATCTCAGAAAATATGATATGTGTTTTAGATCTTTAAAAATGTTTTATTTACATACACAATTGCGAAGAGTTTTACCAGACAGCCACGCTGCAGCCCGCTTACCGACTAAGCATACATGTATACATGGATTATCGACATAATACAGTAGTATTGCAAGTTATAGACACAAGACTGCGCTGCGTTACAAATCCTAACAAGTGGATCAAAGCGCTTACTATGAACAATTTGATCAATATCGTCCGATTATTAAGCACCCCCCCCCTCCCCAGAAGAAGTTATCAGAGCTGTGAATAATACATATATACGACTGTGCTTTATAGGTCTGTACGAAATGACATTCATGTAGTCGCAACGTTCGTGTGCGGTTTGGTACATGCGCTGGTGTACGAAACAGTGTTTGTCTGGTTGTGAGTAGTAACAGACGCAGTACCAACACTTCGTGTGATCCGAGCTTTAAAAATGTGTTATTCTAGCTCAATATTTTACATCCTGGATACTATACTGTAGCCTCAACTTCGTACCGAACCTTTTAATATTACAATTAATTCTGCTATTATTTGATATTAAACGTATAGTTCGAATACTTTTGCGACCTATGATTTGCCATTAGATCTAATAAAATTCTTCCAACTCGAATTTGTGTTAGACTTTTTAGATGTTGATTTCAATACAATTATCCTTACTTGTTGTCCATCCATAATAAATACAGCAATTTCAAAAATTTATGCTATACTGTAGAATCTGAGTCCATTTTATTTATAAATTATGGTTCGAATACTTTCGTGTATATGTACTATTGCTGAAAGCAGAGGATGGAAGCATTGTCCATGCAAACTTAATTTAAAATAAAAGATATAAATAAAGATTAATTTACAACAAATATTTCATTAACATATAATATTTTAATAACAAATAATAAGGAATCAAAAATAATTTATCAGGTCTCTCAAATTGTTAAATTTCTTAAATCTGGTATTAATATAACTTCCAGAAAACATGCTATAGTTCCAATGTGTCACGTGATAATACAGCCATGCGTCTTTTATGCAACATGGCGACCGGCAAAGGACTTGCAATCGTTTTCCGACCAAAGACTATTAATTTAATCAGCAACAATAAATTAAATAAATTGCCATGCGGTATTGTGCAAAGATGTAGCACGTGTCACCGATCTGTTACTACAGTAGCATTGAGTGTCGGCAGTTGGAACTCAAAAAAATCAGGAAAATGTAATGTATACGTTTGATCACGAATATCACGCAGATTACATCACACGTTTTTCATAATACGTATTTTATTTTGAATTTGTTGACATATTAGATATATCTTGGTATTTTGAAAAAATTTTCTATTTTTAATTATATATAATATCATGAATGCCTTGTCTTCTTACTTACAATTCTAATGAGTAAATTTTCAAAGTAAAATATAACCTGAAACTTAACAACACATGCTTTTCGTTTTTACTCCCAACAATTGTTTATAGTAGTATCTCAGATAGACTTTTGTTCTTTAAATTTTGTTCTAACATATTAATATAAATATCTGTTAATATTATGTTAACGTGTCAAAGTTATTAATTATGTTAACAAAATTTTAAAGTAAATAAATTATCTTATATAGGGTGTATAGAAAACCTGGAGTAAATCCTTCAGAGCATATAGTACTCATCAAAACAAACAAAAATATCTTAATAATCATTGATCCAAAAACCATTAATTTTGAAGTTATAAAATGTTTTTGTCGATAAGCATATATTCAATATATCTTCCATTTATTTCAACACACACTATGGCATGTTTTATCATACTAGCATACACAGTTTGATATTTGACATTTCACGATTCATTGTATCAACTCATTTAATATAGCACCTGATTTACTATATATTGTACTTCTATACATTAAATATCTCATAACTCCAATACTAATGGATTTTGAATCAATCTTTATTAAGATCTTTTTAATTAATTTGAGTACATTACACGTTCCTAAACTTCTTGCCCAACTTTTTTTATACATTCTGTTTATTATAAATCATATTCTACTTGTGATCCTTTGCATTCTTTAAGCTTTCTACCTTTGATTCTAAGTCTGATAGAATTCTAAGACAATTCTATCACTTGCTTATTGTATGATTTATTTTATTAATTATATAAACGTACTAAAAATATATTTTATAATTTTTAAGTAGTTCATTAATGTCTTATTTAGAGAAATAATCTCAATGAAAAATAGGTATACATGCATTAACAATATGTTTGTGTGGGTATCTTTTTCACTATTATTATTATTATTATATTTAGAAAAATTCTTTCTAACATAAAATATTATTTATTAAATATAATTGCAGATATGATAGAAAATTTATCCAAAGTTCAAAGAGGAATACATACAACATGCAAACTATTAAAACGTAACTATTATGAAATATTGGGTGTATCTAAGAATGCTGCTGCAAAGGATATTAAAAAGGCTTACTATCAGCTTGCTAAAAAGTATCACCCTGATACAAATAAAGGAGATCCAGATGCAAGTAGAAAGTTTCAAGAAGTTTCAGAAGCATATGAAGTACTAAGTGATGATCAAAAAAGAAAAGAATATGACACGTGGGGAGCCACATCAGAACAAATGGGGATGGGACAGGGCCGTGGTGGTGGTGGTGGTGGCCATGCTGAAGATTTTACTGAAGGTTGGCAATTCAGATCATCCATCAACCCGGAAGAATTGTTTAGAAAGATATTTGGAGAAGGTGGATTTCAAAGTAATATCTTTAATGATTTTGAAGATTATCAAGAATCAAAGTATGGTTTTGGAGCAGCTCAAGAGGTACTTTTATATGTAGAGTAGAACCTCCTTATTTGAACTAATAGGGACACAAGTCTGTTTAGATAATGGAATTTTTGGATAATAGAACAATCACTTTCTTAATATGAAATTTCATTTATTCAAATACAGACTGAGATTAATTGATAATTTTTTCAACTATTTGTAAATCTCATATCTTTCTTGCTGCTAAATCACATAATTTTTTCAACATAAATAACTGCATAGAGTTACATTCTCCCTATATGTCAAATCGTTAAAGTCCCTTTCCAAACATTACAAATGCTTCAGCATGAGAAGGCATCTCTTCATCACCACTTTTGTTTGCTGTGATCATTTGTGTAAAATCGTCATTATTATCGTGTTTATTTCGATGAAATCATTTCATTACATTAGTATATTTAAGATTCTTCTATTGTTGCCAGCACCAGAGGAATCAATGTGCTTTGAATAATTTTTAATATCATGTTTTTGATTTTTAATGTTTTTGATTTTAATAGCTGTGGCTTTTCCAACATCATGTATTTTTGCTAATTCTGTTGCACTTACACCACTTTCAAGTTATTTAATTACGTCGTATTTTGTTTCAATAGTTAGAACGTTATTAGCTGCATGCTAAATTCTTGTAATCAAAATTCACTCGACCGAATAAAAAAAAGAATACATTATATATGAACTAGTGGCTAATAAAATACATATTTGAAACAAAAAGAGGTATCCGTTACTGGAAAATATTACGTTCGAATATTAGGATATTTGGATTATGAGTGTTCTACTGTATATATGTATATATATGCAGAGTGTCTCAGAATTATAAGTTTAATTTCTAATGTTGCTGAAGTGAAATAAGCAATGAATATCTCAAAACAAATGAACCGGGATTCATTGCATATATTGACCTTTTTGATTCAGAATGACCAGGGTGGTCAAATATCCTGATAAAGTTGTTTCTTTGTGGGATACTATTATGTTATACATTTTGGTATATTAATTATTTACAAGTTTTATTTCTCTGATTTTTAGGTTGTTATGAATTTAACATTTTCTCAAGCTGCCAGAGGAGTGAATAAAGATATTCAGTTAAACGTGGTAGATAAATGTCCAAAATGTTCAGGGTCACGATGTGAACCAGGAACGAAAGCAGTTAGGTGCCACTATTGTAATGGAACTGGAATGGAAACGATTAGTACTGGCCCTTTTGTAATGAGATCTACTTGTCGTTATTGTCATGGTAGCAGAATGTTCATTAAATATCCATGCACAGAATGTCAAGCAAAAGGACAAACGGTACAAATATATTTTTGTGTTAATTAAAATTAAATAAATTTTTTTTAAATAAATATTTCTGTATGTCATAATTGTTTTACAATAAAATATTTTAATAGGTGCAACGCAGGAAAGTAACAGTCCCAGTACCAGCTGGTGTTGAAGATGGTCAAACTATTCGGATGGCTGTTGGTAATAAAGAAGTATTTATAACATTCCGTGTGGAAAAATCGAAATACTTTCGAAGAGATGGTGCAGACATACATACGGATGCTCAAATTTCGTTATCACAAGCAGTACTGGGTGGTACAATAAGAATAGAAGGCGTTTATGAAGATCATACTATACAAATTCGGCCTGGCACTTCGTCCCATACTAAAATTCGACTTAATAATAAAGGAATGAAAAAAGTAAATGGCACAGGATATGGAGACCATTATGTACAAATTAAAATTGTTGTACCTACAAAATTAACTGATAAACAATTGGCATTACTCCAAGCTTATGCTGAACTTGAAGATGATACACCTGGAACTATACATAGCATAACATATAAAACAGATGGTAAGGATAAACATGATGAATCATGATACTGGAAACAGTACATTACAAAAGTAGAGAAAAGTTAATAATATATTTGTGTTTTGTCTTCTTTTTTCTTCTTTATATAATAAATTAAACTTAGTAACAATTTGAAGTTATGAATATTCCGAATAGAATTTTTTCAATAATTTTTGTTTCTCGTAAAATCAAGTATAAGATTAGATTTGTGTGTCGCTTGAGTTTTCTCATGTGTACCTGGCCTTGCTAATTAAATAAATGATGTAAAAATTTATATATGCGTTTCATTAGCGTTTCATATTAATAAAATATGTTTTTGAAGAATAAAATAATGTTAACAGACTGCATAACAAGTAACGTAATAATCAAACAAGTTTTATATATCTCCGTAATTTCTTTACTTTACAAGTTCTTTTATCTTGAGAGTATACGTACTTTTTTGGCAGGTCCAAAGGTAAAAACTCAAGCGAGACAGAATACACAAAGCGAAGCAAATGATGAAAACGATGGTCTCCTTAGCAAGATCAAGAAAGCAATATTTGGGTAAAACTTGGGTGAGTGAATCTTTAGGAGGAAACGCAGAGATTATTTTTTTCTGTATAATTTATCTGTACGATTAATAAGTTCATAATAAAGTGTGATCTTTTAATATAGATTATTCTGAGAAATTCTACTCTATTACATTTGTTTTACTTACAGGAACTAAACAAAGTTATGCTGGTCCTTTGGATTTGTTGGAATCCATACGAATAGCATTAGGTGACAAGGATATTTCTCATATAAACTCTGAGTCTTCTGAATGCGAAGGTCGAGAAGATAAATCTCAAAATAATAATGGAATGAAAAGCAGTAGCTCGATAAATGAAGATGTTGACACAATGAGAAGACGAAAAGTATCTTAAATTCAATTCTAAAAAATTATTTGCAGCATCACTAGACGCAATTAAACAAGAGATATAAAAGTAAAAGTTATTATCATATAAAAGATTCTGATGCATCGATATTATAAATATTACTTAAATTTCAAACAAATTGATTGCAATCCACTTTTTCAAACGTAATTATATATTGGGAATATTGTTTATTTGATTAACATAGTTTGTTAATGTACAATGTTTGCAATACAAAGATTAATCCATACAAAGATTAATAGTTACCGAAGTATCAGAATTAATAGATAATTATAGTTATATTACTTGTGTAATAAACTACGCAAACTGTCATATTTCTACTTATGTTTTATCTCTATATCCTTCGTTCCATACCATACTATCCAAAACAAATTTACATGTTTAACATTTTATTATTAATTTTAATATGTTGAATTTCATTTCACTACGTTTGGTACAAATTAATTTAGCGCAAATGAAACAAAACTATAAAGTATAAATTTAATTTATTAGTTTAATTACATTGATTACAAATGCAGAAGTATGTGTAAAATATAAACAATATATAATAATGGATTATAGATAATGTCCATATTATGATTTTAAATCAGTATTTTACTTTAAATAATTTCTTCAGTAATCAATTGTTTAAGGTTCAAGTAATACAGATATATATATATATACATATACATGATTTTTAATTTGGCAAGTATAGTATAGTCATATTAGAAAGTTACATGATAAATATGATTTTGTAAATAAATATTTTGAATTTTTTGAATGTAAGTATAACAGAATGGAAGAAAATTTATTGATTGAAAGAGATAGATAGATGTTCATGTTAATCATTTTTAATAAAATGGTTTCTAACACATTTTATGTTTTCATATCAAAATTTTCATTATTCTTGTCATATATTAATATTTACTGCATGTACAATGATATCTTTATGCATGTGAAAATAGAGTGTGTTAATGCTCGTAGTAATTAAAAATTCTTACTAATTGATGCAGAACGTTAATTTATTGGATATTGCTAACTAGAGATATTAAATATTTACATAATTTAAAAGTATTTATATAAATATTATATAAAATATTCATGAAATAGTTTGATCGATTCTGGAGTTTATGACGTATGTAGTATTGTATATATCTATGTATATATTCAATTATTTCATTCATTTTATGCCGATATCGTGTTTCGTATTATCTAACGAATGCTAATAAATTATGATGTTATAGCTGAAGAATTTTGTTATTTATAATATATAATTTGTAATTAAAACATATGGTGTAAATGTGGAATATAGAATTCTATCGTGTTTTATATATTTATAATTTCTTATAAAATTTTATTCTGAAAATTATCGATCTTGAAATTACATTTTACTGATATGTATAGTTCAATGCAATTCAGTGAAATATGCATTACAACGAAACAGCTTTATGACAAATTATCTCTAAGATAGTTATATATTCGAAATATAAAACGTTTATTGAAAATACTAAGCTTCGATTAATAAACCATATTTGAGACCAATATTGGTCAAGTTCTGAGTAGTTGATACACCCAAAACCGCAACCGCAATAGCAGCAATAGTGACTGCACCTTCCAAGTAAAGACCGTATAATACTCGCACATAGCCAACTATTGTTGAAAGACCACCAGCAGCAGTAAAATCTAAAGGAAATAGAACACTTGCTGCAATTGGCCTGGATCTAGCTACTCCAAAACACAAGACTCCCAGCAGATAGTAAGTGGCTGTAATCGAAAATAATGTATAGTTACTCACATTAATATTCGAACACAGTACTATCTCTGCGACAATAACGAGTTATTCTGAGTGGTAATTTTTATCGACCTTAATTTTATTTCACCCTGCACATGAAATTATTTACTTAAAGTCATATTCTAAATCAATTGGCAAAGTTTTGCTTTTTTAACACGAAACATGCCTTATAAGGGCATATTTTTATCCTAATAAAAAAATAATACTTGAATCAGATTTTATGGCTCCAAAGATCCCTAAAACAAGTCTCATTGAAATCACTGATGACATATTTACCGACACTAAATTTTACCAGTATCAGACTTGCCCGACACCACGGTTGACCGACACCAGGCTATATCAACAACAACTTCAACTTAATTATTATGTTTGGCAGTGTGACTGTCAGTATCAGCACGGACAAATAAGAGCGGATTTTTACTCATGCAAGTAAGTTTATTGTTGCAGATAAAATCGGTGGCCGATCGCCTTACAGCGGCCGGGTTAAAAGAGCTAACCCAAACTTAACACAATCCAGGAACTTGATATTGATTTGTATTGAAATTACATTCAAACTTATCGTAAATTAATTGAAATTTACAAACCAAAACTTATTTAATTGCTAAGCAGTTTGTGTTCGATATTGGATTTGGATTGGTTCCTTAATCCGTACACCGTAAGGTGGCAGGCTATCGATCATCTGTAAAAATCTATCTAAGTAAAAGTCCACTCTTATTTCCCTGTGCTAATACTGCCAGTCAATCGAAGCTGTCGTCAGCAAAAGCTGTGGTCTATGAAATCTGGAATCGATCAAATTTGCTGTCAGTGAATAGTCATCGGCGAAATTTGTGTCAATGGTTTCAATGGGATCTTCTAAAACTGTCCTGTTTGCAATTAATCGCGTAAACTTAACGTAAATCGCGTAATATTATAAGTGTATATACATGGGCATTATGATTTTATAATTACCTACACAAACGAAGGGCACTACCTTAACCCATTTTGGTACTGGCGGTGTATAACTTAGCTCTGTTTGCTCATATCCTTCAAGTATCCTCGATATAGCATATCTTTGTAATCGTACTGCTAACAGAAGACCAAGATTCATAACTAAAAGAAAATGTGCAGGTATACCAATTGCTGCAAAAATAACAGTTACTGTTCGACCAGCTGTCGTTCGTGGAACCGGGGCACCAAAACCTAAGAGAAATAAAAGCATATTACAAACTGGCAAAAGTAAAAAAATATATGTGCTTATACGTAACTATGTTGCTTAAGCATCTAAAAATAGTATAGAATAAACGAAAGTAAGCGCTGGATTATATTTTTCGAAAGATTCGTTATCAGACTGTGTATTTTTGTGAGCTTATAGGAAATTAGAAAGTGCAAAATTACACAAAATATACATAGCACGAAAGACACGTAAACTATTCAATGCATAATGCTTTCCATAATATTTGTTAGGTAAAACAATTTCGTACCGAGGTTTAATTTTAACAATTATATTCTCAAAAATATAAATTTCCATAAAAATCCGCAGACTATTCGTTATCTCTCCAAAGTTTGCTAATAAATGTTACACTAATTATTTAAAGAAACAATACAACCTGCATATTAAAATCTTGCACTTGAAACTAATATCGTTTGTATTTCTTCTTCTTTATATTTATCGCAATCATTAAGAAGCATTTATTTGCTACAGAAACAACATTTCAATTACCAAGAGTGGTGAGAAGTGAAAGCGCAAATAAGACGCAACCCGGAAACGTCCAAAGTTGTCCACTATTTCCACTTTCGCCATATCCAGAACTAACTGCCATCAATAGCAACTGCTCGTGTTTTTCTACATATTGGTGCACTTTGTTACTCCAAAGCGGTTCTACGTCTTCTTCTTTTTCCGTACGCAACTGTCTCAATTCCGTCGCTAAGCCAACTGCTAAATCTTTCTGCATATCCTTCAATTTTACGACTTGCTCACGTTCCCGAGGTCCCTCAATGACACAAAAAGCCACTGCACCAGCAATTGCCCAAATGGTAAGTAACCACGTCAATCCTACAATACGTAAACCACGTTTGTTAACTAAAAATAGTAAAAGCGAATTACACATTAAAATCGTTTGCCGATATGAGAATCATTTTTTTCAATAAATCACTGTACGTCCCGTTGCTTAGGTTGACCTACTTTCGTTCGTACGAGGAGGTTCACTCGCGTGCAGGGATATTTTGGTCTATTTTTAATTATCAATAAAGATAAAGCCGAAAACGCAATTTTTTATTCTTGATTTTCGTCTTATTTTGGCGTCAAGAATCACCCCTTAAATTATGAAACATCTGTAGCCGAACACTCTGTACGGTGGCATATGAAAATATTCAAACACTACTACAAGCTTTGATTTCAAAAGCTTCGTTTCGAGAGCTCATTGTACACCTAAGGACAATGGAAAAAATCCATATATATATATATATCTTCTATCTGTATTAGTTTATGCGATATAACGAATTTTCTGTTTTTATTTTGTGTTATCCAATTCTTAGAGGTGCGCGGATACTCGATATTTCGAGTTCGGACGGGGTCGAGAATTCTACTCGAGATTGTGTCGTGATCCCCAAAGTTTGTAACGTCTGCGTACTCCCGATATTTCGTATTATTTCTTATAGTCAAATGTGGAAATCTTTCTAAATCTAAACGTTGAATATCCGATTGTAAAATTAAAAAAAAGCAGACCAGATCCAAGCCTCGGGTACGAGCAACTTCGAGTTACCTAACCCCGACCTAACCCGCACACCCCTACTAATTACCTTCACAGAAAATGACCACGTTGTATTTAGAGGCAATCCTGTAAACGTCTTGTCATGGATCCGATTGCATTCTGAATGATTCCTGAATTTGCCGAAAAGCTCGTTCCATTCTGAACCTTAATATGTTAACATCATCAATAGAGTTTTCACTGTTCGCAAAATTCCTTATATCTCATAAACGAAGACAGAGAGTACGTTTATATGAACTTCTCTCATTGTTTTTAGATTTACAACCAACTTCTCAAGCGAGTCTCACACGTTCTGTTACACCATGTATACTGTGTGAAATATTTGAGAATCTCATTAGCACTGTAACGAGACTCAACCTCGATTATTATTCCTACATCGAGTCTGAAAATCGGATCTGAAAATGTAATAGAGGTTACAAGATATTTATTGGAAGCATATGTTTCGCAAAGATCAACAAAGTATCTCAACAGTCAATTATACGTTATATTCATAGAACACGGTATGTAGCGAGACCATCTTTGGCATTTATACGAGTAAAACTATGACTTTTAGTTTCTGCAGCTCTGCTCTTGTTTGGAAACTCCTCTATAATTGGACTTTCTATAATAGAAGTTCACCACTTTTCCCCAGTGTCTATTATTCTTTGTTCGCATAATACGAGCTTTTCAGATAAGTGAATTCAACCAGTAAGAGTTCAGTTAATCGACTAAATTACTAACTTAACTAAAGTTTCGTTCCAATAGTTGGAGTTCAGATAAGTAGAGCTCTACTGTAACTGAATGTTTAAGACTACTAGTCGTACTGTATACTAATTGCGCACTAAATGTATGTTTGGCGATAAATGTCTTGTGACTTCTATATCCATTTTCAGATTGATTTCAAGTTTTAGTATTATAAGTTTAGTTTTGTGAGGACAAAAACAGTATTCATAAAATCTTCAATCACTATTTCTTCAATACGCTATTTTTTAATAGCAATTATAAATTATGAGCGAAAGAAGAGATATCAATGTATTTTTACCAAACAACGAGAGTGATAATCTTCCTAGAAATCTAATATGTCTCCATATTTTCGAAAATCCTTTTACATTTGACGAAGCTACATCTTCTTCTTCGACGATATCTTTAACGGATGGTAAAACCCTGAGTCGCAATGGTAGTCCAACCGTTGTTTGAATAGCAATTGATTTCGTCGGTTTTTCGGAATTTGCGGTCGTTTTGTATCGCGGAGAGATGTCTTCCGAAACTGTTGTAGGTGTATCTAAGAATGATAGACTAAATTATTACTGTACTTCCAAAGTATATAATTTGAATGCAACCTTTAAAAGTGATTTTCTTGCTTTATAATGTATCACATAGATGATGAGAAACGACGATAAGAAGGAAATATATTTTCTTTCCTCAAGATCATTATAGTTAAATATAACATTGTCTCTAATAACGACGAGCCTCGCAAATCTTTAAGAATACAAGGTCTGGCACGATAACATGTACAGGTGGGCGTGAGGTGATTTCTTATGAAAAAATAGGAAGAAAATTTGACTAGCGTATACTTGAACTTGGCCGATCACCGAGTATGAGGAAATAATCGGCAGGAAATTATCCTATACATGAAAATAAGTCGAAAATAAGCGGAAAAAAATGTTCACAAGATTCTTTGTTTTCGAGAAAAATAAATTTGAAAATATATCATGCGCGTGTACCAGGCCTGTTCTTAACTAAGCATATCGTTGCTTGGCATTGATAGTGGCATAACTCAACAAATTTTAAACTACACTATGTTTCTATTTTTATCATATAAAACAGTAAATATTTACAACTCCATCGGTTTTGCGTCATAAGGAAAAATTATTACTTATGCTGTTATCAACCTGGCCTTAGTTTTACAACACTGGCTCATCTTCAGTCGTTTCGCGACAAGTGGAAAGTTATACTGATTTCGCGAATAGTCGCATATCTTGTATCAAGTCGGCCTTATAATATCGTTAAAACGAGTCGCGAAGATTTCTTTGTAAATTTGAAAAAACCTCTTCTCTAAAATATATATTTTTCGGGTTGTGCCACTATCAATGTTGTGTCAAGCAACGGCACTCAAACTTTATTTTCTTGGGAATGAAACCTTAAATGGAAAGTATTTTTACTTATTTTTGCACGTATAATAATCTCCTGTTGACTGTTTCCTCTTACTCAGTCGCTAATTAGTCACGATCAAGCGTCCTTGACAAATTTTCAAACTCGATTTTCTCAGAAATTAAGCTTCGAACGAAAAAATGTTATTCGATATTTTCTCCTTATCTTTTTATAAGGAATCATCATATGCCCGCTTGTCTATAGCCTATACATACATGTTATTCGATTCGATCCTGTATATGTACATAGATATGTTCCTGTAATGCATGAAATGTTATTACTTCGTTGAATTTATTGTGTATATTGTCAATATATTTCTTTAATTTGAATTACGATTATATAGTACAGTACAGCATATACGCATCTTGAAACTCATCTAAATTTTCTTAGGTTTAACTTCCGATTTTAAACTCTATAGTGCGTTCCGCTGTCCTACATTCGGTTTTTCCTTACGTATTGATTTAGTTCTTCTTAACGCGTTATTATTAATGAAACCAGAAATAGCATATACATCCAACCGGTGATATAGTCATCAAACTCATACTCCTGTACAATTCTGCAAATTATATAGTATTATTTAAAAGTATCGTATAGTATACATGTATATGTATACGCATAACGAGCTTGAAGGCATAGAAATGAAGATAAAGATTTTGTTACAAAATAATTAGAGAAGCTTAGAAATATTTTAAAACTATCGGCAAAATGGATTGCTTTATTTTAACTTTACTTTCTCTTACTTTTATTATTTTATTTAGTATTGTTGTAAATTTATGCTTTGTGCGTTTTATATGTTCGTATAAACATTTTTATATTTCTTATGTAAAAAAATGTAAAATTTTGAATTATTACAAAGAATGATTATACTTTAGGAATTATTTTATTATTATTATTATTATTATCTGTCGTCGTTTAAATTCGGTTTGTCTCTAATAAATGGCTCTATTAAATATAAGTATAATTAGCTTCCATCTATTATTAAATAATCAATTAACGAGTAACTAAGTGTAGAAATAGTAGTAGTAAACCTAAACGTACACGTATCAAAAGAGCAAATGAATATTTCACAACATGATATAAAACTATGTGATTAGAACTAGATTTACACGTAGAATGATCACTATTTCTCGTTTCATATACACGCGTATATTCTAACTGGTTCGTAATTTAAATATCTTTTTGCGTTTCAACATACCTACATTGACGCATCTTTGTCAAATTAAGTTAATATATCGACTTGTATAAGTTATTACGTAAGGTGCATTTAAAACTGAAACTAAGAAGAAAACATAAAAAAATGTGAAGATCACAGGACCGTGAAGAGTTAAACTGTTATATAATTTATATAAGATACACGTCGTCTAAACTCTACGTCTAAACATTTTAAAGAATTCATTTTGAAAATAGTATATTTTCCAATAACGTTTACTTGAATGTACAGGAATCGGAGAAAATAAAATATATGTATATATGCATTCAAAATATCAATATGACGTATAAGAGGTGTTTCCATTATTTTGTCCAATATGCTGTGTACACAATATGCTCGTATGATCAAATAATCTTGACAAACACTGTTAAAATTGAATCAATGATACGTAAATGTAAGTGTCTTTAATACGTTATCATACGATGTTAAAACACTTGACAAAAATTAGCCATACCTATTGCAAAAACTACATCGTTGTCGTCTTCATTCTGGTTGTGCCTCTGCCGTTCGGTCATCGTTATGTGAAACTCGGTAACGCGACGTCCGATCTCGTCCTTCGATTTCGGATGTATTACGTTCCTATGGGCAGAATGTCGTATTTTGTGGATCTTGATCGCCCTGTGCATTTTCTTCCCGGCATGTTGTTTACGAGCGCATGTAATAGCGGACAGCGAAACAGGTGTCAACTTCGCAACGTCTATAACATCACTAACGGGCGTCGCAACACCCCCAAGGATTGGCGGTGCTGGGAAAAGGGGCACGTCCATTGACAAAGGTCAAGGTTCCTTTGCTTATGAAGTACAATGCTATCATCAATAGCGATTTCTTTCTTTAACCTAGTCCTTTGTTGGTTCTACATCAATGTATCAAGGTAACGGAGGCATGTGCAACTTCTTTCTTTACACATATTACTACTGCACTGGTGATGCAATCGTTTCCATTTCATAACTTTTTATCCATGACCTTTCAGTATGGACAAATTTAATTTATAAAGAATATTTACGGAGAAACAAAGAAGTTTTGGGTCGAAACTGGTTCGTAAGAAATGTTCGTACAAGAGGAAACTGTTTGGTAGCATTTTATATTTAATGGATTTAAATTCGAGCATCTTTTGATACTTTTGGTATTTTCAAGTTTTATTTTTTATTTATTTCTAGTTGTATTTAAAAGAGATAATGATAGGAATGTTCGTTCCATTTCGTGGCCATCGTTATATGTATTGCCTTTGTAAAATTTACGTAAGAGTTATAGCTTATTTTATGTTTTTATTTCGTATAATATTATTATTTTTATTTCGTATAATTTGTTCTTAACATCTTATTAATGCATGTAATATTAGAAAATTTTCTAATTCATTTATGACTTACTATTGCAACAACATCTGAAATAATGAAAACAAATTTCTGCGTTAGTTCAAAATATGAATAGTAACCATTTTGATTCTATTTATTTTCTTTATATATTTTATCTATATATTCTATTTATCTGCTCTAGTCGATCACTTACGAAAATTTAATTATTTAATTATAAATTTAATTAATTATAAAGTTACTTGAGGCGGTGCTAGGTCTAGATTACTGCACACCTAAGTATATAATACCAGGCAAGGCTCAGAGAAAAAGAGAAGGTTGGGGTTAGAGCAGGGGAAGAGCTTTGAAATATGAAGAGAGTATAAGAAGAGGTGTGGGTGAATTATTAGGTAAAGAATGCGTAAAAGAAGAAGAAAGGAAAATTAGAAGAACGGAAAGTATCAGAGCAAGAGAAGAATGCTTTTAGAGAAGCGATTGCAGCCAGCTAGGTGTAGAAAATCTAAGACAGCAGGAGATTGATATAATTAAGGTTCTGACGGGAAGGGACGAAGAGTTGCAAGGTCAAGATGCAATATAATAGAATTTGGAATGCCCTGGAATATAATAGTAGGTACAAATATGTACATAGGAATAGTGGATAAAGCGAAATATCCGAAGAACGAAGGAAAAGGAGGCAGCCAGAGACCTGTAGACGGGGAAATCGTTACTGGTTGGAAGAGGAAAAGAGAAAATGTATTTTATGTATATTAGAGATAGGCACTGTAGATAGTGCTATAAGAATTATTAAAATACTGGTAAGTTTCTAGCGTACTAAGAGAAAAAGAGATAGGAGAATAGGGTTGTCATTTATAAAATCACCGGATTTCCAGAGGTCAATTTCACCCCCTTAAAGTGAATTTGAGCAGGAGAAAAAATTTGCTTAATACATTTCTGTGTTTTCTCCACATATCTCCAAAGTTTCTTAATTTTTAGAATTTGCAGGTTGCGAATGAAAAAATCTCTCCACTACTTCGATAGCCTACTTCTTTACTACCCTGTACTACCACTACCCTCCCTCTTTCATCTTCAATTCAGTGGTTGGAATATTTGTTACTCTTTCCATTTCTTATACGTCACTATGACATACTTTTGTGCATAATACGGAAACTAGAACCAACCACCCTATATATGTATAATCTTGACAACATATTTCAGGGGCATCAAAATCAGTAAGGAGGTAACTATTCGGCAACTTGGCCAAGTTCATTGATATTTATACTATAATCTTTTTTCGCTATTTGAAAGAGCAAGATAACAAAACCTAATTTCTGTGTCACCCTGTATGATCGTAATAAAAGCTTATATAACGTGTTAATAGTAAGCATAATATAATGAAAAGTTTAAAGATTTATTCAATTAATTTTCGATATTTAACTATCCGTTACAGATGATTTATTTTAGCATATTTTCTATCTGTAATTGTTGATATTACTTTTTCACATACATATTTCGTTGAGTAATTGAGTTGTCAAACAAATTTACAAAGATAAGAGTTATATTATTTATATGTTCTTTCACTTTTTAACCCTCATATAATTATACTTATTATATCATACTTCAAATATAGTTGAGAACTGTTCAAACTCTGTTTAAAGAATACTAAGCTCAAACCACTCGAACGTACTATAAGTCAGTCGTAGTATATCCACGATGCTCGATGCTTAAAAATTATAAACAATACTTATGTTTCTATTTTCCTAGATATCGAACGCATGCTCCTTTTCCTTCGCGTTTGTGATGTAAATTTAATCTCAAAGTGAACGTTTAAAAAACGGAGCTGTGTGATAACAGAAAAACAAAGCTGATAAAGCTGCGCTTAAAGGTCATATAATATATGCATACATATTTATCATACCGGTGATTACGTCTTTTTTAAATCTACTCGTGTACTTACCATATACACGTACGACCATTGAATGAAAATCCATGCATCAATATGTAGGCACGACTACACATAATAAACGCGGTTGGTACATCATAAATGAAAGGGAATGGAAGGAATATAAAGTTGAACTTCAAAATTACGATGTTTAGGAATCAAGACAAGACGATCCGTATACTCCTCCGAACAATTTACAGACTACTGGCTTCGAATTGCATTTCGTAGATTTGGCGCATTGCATGCTACGATGAAGGATGTAGTAACGTAAATGGTTCCCTATCGATACACTAAAATTAGAACGCAACCTTGGAATAAATCACGAACATATTAGCCAAATTTCATCGCTCTCCACGTTTTCTCCAGTAACATACATCACGGTAGGTCATTGTCTGATATTGACCTAATGATATATGAGTAATTTACGGTAGATACAGTGATTCATAACGCTTGTACAAAATTTCGATGCGTACTTTATACAAAACATTTTAATATTTCATTAGCACTCCCATAAAACACAACTAACGTGATTATATCGATAAAATTTGGAGCGGTATTTGAAACGGTAAAATTTAGCGGAGACATTTAGACAGATTTAGGCCACGAGTCACTAGCGACAGAACTGTCGCTTTAATAGTTCTACAGGGTGAGTCACATGAATACTTGTTTTAATTTTGGAGATAAAGAGAAATGTTTGAAACAAAAATTGTTTGGTTCCAAGAGGGTCATCGTATGGCTGTCAAAACGTTTTATCCGGCGGATGCGCTTAGCATATTTGAAGTTCGCCGTTATTTGTTTAAGTGCAACTACGTATTTTTGAACACCTACCATTGTAGCCACTCTCAAGGCGATTTTAACGACCACGGTAATTCAAGAGCACAAAAGTACCTGTGTGAAAAATGAAAATTCATAAAGTATGCTTCTGAAACAGAACATTCTATAATATGAAGGCAAACGGTTGTGCATTACTGAAACACTAAAATGGCTACTAACTTTGACACAAGATCAGAGATCACACGTTGATACGAACTTTTTCCATTGTTTTTGTGATTCCTGCTCGCTTTTGAAGTGTGTCCCACATATTACGATACACCCCGTATATTAAAATCGGTTTCCTACGTTTTATTGGCGATCAACCGCACGCAGCGAGCGAATATTTTTGTTTATGTACGAGGCTGGTAAAGCTGTGTTTTATTTTCTCATTGAATCGTTAGTGGCAACGTAAAGTAAACGACATTCCTAATACGATAATCCCAAAGGTAAACGTCAACGATTATCACCTAGTCAAACATCCATATCGTACCTTAAAAGGAATTTCCACCTAGATAAGGTTTCGGTCTTTGCCCACAATGAAATATCAGATATTTCATTCGCGATAAATTGTTAAATCTGTGTCTGTGGGATAGATCTATAGCCAACGGCATGATCGTCTACATAGAGTTTTACTGGAAAATTGACCATTTTTAACGAACCGTAAAAAGATGTCCCCTCGCGATAATACCATAGTACAAACGCTGCATAAAATCAACCTTGAAATTCTTCATAACAAACACAATAATAACGATCTGTTGATGGCATTAAATCGCTAATAATAACTTTAAATAGCTTACATATGATCCTACTAGCTATATTCTACGATATTACGAGGTACAATATACATAGGAAGGTACATCTCATAATATACGTATGTATCCATGCACGTACACAAACGTTTTTTCTATTGTACAACATCACATGTATGTATATCAATTAATATAATAATTTTGTTACAATACCTATACCCATACAAATACATTTAATTCAATACCCATAAAAAATGAAATGGTATAGTCCAGTCGTCGTTTTAGTTGCCATTTATTTTTATAGCGGTTAGTAAAAATTTGAGCTGAGTTTTTGCTGTGAATTTAAGCTGAAGTTTTTGTTTTCGTAGGTTTAAATTCTGGCGAATTGTATCGAAGGTAGGCACGCCTGCGCTGTATCGATCCAAAATTGACGGCCTCGTCTTGCCTGAACGGCAACAGCAGTGCCCAAGTACATCTCAGTTCAATGAATTTACCGCGTTTAGAACATGGAAAATTGTCTCTTTAACAACAATGCGTTGCTCTGGTCGAAAGTTCCTAATCTGGTCGAGTTTAATGTTCTTCTTTCTCCTGATTGGTCGTCTCTTGATCGATCGTGGATTCGATTTACCGATACTGGTGATCGGTACTAGCGATATCTTAATACCAAAGTCTTATTCAAGTTTTCAGCAAGATGTACAGACTGGAGCACTTGCTTTCGCATCCGGCATGTACATGGCAGGTCTGCATCCTAGGAACGGAAGTTTCTGCAGATGGTACCATGGCCTGCCGAATATGCTCTCGTATCCGGCATCCAAAGTCACCTGGAGCCCCGAAATCGGTGAGAAGAGCCCCTACAGAATTCTACCGTTTGTATTGCGCGGAACCGAGGAGAGGAACAAGCTGCCTCAGGTGACCCTCTGCACGCACGCCACTGCAGATCAAGTCTATGGAATCGTGGAATTAGCTCGGAGATGGGAGGGTCCATTAAGCCTGGCCGTTTTCACGCCTGGCCTCGACGCTGGTATCGCCGTTGCTCTCCTCGATCGGGCCTGTCGATGCGAACCTGAAATGTACAAGGTTTCCCTATGCACTCGCTCTCAAAACGGGTCGCTAGTAGTATGATTAAACTTCAGGCATTATATGCATACCGCGTGTCTAAATCTATTCTCCATCGCGACTATCTCGATTTTCGTTCAATTTTAATTTAGTCATCGTCGACTACTTTGCTTGCGATACCAAAGCAACCGTATCTTAAAAAATGCAATCTGGGACAAAGACACGTGGATAGATAAAGGAAGTAGGTATCATCCAACTAATGCTAGTGTTACTTACATTTTAGTACTTAGATTTTATTTGTTATATATCCTACGGTGTATAGATTATTTAGTTAGTTTGGTTAATTTGAAATTAACATTTACACTTTTGCGTAAACAAACTGTCTTTAAGGAAAATTCATTGATACCTATCTACACTGCCTGTCCACTTATTTCTGTCCTCTACTCTACGTAATTAACAGCACGCTATAATTTTCTATTGTCGCGGTCAGAAATACTGCTAATCACGTTTTATAAAAATTATGCTCTTTAAAGTGAAATGCAAGATTTTAAATTTCCTCTGCCTTAAAAATTGTATGAAAAGAACAAAGTAAATTACGTTGTTTCTAAATAATCTCTATAAAACACGTGAGTAAACATAAGTACATTTAAGTAGTTTTTTTAATTACTAAAATATATCGCATCGTATCTATACAAGATTATATGGGTTAAATATAGAGATGAATACACACGCAAGTACACGGAAGTACCAACTACAGTTTTAACGTATGCCCTTTCACAGGTTTCTGTTCATTTGGTGTTTCCGGCGAGTCGACCACCAGCTTTAGGACAGATTACTCGAATTCATGGCGACTGTGCGGCATCCGATCTTCAAAGAGGAGATGAAGGGACAGAAAGGAAACGAAGAAGCATGATTTATCCCATTAACGTAGCCAGAAATGTAGCCAGAATTCAAGCAAACACGACTCGTGTTCTAGTAACCGATATCGAATTATTACCTAGCCAAAGATTAGCATCCGGCTTTATGGAAATTGTCCGGGAAAAAACACCAAAAGGCAGAATCGTCTTCGTGGTACCAGTATTTGAGATAGAATCGAATGAAGTGCCACCATTGACAAAAAAGGAATTGCTTTCAGCAACGAAGGCTGGTCTAGCCGTTTATTTTCACAGGTTTGTAAAAATAATTACAACTGTGCGAAAATGATTTTACAAAATTCATATCGGACGGTTGTTTCAATTTTATATATATTAACATGTATTACGTTATATACACTGGCAACAAGAAAGAAAGAAAAAAGTACACTACTGCGTTTGTTATAGATAGTTAACTAGGTCCAATTACAATAAATTTTGTATCACTTAATGATACATAGTTTCATATGATTGTCATCAAAACGTTACGATATTACGTAAATGAAACGTAGAACTTAATAAAAGAACGTTTCATTAGAATATATAATATAAAATATTTGTGTACAAATATTTCTTTTAGCCACTGTATAACCATAAATGAGAAGATACAAACGATTTTACAGAGAATTCCTGCTTTATAGATTTCTCTGTTCGCATTGTCAAAGGTTTCCTGGACTTAGTAGATGGTTAATTAGACCTGATCCGGGTAAAGTGAAACCTCTTATTATCACGAAAAGGGAGTATCCACATCATAGGTGGGAGCCTGTATTCATAGGAACGCAAAATGATCCCTTTTATGCCGAAGAAATGTCTTGGGAAGGCAGGCAAGATAAAATGAGTCAGGTATTGCGCGTATTCGACAGATTTGCAACAGAAATAAAATACTAATAGAATTGTACTTGTTCTATAAAATTTTGTGCACATATATATTAATAAAAATTACTATAACATTCTATTTTAGAAGATCTACCATAATGAAAGGATTTATTAAAATTGAATTTATAATTAATTTATATAAATTTTAGTATTTACAGATTATTTATAATAAAAATGTACATAGTAACTACAGATTAACGATTAATCATAAAAAATATCGTTTTAAATTTCAATTAATTTCGTTAACTGTACTGTACATACTAGGATAGATACTAATTATTAAGAAAAAGGTGAGCAATATAATACAGTAATTAAGAGCTCAATGTAAGGATACAGTACAGCGTAAGAAACTAGGAATAAGAATGCAACAACCTGCTTGTAATAGGCTATTGACCTTAAGTACAAATAAATCGTTATTATTATTATTATTGTTATTATTGTTATTATTGTTATTGTTATTATTATTATTATTATCATTATCATTATCATTATTGTTATTATGAGTAATTTCATAATGGTAGATTTTTAAAACAGAATGTCATATGAAAAATAAATTTTGTAAATAATAAATTGTGTAAGAAACGTGTTATATTAATTTTCAATATTTTCTTATAGATGTTCGAGATGTGTCTTTTACGCTATCGACTAATTATACTTGATGGTGCCTTTTTAGTCCATACACCAGGTATTAAACGAAAAACAATAAAGGTTGACAAAGCAAAGCGAGAATTTTTAAAGCCTCACGAAAGAAAGAACGCTCGTATCTATCAACGTATAATTAGACGTTTATTGAAACAATATCCTGTTAATCGCAAATGCGCACAATAATATTTTTCGATAAAGGAAATCAGTATTCAGAGTAATCGCTTTTACTGTAGGAATAAAATAAACTTTTAAAGATACACGAAGTAGCTAGATATATGCTGCTTGTTTTCTAATATTGTTATCTATATGAATGATACGTTGTACCATCCATTATAAAAGAATGTTTTTACATTTATAAACCAGTAGAAATTAACTGAAAATATGTGCCTACTTAAAATACAAAACGTAAAAAGTACCGTAGCAGTAACTCCCTGAATAATGAATATATCGCAATAGTTTATTATTACCTAGTGATAGTATAATATATTATTATTTTCATTTTTTAGTTCAACTGAACATTGAGAAACTTTGTTATTATACATAAAATATATAAATATATTCCCCCAACTAAAGCGTTACTGCATGTGTTTGATAAAACAAATATATAATAGTTAAGGTTTTGTATAAAAACCTTCGAATATTTTTCCTATACTACATCTGCCAATATTAATGATAAAAAAATATATTTACCTACGTATGTTTCGTATGTTTCAAAATTTTTAATTATCGAACGGAATTTTCTCTTAAATGTAAGTATTTACTTTGAATATTATACTTATCTACGAAATTAAGTAACCATGTTAGTTTAAACAATATTTTTCAATTTTTTCCAATTACAAATAATTTATGCATGATTTTATTGAAACGACAATTAATTTATAGTAATGTATATTTAACACAAGAACTTAGGTAATTGTAAGTTTAAGTTTAAGGTATTAGCTTTCCTCAATACGGCACTGTGATAATGCAAAACTAACAATGAGTATAGAGTAATTTTTAATTGTCTGTTTTAAGTATTAAAGTACATAATTCGATACAGATAGATTATAAAATTTCGTAAATAATACTTCGTATACCAATCGTGATATGTACATACGTATATACGTAAGACTATAACAAGGTAAGGCATAAATAATTCATAAAAATATATATTATAATCTTAGTAATATTTTTATTTTTTGTGACAAACTTTGATATTTCTTAAGAAAAATTAAAATCTTATTCGTTACTACTACTTTTCTGCTGGGATTAAAAGCGAGGTTATCCATAAAATGTTTGTTATCATAATGATTACACACACGTCTAATGTACATTTAGTATTCGCAAATGATAGTTGTGCAATGAAAATAGATATTAATTCGAATAATCGATTTTGAGTAAGAATTTTGTGGAAAAAAGATAATGATAAGTTATCTGTTTATTTGAAAACAAGGACAGAAATAAGAGTCAAAAGAAAAACTAAGTTACTCGTGTATTGGAGATTGAAGCCACAGGCTCAATCTTCGAGCGGTGGCGTACAAGCACAGGAAGGTAGTTGAAGTTTGCTTTATTAAAGCAGATTAAGTATGTATTCCTTTAATTATTTCGGTTTTATAACATTTAGTGAATATTTACTGGAATTAAAATATAGATCATCAATTGCAGGAATTCTAATAATGGATATATTAAGGAATGTATCGTCGGCTTTTTGGTCAACTGATGTTTGGTTACCGCCTAATATAACGTGGGAAGATATCAAACCAAATTCAGATAATAAATATGCAGACTATCAACATTTAATTTATCCTCTGCCTATGGCATTTGTTCTTTTGATAATTAGATACGCCCTAGAAAGGTAATCACTCTACTCTTTTGTAATAGTATATCAAATTTGTAATTGAACTAAGGTTATAGCGTATTTAAGTAAATATTTATATTTTATATCTTTTGAAATTCCTTATTATTGGAATTCCATTTTTTAAGTATTTCATTAAACTTTCAATGTAAGCTAAATTATAGTACACACATAATCTTTAACGTGTTATAATAATGTGTATTACATAGAAAAAGATCACATGATACTCTGCAAGGACATTCTAAACTCTTACATCAACTCAATTAATTGAAATTACATGCTTTATTAATCTTCTTGTAGGTACTGTTTTGCGCCCATTGGTAAGTCCCTTGGTATAAAAAATACAAGAACAAAAAAAGCTACACCAAATGAAATATTAGAAAAAGCCTATCGTAGCAGAAAAATTAAACATAAACAGGTAAGCATGCATTAAATTAACTGGTTTCTTGACGTCATTGATAAAATTTCAATAAATAAAAATGAATTGTATTATATTTGTTTATTGTATTGAGGCTTATAATCTTTCTATATATGTGCATGCTTGATACATTTTGTTTCTACACCGGTTTATTCCTTAAAGCTAAATCTTAATTCACTATCTGTTTAAATATATTTATATCTTAATTTAATGTACAGATTACTACAAAATTTCTATGCGTCAGTCTTTGATATTTTGTTCTTGTTCTGATTGTTTTTCTTTGGTCTTTCTATTCATCAAGCAGAAACCTTCTAACTTCGTGCTTCTCTTTATGAAGTTTGCTAATTCCCATATTTGCTTTTTTCGTTTCCATTGTTATTATTTATTATTCTTACTTCTCAACGTGATTCGTCTGATTTCTGTATACATTGTCATCTTCCTATACTGTTTTGGATGTATTTTCTATTCTTGTTTGTTGTATGTTGCTACATACATACGTATGTTGCTCTGTTTCCTATAATGTATTGTTATTTCCATATCCAAATTGCCGTAGTTTACGCCATAGCTGGGTGATCCGCTTCCCTTTTTTCTCTGGTACCTCTTTCTCCATTATCTTCTGTTTCTCACGGCATTTTCTCTGAAATCTATGTTCATCTGTGCTGTACCATGCCCCAGCAACTTCTCCTTACCCCTAATTCAAAGTGTGATCTTTCTATTTCTATTCTTGTCATGTAGTATGCATTATGTAATAATGTTGCTTTTATTACTGTGTCAAATATCTTTTGTGCTGGTTTTTATCCAAATAAAAATTTAATTGTAAATATGTTACTTCAATCTATTTTATTTGCATATTTTATTATAGAAATATTGATAACTATTTGAATAGTAAATTTTAATTAATGTATATTTTGTTATTATCCATTTTACTCAGTTAATATATAAAGAGAAAAATAATTTAGAAATATTTAATAAAAAGTTATGGTAAATAGTAATTATAGTAAATCAATGTTGACCTTCGATACTACAATACACCATGATATTAAACAACAATTATATTCAGAGCATAAAAAATTTTTTCAGTTCTAAATTGTGTGTTCAATATTAATTTCTTCAAACAGATTCATGTAATCTAAATCAAAGCAACTGAGAAATTAAATGTTATGGGGTTTTTTGTAATATGTGGATATATTTTAAGATCCTGGCACTGGCTAAACAATTAGATTGGTCTGAACGACAAGTAGAAAGATGGTTGCGATTAAGACGTACTCAGGATAAGCCATCAACACTTACAAAATTTTGTGAAAACAGGTTAGATCTTTAGAGTGAAATATAAAAAACGAAATGTACTTCTCAATTCTTCGTTTATATAAAAGTTAATAATATGATAAAGTAAATTTTGCATTGAAATTCATACTACGTCTATATATATTTATCTTTAAATATTTACTATAATCTATTCTTTTGTTACAGCTGGCGATGTTTATATTACATATACTCATTTCTCTACGGACTAATTATTTTATGGAACAAGCCATGGTTGTGGGACATAAATCACTGTTATTATAATTATCCATATCATCCAGTTTCAAATGATATATGGTGGTACTATATGATATCAATGGCGTTTTACTGGTCTTTAAGTTTTTCTCAATTTTTTGATGTAAAAAGAAAAGATTTTTGGCAAATGTTCATTCACCATATAGCTACTATTGTATTAATGTGCTTTTCATGGGTTGGAAACCTAACCAGAATCGGCTCATTGGTGTTATTAGTGCATGATTGTGCAGATATTTTTCTAGAAGTAAGTATGCCTTATTCAAACTGCTGGTATGTAATATTGATATGACAAATTTGATATGTACATGGAAAATACATATATTTCTTTTAGGCTGCAAAAATGGCTAAATATGCTAACTACCAGAAATTATGTGATTGTATATTCGTCATTTTTACAGTCCTATGGATTATCACGCGTATTGGTGTTTATCCATTTTGGATAATTTATAGGTATGTTCTGATAATTTTAATTTCTAATATATTTCCGTACAATTAAAATTTGTTCATGTTACATTAAATGTTGCAGCACATCGATAAAGGCACCTAAAATAGTACCTATGTTCCCAGCATATTATATTTTCAATTCTTTGCTAATTTTATTGTTATTCCTTCACATGATCTGGACATATTTAATTCTTAAAATCGCATACAACGCTTTCTACGCCGGCCAAGTAAGTTTTACACTTTTCATACCATATAAATTAAATGTAATTGTAAAATGTTTCAGAATTTTAATTTATACTTGTAATTTTTCAGATGGAAGGTGATATTCGTAGTAGCAGCAGTGAAGATATTTCAGATAACTCTATTGATAGTACACCACTAAATAATTCTACAAATTATGTTACCAAGCAAAATTCCAGACAGAAGGTTCACTAACAAATAACTTTCTAGAAAAAAGGTTATTACAACAGTAATAAGGCAGGAATTCAAATATTTAGCTGGGCGCCAATTAATTTCAGCGAATTCAATAAACCCTTGCATTTATCGTAGTATGATAATTAAAAACCTTAACTTCGATAAAGTTATTAAAGAGGTTATTGACCTCTAAAACATTCGCCTTTTTTAGTTATTATTTTTTTTAAATAATTTAGCACTACAAAGAAGTCATTTAATTGTTTCATGAAACAATCACTCAACAATCATTATTTTAATGTTTTTACGTGTGAAAGAATGAATATGGAGAACTACGAATTATTCTTTTTATTATTACTCATATCATTTATTTATATCTATTTTATTTAATAATTTAAGAAATCGTGTTTTTCTTCCTTTTTAAGTAAATTTTGATTATTTAGTCAAACAAATGATGGACCAAAGTTTAAAAACGTTCAATGTTTGTAATTTCTAAATCTTCTTAAAGTTTAGTACTTCATTATGTTTAATAATACTTATTTATTCTTATATGTTTTACAAATGATGTCCTAAATTTTTTAATTAAGGAAATTAGTAATAATGTATCAAATAAGTTTAATCCACTTTTTCTTTAATTAACCTCCTTTATTATAGTTCTTTGAGGATATTTAATTAATTTAATTATTGCAATATTAGTGTTTCTTATATAAAAGTAAATGTATTGTTCATTTTAATCTCCAAAATGTACATTGATATTTAGACTATAAAAGTTATCAAAGCACTATAAATAAAAATCTAGAAAATATATAATATGCACTAATTTATTTACATATATGACAAGCAAGAAGAAAAATTTGTAAATAAATATTGATTGTAATATTCATCTTTAATGTATAACCTGTCTTGTTTCTACATGTTTTAATTACTTTATCAGTATTGTGATTTGTATAATCTAATTTACAAATATAGATGTAAATGTTAATAGTATACAATAATAATGATTACGATAATGATGAAAATTATCATATATATAAATTATGTATTATTATTTGTTGTTATTCTTCATAAATATTATAATTACATAGACTGCGGATAGACTGCACACAATATGAAAAAAATATAGGTATAAAATATCCAAAGTATATAGTATTTACATACAGTCCTTTCGGAAAGTAAGTTAACAATTTTGGATTTAAATTTTTGGCGGGAGCGTTAATTTACTTTGCGGGGTGATTGTATATTACTTTTTATAACATTTGGCAAATAAGACAGTTTTCCACTGCGATTCCATTGTTTTAATTATATTCTCAAAAATATGAATTTGTATACAAATTTGCAGTCGAATTATAATATATTAAATACTTAGAAAATTTAAAGTAGGAAGAAATGATTTGGATCATTTCTAACATCATACATTATGTACTGCATAACGAATGATAAAAATTTGAAATTAGCGCCAATTATAGTAAATTATTCGCCATATTTGATAGACATCGTTAAATCGTAAAGCTTCCACTCTTAAAAGTCATTTCATTGCAAGTACATACTTTATAAAATCGTAATTTTTTTTTGGCCGGTAGAGATTCGAATGACTGAGGGTCACCTTGAAGTGTTACTTGAATTTGAGTGAAGTATAAGGTCTCGTTATACTTTTAGTTGATCGTTATTTATTTTCTAATAAATTTATTTAAAAAAGATAAATATGGGAGGAAAATGGTCAAGTATGGATCCTTCTGAAGTCGAAGTTCCAGAAATAAATGCTTTATTGGAAAGAGATCCATACCTAAAACCTTATGAAAATGAGATTCGCAAAAGGTATTATGTACATTTTTAAACATATGTAAATGTCTGCTTTGGATTTGTATAGTTTTAGATACAATTAAGGTAATTCAGGATAAAGTAATATCTAAATGACGTCAAAAAGTGTTTATATGTACAATAATTTTTTTTACCAGATATGCTTTATTTAAAGACTATGTAGAAAAAGTGGAAACCGGCGATGGCTCTTTGGATAAATTTTCAGAAGGTTATAAAACTTTTGGAATTCATATAAAAGAAGACAATAGTGTTATTGCAAAAGAATGGGCACCAGGTGCACAAGAATTATTCTTAATGGGAGATTTTAGTAAGTAGACTAAAACTATAAATTATGTGAAACTAATATCAAATTGTAAAAAAGCAAATGTAACAGAAATAGCTTATTCAATTGACCAATATAGAATATAATTAACACATTGAATATTGCATAGGCCGCCAACAGTCCACTGATTGTAGTTATTTTGTATAGAAGAAAATTTGATCATGAAATGCTTTAGAATATAATCAATCGATGCATAATTATCATATGTGATACAATTATAATACTGTGGACCATGCATGGCTCATGAAGCCTAAATGAAAAGTCATGTTAATGCAATTGAACATTTAACATGTTAATTATTAAATACCACTGTATCCAATTGTGTCATTGTATTTATTTTAAAAGATATAGCATGATACATTTGTTTGTGTATAATCCAGTGAATTAATGCATTTTTTATTTATTTATAATACTAATATAATTCTAATTAAAAAATGAGATTGAGAAGCAAATGTTTGTTAATAGATTAATTTTTATAAAAATCAGAGAAAGTTTTGTACTATATATATTATATATACATATTTCAAAATTGAATGTATGGTTCATTTAGAGCTTAAAAATACCTATGTTTTTTAATGATATATATATAACATAAAATAAAACTTTTTTATTGGTCTTAAAATCATAAGATATAGGATATGTTTGCAAATTTTCTGTTTACAGATTTTCAAATGTGATTTATATCTATTATAGGTTCTAATATTTTTGTTTGGTATTAAATAATGTGTGAATTAGTTTATCTTCTTTAGCAATTCACAATATAATACATAAATTCTTATGTAATAATATATAGCATAAGAGATGTATGAAACAAAAGTATTTTAAACATTATAATATTTTTATACTTTTGTTTCTAGATGGTTGGAATAAGACAGCTAATTCATACAAAAAATTGGATTATGGTAAATGGGAATTACATTTACCTCCTAATGCTGATGGTAGTTGCCCTATAAAACATCTTTCAGAAGTCAAAGTAATTGTAAAAGACCATAACAATGAATTATTGGAACGATTAAGCCCTTGGGCTACATATGTTACACAAAATCGAGCAGAAAGTGTTACATATAAACAACGTATATGGCATCCATCATCTGAAAATGTATATATATGTACATAAACATGTATATAATTACTTTATACAACTAAAAAGTTACATTACTTTCAATTAATTTCATAGTATATATTAAGACCTCAAGGTGACATATTTTTATTCAGGTTTATAAATTTAAATATTCCAAACCAAAAAAGCCAGAAAGTCTCAGAATATATGAATGTCATGTTGGTATTGCCACTCAAGAATTGAAAGTTGGCACATATTTAGAATTTGCTGAAAAAATAATTCCTCGCATTGTAAGACAAGGCTATAATGCTATTCAACTGATGGCTATTATGGAGCATGCCTATTATGCAAGTTTTGGATATCAGGTGTGTACCTATCATGGATAATCTTAAAAGGTTTGTTTATGAAACTAATGTATGTGAATGTTAAATTTCATAACAATATATTTAATTAAATTTAATAAGGTGACTTCATTTTATGCTGCTTCATCTCGTTATGGTACACCAGAAGAATTAAAGCAGTTAATAGATACAGCACATCAACATGGTTTATATGTTTTATTGGATATGGTGCAGTCACATGCATCAAAGAATACATTAGATGGATTAAATATGTTCGATGGTACCGACGCTTGTTTCTTCCATAGTGGTAATCGTGGTCAACATCCGCTTTGGGACAGTAGACTTTTTAATTATGGAGAATACGAAGTGTTGCGATTTTTACTTTCCAACTTACGTTGGTACATTGAGGAATATAATTTTGATGGGTTTAGGTATTTGTTTACACTTTAATTTCACTAAAATGTCACTTTATCATATAATATTTACATTGTAAATACTTATAATATTAAATTTTATAGATTTGATGGAGTTACATCAATGTTATATCACTCAAGAGGATTTGGACAAGGTTTTAGTGGCCACTATGACGAATATTATGGTCTTAATGTTGATGTTGAAGGTGTAGTATATTTAATGCTTGCAAATCATATGCTGCATTGTTTGTATCCAGAAATTGTTACAATAGCTGAAGATGTTAGTGGAATGCCTGGGGTTTGCAGGTATACAATGTTTTACGATTGCAATGTTAAATAAGTTTTTCTTTTAGCATAAATTTTTCATAAATTAATTACTAATTCTTTTTTTTTCTATAAATATTAAAGGCCAATTGCTGAAGGCGGTATAGGATTTGATTATAGATTAGCTATGGCGATTCCTGATAAATGGATTAAACTTTTAAAAGAGGTGAAAGATGAAGATTGGAGTATTGGAGATATTTGTTGGGCACTAAGTAATCGAAGATGGATGGAAAAAACAGTGGCTTATTCAGAATCTCATGATCAAGCTCTTGTAGGTGATAAAACAATTGCATTTTGGCTTATGGACAAAGAAATGTACACGCATATGAGTATAACGAGTCCACCTAACCCAATCATAAGTCGTGGAATTGCTCTTCATAATCTTATCACATTAATTACACACGGATTGGGCGGTGAAGGTTACTTAAATTTTATGGGTTAGTTTTAAAAACATATTTTTGTAATTGTAACTTCTAATAATTTAGAGTTGTATATTTCTCAATATATAAACTGTTAGGTAATGAATTTGGACATCCGGAATGGTTGGATTTTCCACGAGCTGGTAATGCAGATAGTTACCATTATGCTAGGAGACAGTGGAATTTAGTAGATGATGAGTTACTAAAATACAAATTTATGAATAATTGGGATCGTACTATAAATACTCTTGAGGAAAAATATGGATGGCTGCATGCAGGCCCTGTAAGGTTTAAATATAAATATTTATCTATATTAACTCCAGTGATAAAACTTATGTGCTTTTTATAGGCATATGTAAGTTGGAAACATGAAGAGGACAAAGTAATTGTTTTTGATCGAGCAGAACTTATATTTGTGTTTAATTTTCATCCAATCAAATCATTTCCTGATTATACTATTGGAGTAAAAAATGCAGGAACTTATAAGGTTCTATTATGTAGTGATGATAAAGATTTTGGTGGGGAAAGCCGTGTTGATACTAATGTACAACATTTTACCAAACCAGAACCATTTTCTAATTATTCAAATAATATGATGATTTACATTCCTTGCCGTACAGCTATTATTTATGTTCGAGGTAAGTCATTATAATATTGGTTATAGTAATGATAATTTACATATATCAATTTCTTAATTTCAGAAACTTAAGAGCTTTACAGAGGCATAGCCAGAGGAAGAATTGATTTTAGTGTTATATATAAATAAAAGTTACTATTTTTCCTACCAAAGTTTAGATCAATATATAGTGTTAAGTAAAAGAAAACAAAATAACATATATTTAAAGCTTTGCAAAGAGTTCAGGAGGTGCAATTAATACAAAACAATTAAAAAAAGAAAAGTACAAACCAAAATACTCATGCAATTTTTTAAAGGAATAATTTTATTAAATAAAGGTTTACATATATATTTGACACACATATATATATATACGTTGAAGTATGCATATTTATATTTGAAAATAATATAGTCAAAAGACGCAAATTAAATAAGTTTGCACTAATAATTATGTACAATATGATGAAAGATGTTTTATATTTTGATACCAAATTTTAGTATTTATAAATATTTTTAATAAAGGATTGTGTTTTTCAATTTGTGTATTAATCATCAATATATAGAATTATTTTCTGGTTTTAAGAGAGCACGATAAAAATAAATTACTTAAATTTATGTTATTAAATGCAGAGACAAATAATAGTGAGATGGTATATTGTTGTGCTGTTGAATTGTTTGTTATTGTAAATTGGTATTTTTATTTTTTTGTAAAATAAATAACTTTTTTTTCATTTCTACGTTTATTTATATTTTACATCACTAAATTGTGCTTCATTTACATCGTAATCTTCCATTTTATTCTCTAAGATCCACCATTTATCTAAAAATCCAATATCTACCACTCTTTGATGAAAGGTTAGATATCGTGTTTTTAAGTAAGGACAAGCAGCTTTGTACAAGGAACACATTTTGTCATAGTCATCTAACCAGATTAAACTAACTATACCTAAATTCATCCGCCGCACAATTCCTTCATTGTAACATTGGCCTAACCATTGTACATATTGTTCAGATATTGGATTACGTATAGCTTCTCCCACTTGCATTATTTTCATGGTATTTTGTAATAAATGTTCTTTGAAGGAACACTCATCTGGATTATGCCTGTGCAGATATACACAGGATCCTAAAACTAATTAAATAAAGTTTTTAGTATGTCAAAAATAGTAAGAACAATTTTTAATATAAACATATATTAAAAATATTTATTCTTTATATTTATTTTATACTTTAATCTTTTACTAGTTTCCAGAACAAAAATATACACTAATAACTTTTTGCGCTTAACCAATATTGTTAAAATTATTATCGCTCGTTAATGAAACATAAATGTACGCACGAGAAAAATAAATGGATGTTCTAATAGGATGTTCTTTACAATCTTTAGCAGCACCCAATGCTGATTCTTTATAATCTATATAAAGATTCTTCCAATACTTTCCTGCAAATGAAGGTTTATTTTAATTAAAGCAATCTTGTTTTGCTAAAATTTCTTTCTCATAAACAATTACTCGCGGTAGTATTCAGACACAACACTAATTTCAGTATTTGTTTCTTTTAAAAATTATGTTGTTTATTCTATGAAAATATGTACCAGTTACTATACCTTGAAAATATATTCACAATTCTTTCTAAACAATAATATTTAATTGTACAATAGACTTTTGACAAGAAAGAGGTTGTCCTCTTTGTTCCTTAAATTCAACGCAGTCTTGGTCTTTATGTCTTCTAATATCTGCTGCAATTAATACTAACAATTGTGCAACTTCTGCATAACTTTTATTCATTTCTCTATAATAAGTTACAAGTTATCTTTTATCGCCTACTATCCTTTCCTTTTCATGACATGTTAAGTCTTCTAATGTATTAAAAAATATTGATATTAATTTTTTCTGGCGTTCATTATACAAAACAATTATACAAAATAAATCTATTTTGCATTCAAATTGTTCCCAAGAATTGCCAGATTGCAGAATGTAAACAAATGTCAGAATGATGTGAAAGTAAGACAATTTTTCGTTAAAGACCTACTACACTTTATTTTTAGGAAGAAATTGTTTACGTATTTTCAAGCTACAATAAATGGTACATATTCTTATAGAATAAGCAACAAGACATTAGATCATCCTCTCTTATACGAGGTAACAAATAAAGGGATAATATCCGAATATTAATGTGAGTAATCGTAGCATAAGAGAGCTACTCACCCCATCGTTGGAGAAACGCTCCTCTTGTTATTGTTGACATTTCGAAACTTTTCTTCCTCAAAACATCAGTAATATCAGGTAATATAAATTGTTCTTCTTAAACTTGTAGCGTGCTTGTAACATGTTATTCTAGTTATTCTAGTTACTTACGTCACTTTACGCCTGAAGTTATCTGTTTATTATCTCTCTAGATTTTGTACTAGGAAATGTTATTCCTTTTATAAATGAGCAAAAATTGATAATTAGAATTTATTACGAAGAAGAAGATTTAAAATGTTGTATTTAACATTTTGGAACGACTTTACATTAAATTTTGTTTATTTCAAAATCAAGTGACAAATTAAATTTTGTTTGAACCAATCAGAATTAATAATTAGTACAAAGATTACGCCAAAAAAGGAAATTTATATCTAAGTGAATGAAATAATTATGATTCGTGTTTATTAAACTTGTAATATCAACGTTGAAATGAATATAGAATCATTCATAATATTTTTTCAGCTATAACCAGGTACGATGTTTATGTTGTATTAAAATTAGGGTTATCCACGTGGTCAAAATAGAAATTGAGAAATCTAGACAATTGATATCTTTATCTTTCGATTTTTTGAAAATTTCGTGTTTGTAAAAAGAATTCAGAGATTTATTTTATCCATTAAGTACCACAAGAAGTACTGTACTTTGGATATCTTATATATTTTTATATATCATGTGCATCCCATGCATTTTTGTATCTTCGAATTTCTCACAATTGCATAAAAAATCCGTAGTCTAATAACAAGGTAAGATGCACCTTGCTGTACGTTTCGTAGACTGAACATCGGCGTAGACATATCGTCATGTCTAATAGACTATGCTTAGGCTTTTATGGAACGAAGCTTCGTGGACAGTGGATCTTGGAGTGCCCTCCTTAGAGCGCCAGACCACCAAGTATATTGTCAATATTTCAAGATTCTCAATTAAAAGGATCAATATGGATTGTCAATATTTATTGAAAAACTTTATTTTCACTGAGAACTTTGATATATTGGCGACATTATTGATTGTCCGAAGGCACCTTTAGGAAGAAATTTTCATATTTAGGATATTTTCAAGCTACGACAAATGATTCATATTCTCGTAGAATAAACAACACGGTACGAATCATTTTCTCTATACTCTCTATATTCTCTATACTCTCTATACTATATATATATACTATTTTCTCTATACTATTTCCCTATACTCTCAACAATAAGTACAGCGACAGTACTGTGTCCAAATATTACTGTGAGTAACTGTACATTGCCGAACGCGCGACTACGATATTCCACAATTTGAGGGATAAAATTGGTAAGTGATTCCATTGGTAACGCCTTCTTCTTTTTCTTTTTACTTTCGCTCGTTTCTCGCCCTTTGAAGCCCTGATACCTTTGCTTGTGTTATAGTATACGTATACGTCTGCCTCGACTGAATACATGCGCGTGTTACTCGGCAAGCAGGAGAACCCGTCGACGGGTTACTCACCGCGGGCGACGCTCCATCGATCGCGTCGCTTTGCGAGGGGTGGAATCGTGGCCAGAGACATTGCCGAAGCGAGAGAGAAATTAATATCAGAGTAGGAGAGAAGAGGCCAGCCAGGAGAGAGGGAGAAAGGGTGAGCGGAAGGGGGGGGGGAACGAGGAGAAACGACGAGAGACGAGGAACAGTAGGGAAGCCGGGACTCCCCTATGTCGACGTTCAACTCTGCAATGTCGGCTCTTCGAGGGTGTATTTTATGGTGAAATAGGGGAAATGAGGAGCGACGAAGATAGGTTATACGCGAAAAGGAACGGAGCGTTGTAGACATAAAGAACGGAAAGGAGAGGCGAAGGTAAGGGGAGAGACAAGATAGAAAAAAATAGATAGGGGGTAACAGAGAGCGATGTGGTGGGAGAGAAACCAGAGATTATAAAAGCTATGAGAGAGGAGGATGAGCGCTGGTCGAGGATATAAGATATCCATGAGAGGATTGAAAAAGGAAAGAAACGTAAGATGATGGGCGGAAGGAAATTGTAATATCAAATGAGAGAATTTAAAAAGTTATTTTATATGTATTTCATTGGTGGATGGTATGTAATTAATTGGACAATTATATCTATCAGAAATACATATAAGAAATATAAGAATAAGAATATAAATATTTATCTATTTGTTATGTATTTTTTATTAATTTCAAACTCTTTATTTTACATGTTATATATGTTAATACATGTATACGCATTTGCAGAACAAGTTTAAATTAATAAGCATGCAATTTAATTAACTGAACTAATATTTTTCGAGTTCAGATGTATCATGTACAGGCTGTTCCAGATCTCGAACGGTGAACCTTGTCAACATGTTTGGGAGGTCATTTTGAGTAAAAGATCTTATATATTCCATGGGTCGATTCGTCTTCCTTTTCGAGATATAAAGGGGAAAGTAGTACGAAACGCGAGTAATCAGATGCATTCAAACCATTCGATGATAATCATTTATTTCAAATTTCAAATTATTTTCTACACTGATTCACACTGGTTTACACAAATTGTTGAAAATCATCTTGTTTCTATGCACGAAGAAGTTAAGTAGCTTGAATGTGTCTGATTACTCGTTCTTTATTCTTTCCACTCTCGTATCGAGTTTTACAAAATCAAAGTTAAAATATCTTTTTTTAACTAATCATTTTTTGACCCAAGTACGTTAATATTTTTTCGCAGAGAATTAACAAATTTCATCGAACGATGTGTGGAAAGATATATAGTTCCATTTAAAAAGAGAAAACGAAGTTCACCTTGAAATCTCAAAGGCACGTCCACTAAGATAAGATTCGTGACATTACAAAAGTAAGTTTTATTTGAAACACTTTTTCGAATAGTGTGTAGATTGCGAGATATTTGTGTGAGTCGCTAAAAATGAAACACTCTGTATATGATCGTACATATAGATTTTGGCTAGCAACAAGGGAGTTATCGATTGTTTCAATTTTTCGTAGAAACTTTTAGTAGGGAATATGTTTTGCTGGATATATAACATACACAGACGCATAATTTCATATAAAAGTAAACATGTACAGCGGAATTTTATTCGTTGTATGTACAAAGTATAAATTAATAAAAATCACCTCTTTAGAATGTCTCCATTTTTCTTTTTTTAGAGAAAGAAAGTTAAGAGTAGTTGTTATCAAGTTTATAAACTAGCAATAACAATTGAATCGTAAAGAAAGAAGAAATCATTTTCCTACTGAAAGAAATTTCTGCAGAAAGTTGTTCGTGGATAAACTTTAAACGATAATTTTGTGGAAACGTTGTAGAGTTTGAAATACTTTTATTGCGCAATGAAATTTTATCGTAGTTTCGTATATTTTACAAAATTTCGCATATTATATGAGAAACACGAGTAAAGTAAACAATAGCGGAATACTAATAAAAATACGGAAAATTATAGTGCAAGATTATTTTTGCACAGGTCGAAAATGAAGAATTACACACGTGATATAAGAGGTATGAAATATTTTGGACAATATCGACGTAGAAGGTAACGCAGTCTAAGTCCACATCTACATATAATTAAGTTCGCAAGAACCTGGAATAAAAATTGGAAATAGGAAAATAATCTGCGCGTTAACCAAATTTTTTTTAGTAAAAATTTAATTTACATAATAATCGATATTATAAAACTAGTAGTGGTATAAGCGAGAAGATGACGAGTTTATCAAATTGCAGAGGTATGAAAGGGTCGATTAAACAATCGCGCAAAATCTTCAGGAATTTAGTGGTTCAATATGCCGATCCTAAAGCATTATCATACGTTAATTAAAAGTTTTAAGCCTAGCTAACCGAACGTGTATAACAGTAGATTAAATCGGTGCTTTATCAATTATCTCTCAGAGCAAATCATAAATCAAAATCAAACTCGAGCGCTCTTTTCATACGAGCTTAACTTCTTAACGTACGTACGATTTAATTGAGATTAACTTGTCATTGTATACTTCGCGTACAATATTATTACCATTTCTTTCAAGATTCACATCCAAGATCTGTTATCCAACTATGCGAACTTTTTGCTTGCGCCCATTACCATTATATTTTATCCTTTCTATACTTACATATTATTTCCCTATTGCTTTGGTGCAAAGCTACTGTTATACACGTTAATATTTCGTGTATAATGATACGAACGTCGAAACGAAAGGGAAGATACTTCAAAAGCTAAAGAAAGCTGTGGAAGCGTTGTCTCTTATCGTCCATCTATACCATTATTTGCGCGTAATCTTATGAACTTTTCACCGGTCCAGATTAAATTATATCATGTAGCAGAAAAAAACAATCTCTCATTGTATATTGTACTAAATTGTGGGAACACGGGCTTTTTAGAAAAAAATGCGCTGTAAGGTTCAAAAGCAACACTGACTGGACCTATGCGTTCCTTTCCTTATGTGAAATGTGGAATCAAAAAGATTTATTTTTATATTTCGCCATCGTGTCTTTATGCATTTTAACCACTTTCTAGATATATGAATAAATATGTACAAATTTTATAGTAAAGCTTTTTTACCTATTAAATCTTATTTTATGGTTGTGAAAATGTACTCTTAATTCGATCCTGATTAAAAATATCATTCCCAATAAAACTATATATAGATTTGTGAAGAGAATTGGTCGCTTAATCCGCGGCAATCTTCAATTTTATGAATCTGCAATAGTCTTCAATAATTAATCTTCGATCGTTAATCGTCATCAATCTATCGCATATTGGGAAAATTTTATATGAAAAATTGATAAATCATACATAGATTTAAATTATTCGTAAATGAAAGAACAAAAACACAAATACGCACGCGCATAGATATGTATATGTTATAATGCTCCATTAAAAATGTACATAATATTATAACATATTCATTGTATTAATTCATTCTATACTTACGTTTTAATTTAATCCTTTCTCTTCTATTCTCGTCTCTTTCTCCTTTTAATATCTAATACTTTTTAATTTTTCGTTTCAGTATCTAGTTAAAAAATTAATTTTATGGATAATTTCGTCTTCCTGATACTCGCAGTGTATTTGCTTAGACTTTTTTATGTTTTAATCCCATAAATTGAAAATGTATGTACTCCTAATACATCGTACGAGTTACGTATCTTATTGTTAGAACCATATTTACAATCAGTATCTTGCAATAGTCACAATACCTGCAATAGAGAAATCGTGTAAAAAGAAAATATAAAATTATGTTTAAAAAAATAGAGATGTAACAAAATAAATGCAATGCTGTTAAAAAAAAAAAGATAATAACGAGCGTCAAATATTTAAAATGCTCTCACCTTCTTTACCTTTTATCAATAATTCTTTCACTTTATAATATATATTTATATTATATATAACTAAATATTTAGTCAAGATTTAATTCTCTATGCAAAGATAAACAAGCACATTTACCTCGTCAATATGTTTTGAGTTTCTCTTAATAAATGGTAATGAGTAACGAAATTATAAATATAATAAAAAATTGTTTAAAATAAAAATTCCTCGATTTATTACCAATTAATGTTTTGCTTGTATATTTATTTAATGCACCTTTTAATGTATAATATTATAACTGGGTCCGCATAATGTTTTCGCTGTCCAAATGGATTCGCGAATGGAAAATGTTTAAGAGGCGCTGGAACAAGGCATGAAACGATACGATATTCTAAGCTTGAAATGATCCAATGAAAAAGAACAGGTTGGTGTTTTTGAAGCAAACAAAATACTTTATTGTTAGATATTATAGTACAGTACGTGTAGCCCGTGACACATTAAAACAGACCATTTAGTTACATTTTAAATAAATAGCCTCCTTACTCCATAACCAACCTTGATATGACCCAATTAGTCTTTCTTTCTTTCGTTCGCATTCTTTCATTCTTCTATTCTTATACATGCTTGCACACATACGCATACATATCCATCATTCGTTCGTCCGTTCTTTCTGCTTTTATTCCCATTTCATTCTGTTGATCTGCCATCTTTCTTCTTTCTGTAACATTGTTTAAAAGCCAATTGTTAACAATATCAATTTCACGTGCAACAGGGTAGAGGGAGAGTGAGACGACTTTTTATTAGAAAAAATAATTTTCGCTCAGCGTGTTTTCTTTTTTTCTTCCCGTTTTTATTTTTTTAAAACTCTTCTCTCTCTCTCTCTCTCTCTTTCTCCTTCTCCTTTGCTCTCTATTTGCTCGCTATCTTTTATCTTTCCATCACTTTCTTTATCAACATTCCTTTTTCATATCGTTATTTAATATTCGCAGTAGCGTTTTTCGTTCCGTCGCTATTCTCGCAAGTAGGACGAAAGCATTACCGAATAGATTTTTCAAGAGAACACGTCGGATGAAACGATTCGTCTTCAAGGGCTATTCCCCGAAATTCACGTTTCCATTCGTTCTCTTGTGACGTTTCGAATTTTTATTGCCTGTTCTATTCGATATTGTGTCGTCTTGCTGTCGTCCGCAAAGCTGCACTATGATTCCTGCGGAGATTAAACGGGTATTCATTTTAATCTGGGTCCAAAGAACGTTTTCACATATCCTTAAAAACGTAGTATACTCAAAATATATGTAAACGCGTGTGAAATTTTGCGGTGGAATTAAAAACATTGCAAAACAACTTTTAAACCACGATCATCCCACGCCTCGGACGAAGTAAATACATGTCACTCAGGATCTTCCCTTTCATAATATATGTATATCTCGAGATCAAAGTTATTGGAGTTGAGATCCCCTTTTCTACATAAATATCCAGTTTCCCTTTAAAATAAAAATGGAAGTTGAAACATTTCATTTACGTTTTGCTTTTACATTTTGCTATTTTCCAATTTTTATTAACGATTCTGGCACAAGAGACGAAAACAATTCCACGAATTAAAAGTTAATGCGCATTTCTCGTTTTCATGGAATAAGAACGTTGGAATCATGGTAAGTATAGAAAATGAACCTATCAACGTGATCTTTTTTTAACCTTTTTATTCTTCATAAAGAAACTATTACCGATGGCAAGATTATTATAAAGAATTTGCGGGTCTTATCGAAATAAACAAATAAACAAATTAGCAAAATTACAGACTAGGATTTGTCATAATCGAAACAGAAAGCGTAAAAATCCACTTTTGATCCGATTTTAAACGATTACCCTTAAAAATATCAGTAGAAACGAAAAGAAGTCTTTACAATTGGCTCCCTCGTTCGTATCCAAAATTCGTCGTGCCAAATTTCTATTCACGAGCGAATTCACAGTGAAATATAAATAGTTGCAGCTGAAGTTGCCGGTCAGGAATCAGAAAATCATTAAATCGCCAAATCGTTGATCCGTCTCGTAAACCAATAGGTTTCAATTGTAACGTTTACTTTTAGTTATATCATGTTATTTTATTATCGTTAAACAGAATATAACTTGTAAGCTGAAATCTGAAATAAGAAAATATATTTCTTAATTAAAAAATTACTGGATAGTAATTTTAACTTTTGATTTTATTAATTTCCCAATATCAAAGTTAATTGTAGTTCAAACAAACGTTTAGCGTTTTCATGATTTTTGACAGTCTTTCATTGGAATATTTCGCGACGGCACAAAAAGGTTGCACAACTTACGTACATGTATATAAACATATATATATTATACATATATATATATGCACGTACGCGTGATATCTATTTTTTTATGCGTGTACATACGTATAATAGCTACAAATATAGTCACAGGCCAACATTTCGTAGTACAACACAGCACAATCATTGTCGTATCATTATTTTTTCATGTCCGATAGGTTTCACATTATATTACGGTATCAAGTTTAAATAATATAATCGTAATAATATATAATATATATAATATATATAATATTAAAATTGACCGGATATATTCTATTGACTAGGCACACTTAGTTTATAACAAGAAAAAAATTGTTTCCCTTTCGTTCGCTCTCTCTCTCTCTCTCTCTTTCACTCCCTCTTTCTTTCCACACTTGCATCCTCTCCTTCTCTCTCTTTCTCTTTCTCTCTCTTTCATTCTTTCATTCATTCCTATTCTTTCCTCTTACATATCGTTTGTCCTTCGTACATATGCAACCCATTCTATAGGCTTGCAATTTAATGCCAATTTAGCGCATATTCTGTTCTCCCTTTCTCCGAGTTTTCTCCTCGTTCCATCGAGTGTTATTAATTAACAGACCGCGAATTTTTATGCAAATTCATATTTTTATAGATACAAATAAAAGAAATGGAATCTAAGCAAACACCTATTTCACCTACTGAATATTATAACGAATACTATATTTTGAATATTTGTATTTTATATGAATTCTGGGTACTTTTGTATCTTCAAATGCATAAAAATCCGCAATCTACTAATTGATAATATTAATTAATATCTATCGATATTACCAACAGCATTTAACATGCGGACAAGATAGCAAACAATTCATTCAATAGTCGTTAAACTTCATCATTAACTCCAATACTTTTCCTCCTCCTTTTCGTCTTAATTCACTCCTTCCATCTCCCTTCTTTTCTTATCCTTGCCCCTTTCGGACTCTTTCTCGCCATTTCTCATTCTTGTGCAGCTCCTGCATATTGCTCACACGCTCACACGTACATACATATTTAATAGTAAATATTATCGTTCCTTACCATAGTATGAAAAAATAGAAACTTCTGACAATAAAAACCAAACAAACGTGAATTTGCGTTCAAAGGGGTAAACGTTTCGTGGATGCGCGAATGTAAAGTGCATAGGTCACTGGAAAATAGGTCACTCGTCTACGATGTAGAAGAAAAATTTTGTATTTTTCACTTACCCATATATTTACCCAAATCTTATTCGTTTGTTCTGAGAATTTTGTAAAAGTCGATTCGTTTTAACGGCTGAAATCGCGCATCCGTCCATACCTCTTTGACTCTCTCTTAATCGTTTACAATATCGTCGTTATTATTATATTACTCGTAACTTGCTCGTCTCTTTGCGTTTCCGCAACCTTACACTATCTATCTCTTTTCCCTCGTCTGATTTCTTAGGCCTCCAGTCCACAAAGCGTCGCTGCATAGGCTAAAGGCCTCTCTATACACGTTGAAACATGTTGTGATGTATGCACCGACACTGGTGACATCTAGGTATCATGAAATTTGCACCAGTTTCAGTTTACCATCGCGTTACCGATTTTCCACAATTTATGGTGTGATGGTAACGTTGAGACACGCGAGTCAAAATGCCTGATTGTTTTTCAACGTCCAGTGTTATTATCGATAATAGGAGGTATGTTGATTATAAAAAACGTTGGGATAGAGACAATAACGCCATCCAGCAATAAACAGTACACTTACGCGCTAGTGAACTCGTTAGACGGTTACTTTTAAGCGGTCAACCAATAAAGTATTCTTGTAAGAAACGCAACAGAAATAAAGTGATCGAAGATTACAGACGTGCAAGTTCGATTAATCACTGTTCCATCAGCTTTGCCAGCGAAAGGTAAAGAATTAAAGTCTAAAAAGAAATGGGTAGAAAGGTGGTTAATTGGAGAGAAACAGATTCTGAGTCCACGTTATTAAAAGCATTAGAAACGTATGAACTATAGAAATTATTTGCGTACGGACAGCTCTGCTTCTCAACGTCTATTGGGGACTCTACCGTAAACTACATTCGGTATCGGTGCCATACTCTACGCGTTGGAACCTGCCTCCCCATCAGGCCTTGCTCACCAACTAAGACGGGATACCGAACTACATACATTGTAACATAATATCATGAAACCTAAGCGTCGATGCCAGACGATTCCCTCAATTGCGGGAATACACGACGTCACGTTACTCCCCACTGCCACTCTATAGTACGTCGTTTGTGTCACATGACGTGAGTTTCGTCTGGGATGTTGTCTATAGTGTGGCTCATAACGTCACAAGTCCACCAACAGAGGGAACTTTTCCCTTAATTCTGTCAATTTGGTAACGCTGAATGCGTGCATCGCAACATGTTTCAACGTATAGAGGCGCTTTAACAGTAAGTACGATTTTATGTGTACGCGAAATGTACCTTGCTGACAGAGCTACCAGACGGTTTTTTTTAGTCGTACCTGCCATTGCCACCTGTCACTGCTTACGTGATTTTTCGGTCAATACGCGATCTTTACGATTGTATCGAGAGTGACAATGGGAGTAGGGGTAATCTCTCCCGCAAGCCTGTCGTATGCTTCGTAGACTAAACAAGGCGTAGACGTATCGTCACGTCTAATAAACTACGATTAGGCTTCTACGAAGCGACGCTTCGTGGACAGTGGGCCTTGGTTTTCGCCTTTCTCTATGTGTTCTATCTTCATCCCCTTTGCCCGTCTCAATCCCCGTCTCTATTCCCGTTTATAGTCATAATTCAAATTTGATTCCTTGAAGTAGTCACGATCAACTTATACTCTACTCCTGCATTTGTTTTTGATACTATTGAATATACGTTACATATATTTTCATATATGTATTACATGTACGTGTATACGTGTATATATGTGCACGCGCATGCGTGTGATGCGCACAATGTAATATATATATAAAAACACCTACGCACAGCTGTACGCACACACACATATGGATATGTGTGCACGCACGAAAATGTATGCGTGTACGCGCGTGTTCTTCATATGTATATAGGTATATAAGTATCGTGTAAATACTTTATATAGTTTCATGTATGTATTAATGTTGTATATATGATTTTTCAGTGTAGCCTGCTCCCGCGCACGACAGCGGACAAAAGCAAGTTTAAATACAAGTGGTACAAAAGATATCATAATTTTACAAAACAGAGCTGTATTCGAAACGAAAGAAACGAATAAGTATATAAGACGCGACTGCCAGCAAACGTAGTGGAAAATATCTGACACAAAGATTCCTAATACGTGCATACAGCAACATATTTCAACTTTCTTCTGTCCGCTACTGTAAGTTTCACTTGTTTTTGATTATTTCCCGTTACTCGATCGATACATGGAATGCTCATAATCGATTAACAAACTAGGTAGTCTCAAAGAAACGACGAGATCACGAGAAATGTTTATACCGCGTGTGGAAGTATCGTGTACCTGCTGTGTACGTGTGTGCTCGTAATTAGGTTACTTGTTCCTGTGTATACAAAATAGGTTTATTCGCTTGATGGCGATGTGTGTAGCGATGTGTGTGCATTTTTGGCCGATATTTTACGCTAAGACTTAACAACGTCAGATATACACGATACAAAAAGAATTGTCTGTGCTGTTGATTACCATGTCGCGGGATATCTTCGTCCCAATTAATACGGTTGTATACTATTTTCGATCGATAATGAATTGGTTTCGGTGCGCCCAGCATCGGCTGTGCATCTTTCTGTTCGTTATTCGGCAAAGTTTCACTTGCAATGGCTTTCTTCGTGCAACGTCAATCGTAACAAGTGCATCGCAGTTCTCGAAAACTATTCAAAACAATTCTGCGGTCCGCCTAAAGCTGCGAGATTGAGATTTTGAGGATGGACGTAGAACCTGTTTCTCCATTTTTCTTCTTCTTTTCACTTTAACGTGCCATTAAAAAATGGTACCTCGTAGAGGATGGTTCTCAGAGTTACTTTTTAACATCTTTTTCGAGTAGAAAACAATAAGCTTCTCGATAACGATCAACAGTAATTTTTTTTTTTTTTCAGATTACGAAGCACAACGTTTTTGCGAGAACAGTGAATCCATATAGAAAAATAGAAAATCTTTTTACAAAACAAATGGCATCAAAATAATTACGTTTGATTATTCCTTTCAGTTTTTTTTCAATATTATTATTCGTTTTATGTTATTATTGCTACATATTGTTCGATAAGTTTCTAAATATGTATATGTTTTTAGGGTCGATAAAACGAAAACCTCAAAGTTTAATATTAACAAATAAGACGGTCTTTTGTCTGTGTATGGTATAAACGTAAAAAGTTCGTCGTAACGATATTACGCACGCTCACGGGTTTTACGAATCATGTTAGTAGGCCTAGGTGTGTTAATTGTGCAAGATTTTTAACGTTCACCTTCTTACGGTGTTTTATTATCAATGCTCCATAAAGGCGTTTTACAGTTTATTCTTGTAAGTGAAAAGCATAAAACAAGATAGTTGTGACTCGTGTCTTCAGCCATCTTTATATCTCACTTTGTTCGATCAAAAGTATCATTGACTCGTGTAAATATCTTTTCATAGACTGTCATTATGAATTTGTTAAAAAGTTAGCGTTAGCTTCAGTTTCAGTTTAGTAGTTACTTTTGAATTAAATTTCGTGTATCACTCTTACGGATGGAAAAAGGATCATACAGGATTTCACCAAACCGTAAAAGACGTCGATGTATTCACTGAGAACCATAGTACTATAATAAGATTGGTTACGATATGTAGAAACAAATCGGATAAAGTCAATCGCGTCGGACATCGTAAACAAAGCTCAACGCCCAAAAACTTTAATACGAGCCGAATAAATTCGATTTTAATCGAAGTTTGTGCAAACATAGTACAAGATATTTAATACGTGCCGTGTACGGAGATATCAATTAATAACTCGGCATTAAATACCCTATGCTCTAATCATACGCGTACGTTACAGTTAATTTTATTCAAACGTGATATCTTTAATTTTTACCACTCGCTTACTTTTCACAATCTTCTTTTTTTTTCTTTTTACATTTTTTTTCTCCTTTTTCGTCTTTCTTCTTAATGATACACGCGTTCGCGTCGAACGCTCGACAAATTAGGATCGATAAGAAAAATAGACTAGATACACATGGAGAAACGAGCAACGTAATTTCAACGTTAAAAAAATAACACGAGTCGCTTTCTGTCGTGTTTTTCCCTACAGCGTTACGTAATTCTTCTTTTTTTTTTTTTTTTTTGTCTCAAGCATACACGTTTATCTTAAAATCCATACACTCATCCTCGCCTGTCTTCTTGTCGGCGAGCCCTTCCTCGTCTTTTTATTTCTTTGTCTCTTTCTAGTCTTTCACAAGCACGAAAGAGCGCTTGGTCGATTGCAGTTTACAATTCAACGTACAAATATAATTAGAAAAATATAATTGGTAGAAGAATATAGAGATAGAATAGAGTTAGAATCAATTGGCTTTTTTTTCTCTTTTCTTTTTTTTTCTTTTTTTTTTGTTATCGATTAAATGTTAATATTTGCTTCCCTCCCCCCATATTCGCTGGAGCATCAAAGTCTTGCTTTAAAAAAATTACATAACTATTTGATAAGTATGCGTAAATGGTAACATCTATGGCATTCACGCGTCTCCCAACTCTCACGCTAACACAGTTTTCACATTTTCTCTCTGTCTCTCTCTCTCTCTCTCTCTCTCTTTTCCTCTCTCTTTCTCTCTCTCTTTCTCTCTCTTTCTTCCCTTATTTTTCACACTACAGCTTTATCTTCTTCTTGTTGCCCACGATAAAATATGATTAGAAAGGTATCTCACTTGTCGCTATTCATTTTATTGATCAATGGAATTTCAAGATTCTTAGTTTCATGTCTCGATTAAAAATCGTTTTTCACGTGTAGTTGCACACCGAAGGGAATAGTATGTATTAAAATGTTGTAAAAATATATGTATGTGCCCTCTGATCCATTTCAGAACTGTATTTCACTTGCCTATCAAAATTAACGTACGGAATAGTTAAAAGGGTACGTGTTGATAAAATTTCTTTGCTACCTTCTCATCGTGTTGCTCGAACATCGTTCCGATTGCTTCGACGGCATGTATCAAGTCGAATTTGAACTTTTCTCCGAGCGAAACAGTAATATTATCTATGCTTTATTTTAAAACCAAAATTTCGTTTTACCATAATCGTACATTGTATGGTGGAAGTTGCAACTGGAATTATTATACCGCATGTCCTTCTTTCTTTTCGTCAGGTTGGCGAAAGAACCTTTACACGTGTGTCACGTCATATGTTGCAAGATCAAGTATTCAATCTTAATGCGAACGATCGATGATAAAATCAAATCGTTATTCGTCTGGAAAAGAAATTTTACATACGTGTCGAAAGTAGAATGATTTCAAAATCACTGACTTTAATATTACATAAACATTCAACAAGTTTCTTTGTGTCTTTTCTCGCCTTATCAGGTCTATGATGGACATTTTCTAATCTAATCAGCCTGAACGCTAACTTTTCTAATTAGTGTCAGAGGATTAAAAAAAGAAAAGCTTTTTGCCTGCTGATTTGTAACGCGAGTAGGAAATTTAAAACTTGTCCATCTACGACGTTACATCGCGTGTAAAATTAACAGTGTCATTTGGAAAATTGATTGGTTTGTAACTGATAATAATGATCGAAGCACGAATACACTCTGTTTTTCGTAACTTTCGGTAAGTATACGGAGAAGGACGCGTACCTCGTCGGTTTCAACGACCTTGAAATATGTTGCCAAGGTCAACATTCTGAACAAATTTCTCTTGTACGTGTTACCACCGCTCGGCCCTAATTTCCGAGATACTCGTAAAAGACTTCAATCGAATTTGGTTCCCATCACACTTCATTCTGACATATAGGTGGCCGCATTATTACGTTACGTAGTCCGATCTGGACAATTTGGACAATTTCGTATAAAATATGGAAGGAAAGAACACATATGGTACCTAATATATTTTTACGTATAATTGGAAAACTAAAATCTTTCTTTTCTATTTACACGATATTGGAAATGCTGGTCGTCTGTCCCGTCAATGAATCGAGTTCAGATTGGACTATATAAAAATGCGACCACCGACTCCAAAATGAATAAAAAGCTTCATTATGCCGGGTACATTGCTGAATTTTTATTTCGTCGAAATTTTACCAGTATATTATTTTTTACGAATATAATACAATAAACTATAACACGCAATAATAACAAGGAATATAATAAAAGTTACTCGGAATGTCGTTCTCTATAACATAATTGAAGGTGGTGGAAATTGGCGAGGCGTGCCCTTTTCTGTATAATTATCCGATCTTTTTCAACGTCATTCTCATTGTCAATCTCAAACAAATATTTCAAACTTAGTATACGCTCGACTTTCTATATTTTCACGAATTTAACGACGGAGATTAATCTTCAATTTGCTGTGAAATTCAACTGCTTAACAGGCTATAATATCCTTACCACATTACGAATGCGCGATTCTTTTTTTAACTACTAGAGTAACAGATATGAATATTAACAGTTATTTTTACGAGGCGACAAATATTATTTCAACATGATTGTTCATACGTATATCAATATTGCTCATTCCCATTTTAGCAACAAACAGGGAAGATGATATTGCAATATAACAACGAAAATTATTGAAGCTCTCACGCGACACGTGCATAATAAAAATATATAATAAGCGATGCTGTTCATTGCGTTAATATACACTTACGAAAAGTGTTAATACGTTAAATCGATTTTGTTTCAACAGTGAACGCCGGCTTTTGTACTGTGTCAATGGTTTCTTCTTTATACTGTATTCATTGAACATATTTGTACTATATACACGGATAAAAAATTTGTTGTAACTAAAAGTTATCCGTTTCTCGTTTATTTACAATGGTTCACGGAATTATTCGAACGCATACGGAACATTTTTATCAACGTATCACGTGCATTATGCGAAACTATTTTAAATATCGTTCTGTCGTCGTTACGATAATAAAATTTGTAATCAATCCGAAAACGTATACACAGATGGAAGACATTTATTGCAAGCATACACTCAGTGAAAAATTAGCACACAGCATGAATAGCAGTCTTAAAAGTATAATTATCGCTGAATTTGGTCTCACTAAATATTACGATATATTAATATCGCGAATAATTGACTGTTCGAGTATTTTGCTGATCTTTGGAATCAAGCTATGTTTCCAATAAATGTCTCGTAACTTTCATGTACATCTTCAGGTACGTTTCAAATTTTACCAATATGATATCTCTAGACTACGGATTTCTATGCGTTCATAGAAAATTAGAAAATGCAAATACACCCAAAACGTATAAAAAAAATGTATAAAATATCCAAAGTATAGCGCTGTCTATCACGTCTGTTACATTATATTCTCAAACGTATGAATTTGCATAAAAATCCGCAGTCTGATAGTCACGATAATCGCGTCTCGTTGCAGCGCTAATGAAACTTCAAAACGTTTTGTGTAATACGCGCATAAAAAGTTTCTAGCAGTGTTCGAATACTCCGTAAGCCATTGTATATGATCTGCTCGTATATCACTGTAGTTTAGATCAGTGGTGTTCATGAATGATTTCCCGACGGTTTCCTTCCCCTCCGTGTATCGACGTTACAAACAACAGACTTCCTTGCCATTCCCTGATCCTAAAATACGTCGACCGGTCCAATCTGACACCACTTTCTTTCTTTTTCCATTTTACTGCTGCTAAAACAGTAGATGATACACGGGAGAGGGAGAAGTATGGTTTCGTTCGCGAGTGAGGTCCACTGTGCAACGAAGCGTACTCTCGTATGCTGTTCATAGGCGCGCATTAAGCCTGGTGCAGACGAGCGGTTCGGGGCAGTGTCACCGGCAACCGCCGCGTTGGAGAATAGCATAGATTTATACGAAGCAGTTTACACGAGAATGCAAAACACGGCGGCAAATTAACGCAAAACGCGGCGGCGAATTAACGCAAATCGCTCGACCGCACCGGGCTAGAAGTTGGACGCGTAAACGTGGCGGGGAAACTAGCGCGGTAGCTCGTCTGCAGGGGGCCTTAAGCTGGGTCTACGTTGGTCAAAGAGTAGTCCAGTGCAATGCAAACTGCAGCACCGGATTGGAATTGAAATAACGTAAACGGTGTTTTCGGTCCAGTTCGATGTTGCCATTCGAGCAAGTAACCCAGTCGAATGACTGCGTCGAAAGTATACTTTTTCAATCCAGTGATTACCACCATCATCGAGAACGCAACATTCCAGAGTTAAGCGACTCGATATCCAGTGCTGGCCGAAGCACTGATCGTTATGGCCTGCCACTCTCAACGGTTTAAAAAGATTGGGATAATGTAGACATTCAGCGACTGAACTAACGTAAACTAAACTTTCGCTCGCATCGGTCAGAGTTCAATCTCTTCTTCTTCTTCCAATAAGAAACAGCCGTGCTGCAGTCGCGTCGTCAAGTGTGAACATGTCCATACAGGCGAACGGCCTTTTCGTGGACGATAAGTTGTCGTTAGTGCGCGCATGGGTCTCGTGCCGAACTTATACCGTTTCACTTTGCAGCAGCGGTGTAAATTCGGCCTTAGGCGCAATGACGATAACAATACGCTTCCGTACAGTGGCCACTGTAAAGTGCATATGTCCAGGAAACAGCAGCGAACCGCTTTTGTCGCCACGTGTTTTCGTTACGACGACTGGCGTTGACATTGTCAGTAGCAAGATATACGTTGCAGTTATAAAACGAATATAGCGGTATAGAATGGAAGCGTCTTCCTCGTCGCTGGACGCTTTAACGATAAGACAAAATGTGTCTTATCGAGCCTCGTAGACTGGACTGGGGTCTCCTCAGATTATCAACCTATATTGTCAATATTTCAAGATTCTCAACTAAAAGGATCAATATATACTGTCAATACAATATTGTCAATATTTATCGACAGACTGCATTTTCGTTGAGAAGCATCATATATTGACAATATTATTGAATATACGAGGGCACCCTTACGCTTCCATGACGCGACGCTTCGTGAACAGCGGACCTAACACTTGGATAGTATATCGATTAGTTTTAGTTTAAAATTCACTTACAATTGACCTGCTCGTTTGCCAAGTCGGTTAACACCACGAAACAAAAATCAGAGACAATTGGTAAAATTACGTAGGGTAAGCATCGATCAACTACTTTGGCACTAAAATTTCAAAAGTTTCAAAAATTTTTAAAATTTAAAAAAATCGGGTTAACCGTTTTGGCTCGTGGATGTCTCGGAATAAAGTGTTTCATTTTAGAGTCGTTCAAATTCGCGCAAATTTCTGTGATCATTCTAAGCGTCATTTTCCATATCCTCGTCTTTTCCCTTATTACGCGTTACGTACTATTTCCGGCTAATTTTCAACAAAGTATTCGAATGTGAATAATTAATAATTTGTTATTCGGAACAACGATAGTCCCGGCTTTCTTTTGCATATCAAATAGAAATACGCAATCTTTTTCCGCAAATGAATTTCTTGATCAAATATTTTCGTTTTCTGTATACTTGGTGTAAGCTTGGTCGTACTTATGCTTTATGTAGTATCAATAAAGCGTGAATAAAGTATAAACAATGCGTTGATTTTCAATAGAGAATACTTGTTAAAAAATATATATTTTTCAAACACGAGTGTTATTATTTTTTCAATGTTAACAACGTTTTCGTATACAATTTGATTAGATTTTTTTCGATCTACTAAAATTCATACGAGAGATGGGACGAGTTATTTGCTTTTCTTGTGCGCAAGTATGCAGTTGTTTAAGAAAATTAAATACTATAAAAAAATAGTACACAAATATAATTATTTATGTCTCAAATGTAATGTTTATGTAACAAATATAATTATTTATGGAGTACTTCAATCATTAATGAACGAAATATTTTATTACAATAATCGGCGATTCCGGCGACAATATTGAACAAAGTACTTTCGTATTTTCGATTAGGTAGATTTACATTAGCAAGGTTTTCGTGATATGAGAGCGATCGCTTCACCATAATCGTTTAGCAAAAGTTTTGTTTGAAAGCTGCAAGAAAATAAGGGCAACCAAAAGATTCTGTTGACTTGTTTTGTACGAAAAATAATCTCTGCCTTTATCTTACATGGCGACGTGTCGCAAACTCCGTCAACGCGAGGATTAATACGAGAAATTTCACCGAGGATGAGTTTAAAGAAAATGAGTTTTAGACCACGATAGTTTTCTTATAATTAGTCCATAAACGTTAGTTATGTATCTTTATCTTTCTGCACGTGTAAATTACTATTCGCGGAAACGAAGGAAGATCCAACTTCGTTTATGAACCAGATAGATGCCTTTTTCTATTTCAGAATAGTCAGAAACAATGCACAAGATATCTGAATATCCGAAACAAAAATATTAAACACAATTGAAACAAACACGTGGCATTGATATAATGTTAAATATGCTCTATTAGACAGTGGACAAAATTTGGCGACATTTTTCAAAGATAAATCGATATCGAATTTGTCGTAGTATTTTTCAAAACTAGCGTAACGATGTTAGTTATCCATTTGCTTGGTGTACAATGTACAATTTGCTTAATGTCAATGAGATTTAAGCCGAATTCACGCTGTTCCAGTTTAGAGAAACGTGGATATTTGGCTTTAGCTCCTAACACTACCGTTGTTTGATCTTTACGCAAAGATTTCCATATCGTTCGGTGACGAAAATTTCATTTCGTCAAATTGTCACTGTAGATATTCGCTATAGAGCAGTCGATCCAGTCTATTTGAAACTTGTGCGAATTCTATCAGCAGAGTTAGTGGCAGAATGCGTAGGACAGGTAGATGCACTTCTTCAATTATGAAACGATGTATTTATGGTTTCGCGTGGCTTCTCTGATTTGTCAAATCCGTAAAACTTAAAAGTGCAAAGATGTGCAGAATGTATCTAAAGCATGATACTCGTTGTAACATTCAGCGGGTGAGATAGACCCCTGCATAAGTCCAATTCCTTCGATCCTGTTGAGGAAAATCCGCAGTCTGCAAATAAATTGTATCCGGAAACCGATAACGAGACCAAAACTGTAGTTAATTCATTGTTTCAAATGAGAATTAAAAATTTTACGCGAATCGAATGTTAATGCAACGTTGTAGAAAAGTTCGATAAACCTGTACTTCGAGAATGATCAGATCGAACGAATTTCGTACGTACTACAAACCGCGCGAATGTTTTCGTTTGACATAATCGAAAGCGTTTTTCGGATCCACGATCATATAACTTTCTCCTAAAGTTTGGCCACGTATCTTTGAAAGAGCCTGTGTAAATATGATCATTGAAATTTTGAAAAACTTATAATTTGGAATGCACGCGCAGCGCATGATTGCGACTATGAATTACATGTATTTCCTCCAATCGATATGCGATAACGCAGAGCGGAAAATATTTGTTTGCGTAAGAGAATACTTACGACTTTTCACGTAACTAGATTTTACTAAGCTGGAATTTATAATCAGTACGTCACGTTGTCTGGAGTCTGATAAAAGAATCCAGGAACATATTCCACGAATTGGGCATTGCCATGACATCAGTTTGGATAAATGGAGTTCTACCGTATCGTTTGTCAATGTGCATTCACGTTAATACGAATATGTGTGCGTGTGTCGAGAAAAAAGGTCTGTTAGTTTCGAAAAGGAAGACGGAAATGCAGCTTTCGCATGTTTGTGCTCGGTACAGATATTGTACGTTTGAGTCGTGTAATTTTTCTATCGAAATGTTATTTTGATTTTATAGATTCCCCTTAAATGAAATATCTGGTTAGTCTGAGATGCAGAGAAGCGCAGAAGTACAGAAACTCTTCTAGTACAACTACGATAAGTATACGTATGTGTATGTACTAGATACGTGTAATTACTAAACCGGGTATTTTTATGCATCTATGGCAAATTTAAAGGTGCAGAAAGCCACGGATTGCATATAATATACAAAAATATATGAGATATGATTGAATATATGAATATATAAGAAGCAAAGTACTCGTCGTAACGTTTAGCAGGCGAAACAAATTACTATGTAAGTTTCGTTTTCTTTGGTTCTCTTCATATATGAAATAGCATGAAAATCCACGTCTAGCGATTACAGTAGCGGACAAAAGTGGAAGATGACTACATCATTGATACCAAATAACTAACAGTTTTTATAGTTGTCCTCGCAATTACACGAACGATAGTTGGAACGATGATTATGAAACCCTCGATGCTGTATCAGTTGTGACATTGGTTTGCGACTTTAAATTAATCTACACTCGATAATAATACTATTCAACATGGCATATTAAATTTGTAACAACAATCGCTAAATTTGAACGAAGACAGGAATGAAGCCAGCAATGTACGTCCGGAAGATAGAAAAATTATTAGGAGAGAAAATATTTGTCAAAGTAGCAAATATTATCGGAAAATGCGAGACAGCTTGTGAGCAGGCACAGCTTAAATTTAGAAAAAGCCGATGCTATTATTACAAACGAAAAAGTGACCTCGAAAAATTTTAGCAGGGATATACCATCCACTGTTTATTCGAAAAGAATCGTTGTTGGACTACTGAAATTGATACTCGGAATGAAATCTGTGCTACAAATGACTTGAACGCTGTTAACGCAAGGACCGTTGTATGACGTCTTCATGATTTTGGCTTCGGACTCAATTTATACTCAGTCGTAAAAATCAGAACCTGTTCGATTGTTTTCACAGAAGCGTGTAAGCACCGTACAGTACAAGATTGGCAGAAAGTGTTACTTTCTGATAAAATTAAATAGGATGTGATAGAGTGAAACTCAATAGCCAACTATTGAGGGAACTGTTGGTTATTTGGTAACTAGAATACAGCGCGACAATTTATCAAAAAGGTAATCGTCTTAAGCTTTAACTGGACACAGCTTTAAACGTTCTTACTTCAATCGTGCGAATTTTGTACTTTCGTGTAGCTGACAATGAGTTTATGTATGCAGCGTACCCTAGCTATTTGTAACCGAATCCCAGTTTCCTTCCAGCGAGTTGTTGCGCAAAAGTGTTTCTGTATCGTGTGCGGGCTGCCAGAGTTGTGCACTAAATTCTCGCGAGAACTGATCGTTGTTAGTAAACAGGTGCGTATGTTCGCTGAAGATAAGTTATAAATGTCAATCTTTTATGTCCCTAACGATCGATGATCAACGAACGTTTTGTTTTTAATTTAGAGAAACATAATCTTTGTACATACTAATCATAATCTGTAATTAGCGTTAACAATGTAGATTATAGGCGTTTTTCGTATAGGGTTTGACAAACCCCATGCGATTCTAAGACACGTGACCAGACAGTGAGATGTTAAACTATTATCCACTACTGGATATGCGAATAATGGGTTTTTGTTATGACAGGAAACGGTGTTCTAAATGAATATCTGTTTAGAACTGATTAACGCACTAGTCATCAACCGCGCTAATATTATCATTCTGTCTACTGACATTTTCTTCGCATCTTCGCTTATTTTCTCCCATAGCTTTCATCGAATTACTGGAATTACGTTCCCTCATTTGTGTAAGTGGCGACAATACGGCAGCCGACATATTCAACAACGAAATAGACGCGTTAAATTTTCGAAAATATGTTTACTAGTATCGACGATATTATACATTTAAATGCATCCAAAATAGTATTTCAAGTTTATACACCGATCTTTTTTTTAATCCTTCTCGTCCACAAATCGAATTTCTTGTGAACATGTTCGAATTCCTTTGAAATATGTATGAATGGAATCGACGAATTCCTTTTAAACTCGAAGGGAAGGTTATTTTCGATACAAGAGTCTAATTCTACGATTCACTATTGCTAATCTACACACGTGACTGTGGTCGCCCTAAGAACGAAGCCACCTAATATCTAATTAGTTTTCGGACTTCTAACTGGTTACAGCTTATTTGATTTGCTCATTAAGATCGTTTAATGAACGCGACTCACGTTTAAAAGAGGTTCTTCGTAGTATGAACTTTTCAATTTCGTTGCCATTTCGTTTGAAATGCACCAATTTCAATTTTTTCAATTAACCGTTTAGAGAAACGATATATAAATAATAAATTGCCCATTTTACTGCGTTTTCAACATCAATATAGACTCGTGTATTTGCATTTTTCTACTGTTAAAGAATATTTCAAATTGGAAGAAGATACGAAAGAGGTCTTATTGGTGTGCATGAGTGCTCGTTTAAATTTTCGTCAAATCTTCTTGAAACGTTAAAAATCCTCCTTGCTTACTTAAGATTAGAGCAAATATATCATCTTAACGTATTCGCTTTTATCAACTTTCTATTAAACGTTGTGCTTTTGTTTTTAATAATGTTGTCTGGGATGAATCGACGTTAAACGCGTCTAAACATTTTGTTATTACTTTGTGTTAGTTTATGGTATATAAAAGAATTGATATTTACGACGCGAAAGTCGCATCAATTTCTCGTACAAGATCGTTTAATGACGATATCAGCTATCTCGCGTAATATAATTATAACCATTGATACTGAAATTATCGAGTGGAAACATTGTTTGCGTTTATTTGTTAGAATAATTTACGAAAGAGAATCTTGCGAATAATCGCGTTAATAACGATTCAACTGGCTCGAGAGGAAAATTACCAAAGTAATAAGATTTGTTGTTGGATTCGGTAAAAGGCTGAAAACTGTTTGAAACGTTGTCTTTCATTGCTGTTAAACGCGTCGATTAATCTCAAATCAATCTCGTCCGAATTACTATCATCGATATTAGATCGTTGAATGGAAACCATATCGAATGCTTTACAAGTTTCTATCGATTTCTCGTTGACGCAATATGAATTACAAAATGTCTAATCTTCTAAAATGACTTCGAGTTCGCATACGTTGAGTCGCTCAGAAGCCATACTGATCAACTCCCTAAATTAAAATGCATAGATAGGTGACAAATAGAAACATTGCTTTCAAAGTTCATCTCGCAATTTAGGATTATTCACACTGCTATCGCATTGTAAGAAATAAATTTATGAAAGTAGGATTTCTATCTTGAGGCTGTTGAATGCTAATTACGAATTCGAATAACGTAAAATTGACGACTTTGTGAAAAATAGAGTTGGCTTCTGAGAGGCTCGTATTATATCAAATGACAACGTTCGATTAAACTTTTCAGTTATTACACAAAATCGTTTTTAGTCCTTTGACGTGCAAGTCGGAATCGCACTGAGCATATAAAAATTAACACGAACCTCTTTTAACAGGAGCATGGGTGCAATTTTATTCGGTAATATAACATACGCGACGGCTGTCGTGAAATATCGTTATCGTGTCGATACCCTTTTATTTTCTTTCAAATTGATAACGATCGGAGATATCGACAACGCAGACAAACAATTTCAAGACATCGTCGATGCCTGCCAAGTGTCATTCTAGACATGGAAGAGATAAATCTTCCGAAAGTTGCGCGTTGCACTTAGATCTTTGTCTTTGACCGATGAAACGCGATGGAATTTTGAAAGGGTTAATTAGCTGTGACATCAGGCTGAACCAGAGCATATGGGAACCACGGTAGAGACTGATTCGGTACACTGAAATAATAAGAAAATAAACGTACGCTCGATATGACTTTGTTCTCGAGTTAAAGCTTCCTTCGTCATGTTAGACATTACTAAGATCGACCGTTTTCTGGCAAATGCATAGCTGGTACTGGTCTTATTTCTCGATCAACTGGTTCTCCGGACCTGGATCCATTCTGTTATTAGTTACGAAACATTTCAAATATCTTGTTTATAAAACGTCGGTCGACAATGTCGAAACTCTTCGTTAAAGCGGCAACCAAAGCTGGCGACGAATCTGCGCGAGCTGTTCGAATAGGTTGGTCGATGCACGATGAGATCTATTCACGTTTCCATCGAATCTGGTCTCTTCGAGCAATTTCTCCGAACGTAGGCGGACGACTATTACAACACGAAACAAGCTGTTGCTCGAAGACGAGGTCATATTGGTCATATACATGTTTGTACGAATATATCTTATTCTAGCGTGCTGAAACAGCTTCTGCCGTATTTTCCCAACTGATTCTGGCTCTGCCTAAGTTGGAAATAATTTAGACTAACGGTTTAATAATTTGAGCGTAAAAGTAAATGCGCGGTAGTGTCGCGTAAAATAGGACAAAGTACGATAAAGCTGCGTCCTCACGGAAACGATTCCGCTGATTTTCCGTGCTTCTTGAAAGCGTTGCTGGTCGTTGTTCAGTGTCTACTACTGCTAAACTACTGGTAAAATCGTGATTTTCGAGTTATGTCATTGTTGCGGTAAATGAACAGAATGAGCGTAGTACGTACTTGTTGCTAGGAACAAGAGTCGCTTTAACGTAATAACTGAAATATTTCTCTATTTATGTTGCTTCGGTGTGGACAAAATGTTCCTACAAATTGATATTTGTTGCGTATTATTTGAAACACGCAGCAACGATAGGCAACGAGGAAAAAAAAGTTCCTCGTTGTCGATTCAGCGAAGACGCAGCTTAGTGCAACGGGGAATAGAAAAGCGTGTAGAGAAACGAACGTGTTTGTTAAAGATATAGATATACATACGTATGTACCGCCAGAGAATTAGAATTCATCGTTAATTTACCATCATCGATTAGTTGCAACTGTATTTTAGCTAGTCAGCGGTTATTTGTTAAAAAGGTTTCAGAAAGGAGAACAACGCCCAACTCTCGCGACACGATTACCAGGTGTTCGTGCGATATTAACAGTGCAAGTTATCTCATCGTGCGATCATAACGATCGAGTCTTACTTGTCTACGAATTCTGCGAGATAAAGCTATGGCCTTACAATTTTAGTCAACAAGACTTTGTATCGTTACAATATTGGTGTTCAATTACAGTTTAAATTATTTTCATTCGTTCTCGACTATCTGACATTTTTTTTTTTTTTTTCTATCCGGTGCAATTAAACTAACGGATTAACAGCCCCTTATTACTAACGCTAAAACACATTGCTAACCTTATTATCGTATCAATACGGCATATTCCTTACTCTTAATAAGTTTTTTAATGTTTGCTCGCTAGATATCGAAGTGTACTGAGACAACGACTGGTTGAAAGAGATGTCAAAAACTATGATAAATGACAAACACTCGACTCGCGTCGAGCATTCGTGTTTCGGTAACATATTATGTTGTCAAACATCAAAAATTTCTATCCGATAATTATCGTGGTACGTGACTGACAATCAATGGGAAAATCCACGTATCGTAAACACGGTGTTCTGCTACTTTCATTCTGGCCGATACTAGTCCCATAAACGCTACTAGATCTAACTAGACTACTTAATCGTTAAATTCAATTTATCGTGTACATTTTTTTCTTCAGATAGTTATACGCTAACGTCGTGTCTAATATCGAATAAAATACGCTATACGCTTAATGTACATAGAAACACGTAAATATTTTTAATATAAAATATAGTCATAGCGTGCAGGATATACAGGTGCACGATGTAGCAATGTATATGAGTTGATTCACAAAAGTAAACTGAAATTGTTGACTCCGATTTTTCGATACAATCAATTTTGCAAACTCGTTTTGATACAATTTGTTAATAGAGCGCGGACATTTACGCGAATTCGCATTTTTATAAATGCAATTGATACAATGTGATCTACTTCGTCGTCCTTTTGTTACGACGTATTGTTGCCGTTGGGAACATTTTGTTTACTGCAAGTTCCAACGTAACCCTAAGAAACATAGTCCATTCATAAGAGTCGATAATGGCAATAGACAAAGTGCATATTCGTCGCTGTATTCTTTATGAATTCCAGCAACGATTCGTTCTGAAGAGTTCAAAAGCGGCAACGTGATTTGGAGAAACTGCTGGCTGTGAATTAAGTACAAATGCAAGAACAGCTTGCGAGGCAGTTAGAGATGACACAACGAAGCATTTCGAACGCCTACGCGGAATGGGAAAGATTCAGAAAGAAGGAAGATGCGTGTTCTGTGAAAATTGCTGCGAAGTGATAACGCCAGGCAACGCGTCGCTTTTGATACAAAAGACGTCGTAATGAATCTTGGATGGTAAGTTACACAGCATTCGGCGTATTTACCTGACGTTGCTTCGTTAGCCTGTATCACCTGTTTCGGTCGATGCAGCACAGCTTGTCGAATATGCACTTTCGATTAGATGAAATCCAGAAATGGCTGGACGACTTGGTCGCGTCAAAAGACGCGGAATTCTCGCAAAGTGGAATTTATCGACTGCCTGAGAGATGGCTTGAACTTACAGAAAACGATGATTGTTTCGCTTTTCAAAAATAAACCTTGAACTTTCCTGAATACTCGCTATTCTTACTATTCATACACTGTATGCATTCTGTGTATTTATGGAACATTTGGAGCGACAAAGTGCGTATAATGTACATAATACGCAAAATGAAATATCCAAGATACACTTAAAGTACAAAAAATATAGTACTCGTTATAATATTTAATAGCTTGAAAACATCCTCCAAATAGGTTCATTTTCTAAATTATATTCGTAAAGATATGAAGTAGCATGAATATTCGCAGTCTATTAATTATACGTTGAGTTTTTATATGATCTTTTTAATCATATAACAAATATAATATGGAAAATGATTAGCTCGCAAACGAACCTTCGCACGACGTACATTCTCGGATTTTGGCTTATTGTTGCACGACGAAATCAATTGATATGCGTTTATATCATCGATACTATTACACCGTAATGCTACTACGTTAGAGCGTGAATCCTCGTTAACGACGACGAGCACGGCATCAGTCGCAGCTAAATTTGTTAACGAGAGTTTCTTGATGATCATAGATCGTACATTGTATGTGGAATTTGATGAACATTTTTCAAGCGCAAGGTACACGTTACACATATACGTTGAAAATATCAAATTGCAGTTTTGCGATCCCAACGTTCGTCTCAGTTACGTCCGGGACGTCTTTTGCACGCGAGCAAAAGGACAAAAGTTTTTAAATTCGATCGGAAAAAGGGTTTAGAAGTTAAATTTTCTTTTCGAACGAAATAATTTTGAAGTAATTCAGAGAAAAATCTTAGTTCTCCGAAGTGAAAAAACTTGGAAACAAATCGACAAGTGGAAGTTCGCTGAACGAGTTTGAGTATAGTGGCTCGATATATGCTTTTTACGCGCGAGTGTTCAAGTTTAAATATCGATAGCTTGAAAAATTAACGATCATGAGTGATGCCTAAGTCATGGGCAATTTTTTATTTACAGATATATACCGCATGAAATAGCGTGAATTAGTTGAAATTAATAAAACAGATATTCATACATATTCACATGTATTTATATTTATACGCGAAGTTAAATACAGCTGGCCGTTAACGTTGCTATTGTTAATATCGTGATACATTTTTCCTATCATTATTATTATTATTATTGTTGTTGTTGATACTGTTGTTATTATGACCATTATTTGTACATTATATATAGTATGTCGGATACGAATGTAGGTTTACATAGGAAGTGAAAATAGCCTAATCGCGTAATATTTATATTGCCAGTTGCATAAGAAAGGTAAAAGTTGAGAGGTCCCTCTCTCGGAAAGAGAAAAAGAGTCTCTACTTAGTTCCCTGTGCCTTTCGTTATTTATTTATTTATATTTTAATCGAAATTATACAGACGAACGAAATCTCCGCGTTATTAGCAAGTTAATTAATATAGTAAAAAAATATCCATTACCCGAGACCGGATAATTATTTTTAACAAATTACGAATTGATTATTAGTAAAAACTTGATAGGTGATTTACTCTTTTTATATAATAATACCAATAATTTGAACCCTCTGTACTATAGGTTTTCCTATCGTTTCGAATAGAGAGTCTCGATGGATTTTTATATTTCATTCAGTTTGTTACTAATTGGAAAACTAATTTTCTTAACTAATCATCGCGAAATAGAGACTGCGACTGAAAATTTTCACACGATATGTACTTTCGAAAGATCTGGATTCTTCAAGGCGAATAAGAAATTTTTATTAAAAAAAGTGCGCAGTAAAGTTCGAACGTTGACACATCTCGACGAGTATCGCTCTTTTAAGGGCAAAGTAATATCAACAGAATAAACGCAACATTCTAAGTATTAATCGGTCATTCTGTTCGAACTCTGTTAATCGATCTTTCGAATCGATCTATTAATCGATTTTCGTTTGAAACAGAATGTTTTAATAATCAAACTCCGTTCGTATCTCGTATTAATCTTCGGTGATCCTCGCGCGGACAGAAATTGCATCGATCAGAAGTTTTATTAGTTTGTTTAAAAGTTCGATGAATAAATAAAGAATAATGCAATAGCAATAACGTAAAATGCAACGAATATAAATTGCAACTGTGATTAAATAGAAAAATAAACAGAAGGGTAATAATTTCCAATTTTTCGTGGATTTCCATTCGTTTGAGCGGTATGACCCATTTCGTAGACAAAAAGCGGAGAAAGATGAATAAAATGTAAAAAAGATATCAGTGGAGGAAAGCAAGTACGATTCAAGGCAATGATATTCGTTTTAGCATTCGAAACGACGATTTATCTTATATTTAGGTAGATAAGATAAATACCACATATTATGGGCGCTGTATCTTTACTTAAACGTCGTATTTAGACTGCAGATGTTTATACAAATTTATATTTTTACGAATGTAATCGAAGAAATGGAACTTGAATAAAAATTTGTTTCATCTACTAATATATCATAACAGCACTCTACTTTGCGTGTTTGCTATATTCTTGCATATTATGTGCGTTCTATAGATTTTTGGAATCTTCAATTTCCCAAAAAATGAATAAATATCCGCAATCTAGTCGTATTATTGGACTTCTACGTTTTATTTATACAATACGAATACCTGATATTTATACAAATTCTAGCAATCTATCAAGAATATACTCTCGTTTAGTATTCTTTTTATACGGTACTCGTTCAATATGTTTGAAAAGTGTGTTAAGTGTCTGTGCACACAGGTAAGTGAAAATATCAAGTATCAAAAACAAAATCTTTTCAGAAAAGGATTAATACGTTTGTATATTTACTCGTTTACGTGAAGAACAATTTTTAATAGATTAGAATCTACATAGATTTCCTAAAAAGAAAATTGATTCTCAGAAGGAAGGATATTCGCTCTTTTGTAATTAAAATTTGCATTCTCTGTTCGTTACTACTTTGTTTGCTCACGCCCACTATTGGATTGAGAGAAAGTAATTTTTATGACATTAAGGTGACAGTATGGCAAAGAATGCGTATAATTTTTTTACAGAAAAACCAAGGTTTACTTAAGAGCTCCGTCTCTACTTATATCTTTTACGTTGAATATTCAACAGATGTTAGGTCAATAAGAAGGCAAAAGCAAACTACAAAACCGCAGTAGGAAATATCTACAAATTTTTCTCGAATGCATCAACAGGAATATTTAACGTTTCACGCTCAACGTTTGTACCCTTTCGTCAAAGAATCAGTTACATACTTTCGGTTCGGGTATTTGTAGACTATATTTGACTCAAACGACTTGCAATTACTTCTGTTTCCTTTTTCATCGTTTAGGCATAGTTTAATAATTCCATGATCAATTTCCACGTTCACATAAATATTCTCATTAAATCGTTGGGACATAATAAACGCTATACCTCACAACGCACACAGATCACTACCGTCAAGTAGAAAAACAAGGCATGTTTCGAAAGGTAGTCTGAATATGCGTATTCGTGACGAAAACAATAGTAATATCTAGGCTGCGAATATTTATGCAAGTTCAAGTTACTGTGATCGCAATCGAAAAGCTGAAAACCAAGCAGAAATACGTTCGACTCGCTACTGGTATACTTTGGATATTTTTTAAACGCGCACTCTGTGTGTTCCTGCACTTTGAAGCATCCCACGATTGCATAAAAATCCGCAGTTCTAGCGATATCACCGAATTATAAAGCTGGATTTACATTGGTTCAGTAGCATTCCAGTTGCGTGATCCAATCCAACATCGAATTGTGCCTGAAATAATGTGAACGGTGTTTTTTCATTTCATTCACACTCGAGTACAATGCCGCCATTCTAAGAAATAACGTAGCCAAACGACTGCATCGAAAGTCTATTTTCTCAACCCTGTGTTTATCCCATCATCGAGAATGCAACACTCAAGGCGTTACTCAATCATCTAGACAGTTCAATATTCAGCACTGATGCGTAATACAGAGTGTATCCATTGCCGTTACAGTCACTGGGTCACGGGTAATTGCCTTGACCATTTTCAACGATTCGAAAGAGACTGGAATAATGACATCGACCAAATGCAAATCCAACTTAAATATTCTAGGATCTTGTCAAGTGGGAACTGAAGTTCGAAACATTGGTTTCCTGTAAATGTGAATCTAAAAATTGTGAGCAATGCCTGAAACTGAGGAATCCCTTCATCTTTCTTCGATTCGCACGCACGCTCAGTTACATACGTCTACAGTCGTACTCAGACGCACATACACACGCGCGAGCGCACACATACACACGCACACACACACGCGCGCGCGCGCGCATTCTCGTTATACACATACGTGCGTGTAAGTATAATATACACGTATACTTTTATTTTTACTCTTTCAATCTTCTTTCCTTTGATCTCTCTCTCTCTCTCTCTCTCTCTCTCTCTCTCTCTCTCTTTCTCTTTCTCTCTGTCAAGAAGAAGCAGAAGCAGTGGACGAATGATTTTTATAAGTGGATGCACATTAGAAAATACGTCAGGTGGTAGAAAAAACACTTCTGGAATAAAAGATTTTCTCAGTAGTGCAAGGGTATTTTGGTATCACCCTCGTCTTTGATGTTCCCTAGAGTAATTGACATGAAGATACTTATATTTTACATTTTCCCTCTCTTCGTGTAACAAGCTTCGAAGACATCCCCTTATTGAACTTGCTCGAAAAGGAAACAAAGAAAAAAGGAAAACGAAGGAAGCCGAGGTGGGGTCGTATAACAATTGGATTTACGGGAAATACATATAAAAAAATCTCGCATTAGAAGAGAAGGATGAATTTTAACAACGATCCTCTTCAAAAAAGAACGAAGCTTGGCTTCGTCGATTGTGCTCTTAACGATTCATCGTCTGATCAGTTCTAGCGTTTTCGTACAGATTTTCGAACATTTGATGCCCTCCTCCTATTTACTCGCTTGAACATCCACCGATAAGCTTTCAAAACTATATCCAGCTATGCTCGCCCGGCAAAACCAAATTCTCCTATAAATCGCGAAAAGATTCGCTTTCGATCGAAACTACCCGACATGGCGGCAACGTTAACTCGTACGGCAGTATGGACTAGCGGAATGATCCAATATTTTCATAGTAACGGAATATCCAAGGTAATATCGCAGTGCAAAAAGCTTTCGATCAGACTAATGCGAAATTGGCTAAAAATATCTTTCTCACTTTTCGTCTTGAATCGGTTTCTTCGATTCTGTCGATAAATCATCGATGGGACTTTGATCGGGACTGTTCGATGACCATTTTAGTTCTTTGATACCATTCTGTTCTGATAAAAGAAACGTCTGAATCCGTTTTAGCAGTCTTCCAAACAAGAAGGCAAACTACCTCTCATCGTCGAGGTAGTTTTATAACGCGCGGAATAAGCGATAGTTTTAGCGTGCAAGATCGGCAGAATAATGGTGGATGGGATAGAACGTTCCATCCAAGTTGCACCAATTTTTGTCGTGCAACGGTTGACACATGTGGTCTTGGATTATATCGACGAACCGTGTACGAACTCGCGCCAGGCTAACACTAGAAACACGTACTTGCAGAAACGTTTGCTTTACACTCTACGGTTGAGCGATGACTAAACAACAATATGGGATTAGGCCAATTAAATTAAGATTAATAGACAACGGTTAAAGCTCGGATTTGTCCTGATAAATGGTAATAAGCAATAAAATTATAGATAGAACGAAGAATTGTTTGAAATTAAACCTCTTCGTACGTATGTAATTGTGTGTGACTGGTACGTGTATCTATTTTATGTACTTCTTTTACGTATATTACCGTAAAGATCGCGTGATAATCGCGAATGGAAAAAAGTTTAGGAAGCGCTGGTTCACACGAACTGCGAAACTCTAAAAGGTTCTCGTGGGAGGAAATATCAACCACGATTTCTTCAATGTCGCAACATATTACAGCAATTACACGCACACGAGGAAACATGACAGAATATCAAGAAGACGTAATTTCTTCCTAAATTTAAAATTAACGAATTTGGTCGACCAATTTTTCCCAAAACTTTTCGTCGTTCTCTTCTTTCCTTTCGATCGTGAATAATAATAATTTCTGACACGTCGTTCTTACTTTATACCAAGTCCTCTTTTTTCTACTATCCCATTAGTTTCAACGATGTATAATAACAATACAGTATATGAAATAAATATTTTTAGCCAGTTTCACGGTACCCTGTCTTATGAGAAACTTTTTGCCAGACGTTGTTTAGATATTTCGCGAACGTTCGCGAACATAAATGAAACGAAAGAGATCAATGAACGTATATAATAGAAATGAATAAACAAAATCCTGATTTTCAATATTTATTTAATTTCTGCACACTTAGGCTATAATAAAAGCGATTATAAAAATATCAGTATTTTATGAGAAAGAGAATAGTGTCGATTACAAGAAGTACACTGATAGCAATTAACTGTAACTGCCTTGTACATTTCGCAAACCCATACACTCCAATTCTATAACAAACTTTCACCGAATTCTAGAGCAAATGGTATAGTCCATCGTACATTAATAAGCGTATTTCTACACCCTGAAATATAACGTACTCAGCTTGCTTCTCCCCGACGTCGCTTTCTCTTCACTACCACAAGAACAATTTCATTTGTGAACCGTACGAAATTTCGTTGACACAAGGATCGATCGTGTCCATTGTTCGTTTTACAAATAATTCGATCGAGCATCGTTAACAGAATCTAGCGTGTTTTATGCGCAATAGAGGTTCACTATGATATATTATATATTTAACAGCAACGATATTCGGGACGTTAATACGCGTGTTCAGTTTTAAACGCAGTCTTACAACTTGAATATAGACGAGATCGGAGAGTCAACTCGAATAACGATCGAATGATAATAATCAAACGCGTAACAGAAATATTCAGTCTGCTAATCACTTGCCAACAGTATTAGTGGATTATCAGCTTGGCCAAAAAATTTTCTCGTTTCCGTCGGTAGATGACATTAAAACGTCTCTTTAGGCGTGAACGCTTTCTTTTCTAAGGTTTGCGACTATGGCTGTACGTTGGGTTTAAGACTAAGCATTATGAACTAAGCAATCGATCAGGCTTCTAGTTTCGAGGTGTTGTCGTGGCTTAAAGCTGTTGTTCGATAAAAAGGGAATAGAATTTTCTATATGAAAGGTAACTCCTCGAAGACGCCACGCCTCTTGCAGCCCTAGAAATACCGTATAGTTATGCTTGTATTTTTATCCGAATATAGGGGGAAAAAAATAAACTGGGAAATCACTTTCCTTTGTTTTGGCAAGCGTACACGTAAGAGAAAGAAAGATATTACCAAAGTCAATAAAGTTCGCCGCTTGTTTCGAAGGGTTAAAGTGGCTTTTTATCCAATTGTGAGAAATTTAAAGATGGAAAAATGCGTTTTATCTTGCTGCCATCCTGTTGATCTTACTGCGGATTGTGCAAATACGCTGTGCAAATATGAAAACAGATACATACAGCGTGCTAGGGATAGTTGCACGTGCCAATTGTAGTTTGCAGAGGGGGAAATTTAGAAGTTTTCGAGAACGAGATCTTTGGAAATTGGCCGAAAGGCGCAGAGGTTGGTAGAAAATAGGGGCGAATCGTACGATATAGTTTCAGTTTCAAAACGAGTGGAATTAATATTTGAATTTGCTTGGAAAAAAAAAAAAATGAAAAAAAAAGAAACGAGGAAGACTTTTTGGCCAACCCGATACAAATGTTATCTTCTTTGGAATGTTTGCGACGAGCTGTCATTGCCATTTGTTACATCTACGTATATTACACGCTATCGAGGTGTTATTGCTCTGGTAAAAGAAAATTGTTTCTCGTTAAGCGATTCGTTTCTTCTTTGCAAGTTTCTGCTGCTTTCTTGTCGTCTCGGATTTTCCCAACTCTCGTAAGAAACCCGTAACGTACCGACGTTAACTTATCCAGCGTAAAGAGAAAACGAAGGGTGTGCGATAAGACAAGTATTTTCCTTTCTCGTTATTTCTTGTACCATTTGTTTGTCACTTATATTTTAACAGTCTTCATTTCCTGCGACTAATCTTTCGTAATTGTAAAACTCGTCGTCACGTATCGTAATGGATACTTTACGCTAGAAATCATAATAATGGCGATAATGACAGGACAGTAGCAATAGTAGCGGTAAGTAGTAGTATGTAGTAACAGCAGCGGTAATAGTAATAGCAACGAAAGAACAAATAATCTTACGATATAATTGTTTTGGTCCATCTTAATAATTTTTCTCCAGCTAATTTCAAGCTTTTCGGATGAAACGTGTCAACGAACAAAAATGAACCTGATGATTAGATCGTTCGCACTCGTATCGATATATATCATTTCAATAAGAACAGTCAACAGAGATAATTTTTCGAAAATAAATGCTTTTATTATCGTTAACTTTACAGAAAAATAAGGAAGGAATACCGGCCCAAAAATTGTCACATCTCGCACGGATTGATCGATGGGACGAAAGCTACGCGTTTACGAAACTACGCTTTCCAACTGTTTAGCGCGTTTCCTCTGAAATATCCAGGAATGATCGATGTTTCGAAGGTTAGAAAAAGTTTAGCTGGTACGAGCAAAAACTTTGCTCGCGATCGGACAAAGACGATTTTTGAGACGGAATCCTCCGTAAGTGTGCGCGTAATAGGTGCTTTGGTACACTCAAGACGAAGAGAGAATATATTATATGTAAATCGATCGTGGAATAATCGATCGAGCGAATGTTCGCAAATACGTATTTTGGTAACAGAAGTATCTTTGGTCGATTCGTTTGGCGAACGTATGCACACCGTCGGTTATTAAACCGCGGAAAGAATCGTGCGACGACGCATCATCGGTGGACATCCGGAAGGCGGCAGGAGGACGTCAAAATGTACGGCCGCGTTCTCGTCGAAGGGTAAAAAGTATCGTGGATCGTACTTTGTCTCGTACGCAACGGTCATCGATACGTATAGTAATAAGTTTCGTTTAGTAATGACGATAAGAACGATAATGGCGATCGTACAAAAAATAACGATGTCGATCAATGGTAATAAATAGTAAGTACAACTTACGAATAGACATCGGTGTGTTGTGTGTTCCCAGGTTTTAAATATTTCATAAATCGTCGCGCCCCCAACCCCCCCTTCTCCCCGTGCTTTCAACCTCGCACTCGATTTCCGCACAGCTCTCGTTTCTTTTATTTTCTACTTTGTTTTCTTTATTTTTTTATTTTTTTCATTAGCGTTAAAATTTAAAAAAATACATATATATCCTCAACCGAGTTAACCGCGTTAACCATAACCGCGTAGATCGCGGTCTCCTAACTATTTTTACTTTGCTCCTCCCTCCTTATTTTTTCGTATTTTCTTTTTTTTTCTCTTTTTTGTGTAACTTATCAAACAACGCATCCTGTCTGTGCACATCACCCTAGTCAAATTTAACTTGCACGATAAACGTCTGCTACATCGATCATTTATACATTAATCATGATAATCGTAATGATAATTGTAATGTCGGTGATGACGACGACGCCGACGACCACGACGACGCCGACGACGACGACGCCGACGACGACGACGACGCCGACGACGACGACGATGATGATAATGACGATAGTAATAATAATAATAATAATAATAATAATAATAATAGTAATAGTAGTAATAAAATAATGGTAATATCAATGATAATAATGGCAATAATAATGACAATGACAATAATAGTAGCAATAATAATAATAATAATAATCATAGTAATAATAATAATAATAATAATGTAATAATAGTAATACAATACTATAATATATATATATATATATATATATTAATTAAATATATGATTTTATATAATATTTATATACATATATATATGTATACGATATTATGTATTATATGTATAAATATATATATATATATACATATATATGTACATTAGACATTCGTATGACATTAGTTAAATAGATATGAATAGGACTTTATGCAAAATTTTAATGAATACGCTAATATATAATGATTGGCGACTGTGATCGCAACATCCGTTATCCAATTACGTCGACCGCAATGACTAGCAAAAGTAATGGCAATAATGATGACAATGGCCACATCGATTTTGTTAATAACGACGGTAATGGTCGAGAGAATCGTTAATGTTACGTGTAAAGTAACGACATATATATTTATATATATGTAATAAGTACAAAAAGATATCGATAAAAAGAGGTATCGCAGATCGATACCAAGTAAACACAAATAAATAAATATTCACGGCGATAATAATAAAATAATAGCAATATCAATAATGGCGATAATAAAGACTTTTGAGATAAAGACGTTAAAAATAGAGTAATAAAATGTCAATGATGAAATGACGTCTGGAAAGTATTGCTGATACTGGATACAAGGGTATCGCTAACAACAGTTGTACAGAGCGATAAGAGTAGCGATACCAGTGATAGAACTTTGGCGACAATAGTATCGATAATAATAATAATAATAATAATAATAATAAATTATTTGATCGAGATAAACGACAATAATACGAGAATAGACAGAAGTAATATAATGATTCTTGTGAATGTTAATAATGTATAAATAAATAAATAAATAAATAAATAAATAAATAAATAAATACAGCGATTAGAATGTGGCAATTAGCGAGGGCGATGACGTCACAACGACACACGAAACAGCAAAACGGTCTCCTAACCATCAACGAAATTGCTGCCAGTCTTTCTCTTTTCTTCTACTCCTTCATTTGCCACGTCATACGTAATCTTTCTTTATTTCGTACGTGTATTATTGCGTGTCTCCCTGTGAACGTCTTCGTTCGATGACTTAGATGTTCCGACGAAACCGAGCTGCTTCGATTTCGTCCGATCTATAATATCCATTGCATGCAACGTCAATTAATAAATTACCGAGAGGCCATGACTAGACATTTTAATCGTACAAGACGTATTGTTTGTCATTCGCGACTTACGACACAGTAAATAACAAGATGGTGGGCGGCACGAGAAAAATTGGCCAATGAAACAACAGTCGGTTCTCTGCGGATGTATCGTAAATACGTATAGTTTTGTCAATGTTCCTTCTACTCCACCTTTATCTCTACTACGCTCGCGCTAGCCTACTTTCTCGATCACAAACTTTTTAAAACCCCTTATATAACGTTCGACACCAGCGCGATTAATTATACCGGCAAACGGTTGCTCGATAATCCTTTCAACTCTCCTCGTTCTATCGTGTCTCGTTTGATAAAAATAAAAATCGTCAGGGGGGAGGGGGGGGCGGGGAGTGATTAACGATCACAATTACACATATCATGGAATACTGGAGATCGTTTTGTCTCTACTAGCGTATAACACGTATAATAACGCGCGCGCTCATTCTCATCCCTGTCAAAGCTATCGTATTACTTACGTTAGAAACGATCGACATTTAATCCTACAAAATATACCTTAACTTACAACACACACTGCGCTACATGGCTGTACAATCAACGGATCCTACGTTATCCTACTCGACCCTTTTTCTCCGTCCCTCTGTCTATCTTCGTTCTCTTTCCACTTTCTTCCAACGAGGAATGACCGAGCGCAGAGACCGACCAAGAGGTTTCGCCGTCTTTGCAACCTCGTCTGCGACGACTCGACGCTCGGTAGTCCACTCGGTAGTCGAGGCGAACGAACGAGCTCGTTGCCCGATTTTCCCCCATTCTCGGAAAACAATATCGTGCCACCCGTTTGGCGAGTGGCGTTCAACCAACAGCCGCTTGGCTACCAACGAGACTCACCGTCCACGCAGCGTCGCCTCATAGACGCGTATCAGATCCTCGATGATTCGATGCCACGATCATTGCCAAGTAACGCGCATGTGTCCACGCAAACGGCAGCGAACCGTCTTCGTCGTTACTCGTTTTTGTCCTGATCTTGATCGTACATGCGATTTTTCGGTCGATACGCGAGCTTCGATCTACGATTGTATCGAGAATGTGCGCGGGCAAAACAGTGGGAGCAGGGGTAACGCGGCGATGCACGACGAAAGCGTCTTCCTCGTCGCTCGACGTTCCAACGACGGGACGAGACGTCGCGAGTCGCGCGATGTACGACGCTTCGTAGACTGAACAAGGCGTAGACGTATCGTCGCGTCTCGTAAGACTGGACTTAGGCCTCTATGGAGCGAGGCTTCGTGGACAGTAGGCCTAAATCGTTCGATGGATGCATACGCGATGCCAACTATCGAATCATTGCGAGAACCCGCGTTCTCGTTTGTTCAACAAATTAGTAAAATCGTATCGTTCGCCCGTTAGTCGGGCAACTTTGATGAAAAGAGCGCGAGCGAATGAAAACGATATTTTGATTTGTCAGTTTCGTCGAAGGATCGGCGATGGCTGCTCGGTACTTCCGCTCGATCCGCCCGTTTCACTAAGAACTTTCTTCTCTTACTTTTCCCATATTCCGCGTGCCAACGGCATACACCATAAGTAAGTTTATGGCCACGAAGGTATATCTCTATCTTTGAAAAATAGTGCGCGTTCGTGAATCTTCGTTAGCCTATTTATCACTCAACGAACGTAACACGACCTCTTTAATACGCGAGAACGGCTTTTGCAACGGAATGCCCCTACGATTTGTAAGTTCCCAATTGTCCTCTTTTCCGAAGAACGCAGAAGAATTTCATACACTTTGCATCGCCGCGAAATACAAGAATAACTTTTTCGCTTGGTATCTCTCTGGCGGATACCTGCACGTTCAAAAATATCCCCCTTCCAATCTTTCGAAATCGTAAGCGGTTCCTTTGGAATCGGGGATTGTGCCCAATTTACAATGGATAGGTTCGTATCGTATCTTGGAAAGACGAGTTTAGTTTCGTAATTCTTTCCACGTTGGTAAAACGAAAGTTACGAGTCGCTGAGAATAGGCGAGGGTAGAATCTCGCACTCGCGTTTACTTTGTATTTCTTTCTTTGTATTTCTCCACGTTGGTCTAAACTTACAGAGAGGATCGTTTTGACAAGAATATAACGTTACCAAAGAGCGCGTACCAACGTAACTAAATCAGACAATTATCGAGAGAAAATTCCTTTCTTCTTAGATAACGACTCCATTCTTCCAGTTAATTGCGGCAATTCGTCGCAGAAGAGATATAATTCTCTCGTAGATTTTGGCAACATTCACCGATATTTAACAATAACCAACGTAGCCTGTAATACCAGAGCTTCTGTTCCATTTGTTCCTGCTTATTCTCAACGACTCCTACTTGATAGCTTGAGACATCGTCGCCAATTTGGCAATTTGGCAATCGCCTGCTAACCGATCGCGACAGGTGATCCGCAGATCTTGGAGCCTGACGATCGCCGTAGCTGGGTATCCCACGTTTCGATAATCCTTGAGATCTCGACCAAAGAATCTCGATCCGATCGGAACAAAACGTTACGTCCTACGCTTTAAAGTCGAAAACGATTAAATCTTTCTCCGAGCAGAACATCGAATAAATAGTCGAAGATTTAATGGAATAATGAACGTTAGAGGTGTCTCGCGGCACCGTATCTCGAACGCTGTTCTTGTTTCCGAAAGTTCTTCGATCGATCTCAGAATGTTCCTCGTCGATCGTCGATCGTCCATGGGTACACACTGCGTGTATCTACATACCGTTATGGTAGGTAATCGTAATCACGCGATTAATTAATGACCATGACGATGGTGGCGTAATGGTAATGACGATAACAATGATAACGATGACGATGGTAATAATAATAATAATAATAATAGTAATAATAATAATCGTAATGACGTACGTGTACAATAGTAATTAATACGTGTATACCGCTTACGGTCTAAGAAAAAAATCGATCGTGCCGCGACACGGAGGTTCTCGTCGCTGCTGTCCGACCGATTTCGAGTTTGTCGTTTCTTACAATTCAGTTATACCTCATTAGCGTTAAAACGTCGTTCCCGACTATAATACGATAACTAAGCATGCAACAATATTTGGAGTAATTACTTTTTTTTTTTTCAAGTTAAAAATAGTGCCTCTCTCTCTCTCCAATCGTACAATCTGGCTCACCCGATGTTGTTTCTCGCTTTCTGTCATTCACGCGTGCATACATACGTTTCTTTCGTCTCTTTCGTTCTTCTCTCTCTCTCTCTCTCTTTCTCTCTCTCTCTCCTTCTCTCTCTTACACTCGTAGACATGTTTGCATGTCACTTTCACGTCATCTCACTTTAGTCGTCTCTCAGCTTTTCGTTTTTCTCTCACAAAGTAACGTTACTTGGGCCCGGGGAGAGTATAACTTTTTGCTTTCATTGTTTCTTTTCTTTTTTTTCTTTTTTCGTTTTTTGCCTTGATTACGTACAGAGTCGCCGCGCGCCGCTACTACCGTTTGGAAATTAATCGTCGTTCGTCGAAGTGAATTTTTTTGCACTGCTGCCGCTTCTCTATTTCTCCTCCTCTCTTCCAGTTCAAGCGATCAATTAGAATCACCGTGGTAACGTTTTACCTGGATAGATTTTTAGATTTTTAACTTTCCCGACGACCAGCTGACGTATTCGTGATTCTTCCTGAATCGTCGCCCAGGACTTTCCCGAACGATCGAACCAGAACGTTCACGCGACGTCGGAACGAAGCTACCGATAACGCGATTGAATCCCGAAGAATCACGAATCTGGCGATCTTTGTTGTTGTTGTCACGAAAGAAAACTTTTTCTCTCTCTCTCTCTCTCTCTCTCTCTCCCTCCCTCTTTCTTTCTCTCTGCCTCCTCGTGATTGCCTTTCTTCAACGATATTCGACGCGATTGCCTTAAATACGCACATTGCGAACGTACAAAAATATATATTATGCGACATCTACAATCCGCTATAGGTATCTAAAAAGTCGTTATTTTTGTTTTTTTTTTTCATTAATATTAACTTCCGGCAATCGATACCGCCAAGCATCGCGAAGTTTCTGGCGAATTGCTTTTTACTTCCAGATCTCTGTTCGCTGCTTCGCAACCATTTCACTGTTTTCACTGTTTCGATGATCCTTATCCTTTGCAAAGCCAGTGGAAGGTAGAAATACTCGTATCGATCAACTTATCGCGTTTGAAAAGCGTCGTAGCAGCGCGACGGATTGATATCGTTGAATGGATTTGAAATCATTCCCGTTTCCTTTACCATAGAAATGCACTTTTTTTTTTTTAAGTACAAATATGGGACCAGAGGGCATCGAGGAAATTTGGATATTTATTTTTGAAACATGGAATATTTGTAGCGTCAGGGTTTAGTTTTAGGAATTGTAATATGAAATTGACACGAGAATAGGCGAAAAAGAAACGCAGCTTTCTGAGCGAAGTAAAGGATCCATTCGTCAACGTTGTCGAAGTTTGTGGACATTCGATTGATCAGTAATCGTTAATTCGATGCCAATAGCAAGTTATATGATGAATTATCCAACTAGGATTTATATAATAAGGAGTTTCTTGTATCTTGAATTGATCTATTTGAAAGATACGGGAAAGTTCCCTAACTCGAACCGGATCCTAAATTGAACCATAGTCTTTACTCGCACAGACATTGTCTTAAGCGACATTTTTTCGCATGCAGTTACCGTTTACATGCTGCCTGCAGTGTGGTGACTGCTTTGTTTCGATGCTGGCCGATGTAATTCCGCCTTTGCTTCATATAAGTCGTTATTTCCGAGCGAGATAAGTTATGAATTCTTATGGATATAATTTTTTTATATAGCGGGATCATTTTAATTTGATATTATCGGCACGTTTATCCGATACGAGTACTAGTTTCTGTTCATTACATGTAAACGTTAAGACTGGGTCAGTTCCTTAAACCGAACCAACCAACAGTTCTTAAATTGGACCATAGCCTTTATTCGTCGTTGAGAGGTTGTCTTACGAAAATTATAGTTTACACGTTGCTTAGTAACAGCATTGAAACAAAACACTGTAGAATGAATAATAGCTGCAGTGTGACGAATGCTTTATTTTCATGTAGGCTGATGTGATTCCCGTCCTGATGTGAGTTCGTACAAACTGTAACTTTTGTCCGGTAGATAAATTTTGGATTCTTAGGAATATGATTTTTTTTAAAAAGCGTCACATCTTTAATATTATGAGAACGTTTATCCGATACTTTTACTGGTTTTTCTTCATCGCACGTACACGTTGAAATTGAAGCATCTAATGGTCCTCAAGTTAGACCGGAGTAAATTATGGGACGTTTTTCTTTTCTTAAGGATAAAAATCACTGTGCGAAAGGTATGGGAAATGGGACGAAGAACTACGAAAGGGACACCATAACGGTATATAAAAATGATATCGCAGGTTGAAATGAAATAGCTGGGGGATATAATGTACCAAAAGTCACGTGAAAACGCAGATCCGACGATAAGAAGGATATTCGAGTTATGGCTAAAATGGAATTCGAGAAACGGAAAAAGCTGGCTGCCGTTGAAACTGTCATAGCCGCTACATTTCAAAAAAGAAACGGATTATGGTACAGGATTGTTCGAGTGAATCGGAGGATGAAGAGGATGAAGATTGCATTTGTGTTGTTTGGTTGTTTGCATCATCGGAATCGGTTGTGGTAAAGGAATGGATTCATCGTAAGAAATCGGTCCACTTGAGCTAACAGCGATTGATCATTTCTTTGAACGCATATCAGTTTTCAGAGTTATTTTTTATCTTTCTTAGGATATAAGAATTCTTTTTTAAATATAAAGTTCTTATCCAAAATAAAGGAAAATAGGCGTGGTCCAATTTAGGATATCGGCTTCCAACGTCGGATCATTGACGCTATTTCGAAAATATCTTTTTCCAATTAGCCATAATAGCGTTTCAAGCTATTATTATCATATGTATGTATCGCTTACAATGCTAAAATTGTTCTCAAATTTCCCTGCTCAAAGCTATAAACACGTTTTCGATGTACCTTCTTAAAAACGGTCCGATATAGGGAACTTTTTCCTAATTAAATATCTTATAGAGACGAATAAACGGTATCTGTAAATTTTCCAATCGAATAGGTTGACGATTTTCACTTGGTTTAGCCTTCAGTTTGTTCGTTTAAGTCGTGTCGTGAATATTAACGACAAATAAAGTTTGGCATCTATCGGTTTCTTAAATTTAGGCCTGCAGTTCTCTCGAGTCGTTCTCTTCGTGTACGACGATTCAAAACTTAAGATCGAATTCCGCGCAGAAATTCGTCGCGTGCAAGAAAAAATAATGAGAATACACACATCTAGTGCTAAGTACATGCCACAAGCAATGTCTTCGTCACAAATAATTCTCGCTCGATCTCTCTGTCGTAATCGTATCATTTTCGTTTCTTTTTTTCCTTCCATCATTAACCATCAAAGAGTTTTCTACTCGTTTGTCGAATACCACAAAAAAAAAAAAAAATCTCTTTTCTCGCGATAATAATGACATTTAGGGATGCTTTCTCGTGATCAGACTGCGGATTTTTATAAATTTATGAGAAATTCGAAGGCGCAAGAGCGCACACGATGTACAATAAGCAAAAATATGTAAAATATTCAAAGTGAAGTAGTTAACGAATGAATTTCTTTATTTTAATCCCACTATTTTGGAACTGAATTTTCAGCTAAATGTTGCTTTGCGGCGAGACGCGTATCGCAACAAATTTTCAAGTCGAGCCAACCATTAGTTTCTGAGATGTGGGAGGTCGAAGAAAATTCATCGACTTTACGTCAACAACGAATTTCGAACTTGGATGTCATATCGAATAACGTTTAATATCAAAAAATGCTCCGATCTTCGTAAGACGCACGGACCGATGTTCGTAACGTGAAAAGTTAGGAACTGAATAATAATTGGCACAAAAATCAATACCAAAATTATAGGAGCCGTAATAGACGAAAAAAAGGCTGGCTTTTGGATCGCTATTTTTATTTATACAAAAATACGCAGTCGATGGTACTTGAGAATCGCCGAATTTTCGAATCGTTCAAATTTTCGTGAAAGGGGGAACAAAACAAGCGTGGAAGCAGCACGATCCAGCTGGCGAATCGAATTTTGTAACGAAGACGTGTTTTTAAACGAAATTAGAAACTATAATCGTAAAATATATATCGACTAATCTCTTACTAAAATGGAATGTTTCTACTGGAGTTTTCGAGGAATGTGTTTCGCAACGGGATTTAACTAAACTTGGATATCGAAAGAAATAAGGAAATAGGATACGGAGGGATTTATCGTACAGAAGGCAAAAGAAGCAAATGTTCTGATACGATAGAATAGTTTTATGATCGAGTCGAATTTCTAGTTGGAAATAACGCCGCACCGACGTTGCAGCGGCGACGCGCGATATTTTGTTCGATGGAAAAATGGAACAGAAAGGTCTTGAAATGTTTCCTCTTTGACAATGATACAATTCGTATTAGTGGAAGATAATTCCGACAATGAAAATAAATTATCTTGCGTTTCCTTCTGTGAAAATTTATTATATTTTTATAAAAGTATAATCAAAATATTTAACAAATCGTGAACCGACGGTTGTATCGGTAAAAGCGAGAGCTATGAAATCGTAAATGTTTCACGAAATTTTGATTAACCCTGCTACGATCGTGGAATTTCTATACTTTAATTTTATTGTTCGCGTCTTAAGAAAATATGTAACAAACAATCAAGTATACCAGAGCTTCTTACATATTCTTATGGGTCGCGTAATGGAGCTATAGGGCGGGGTGAGGGGGTGAAGATTTGTCCACCTGTCACATATCAATGAAATGGAAGATGTCAACCATCTGCCGTCAACGGATTCATCGAGCTGTCAATCGACACGGATATAGAATATAGGCATTTTAAAAAATCGCTTAAATCACTTTCTAAAATGTCCTTGAACACGATTATAACGTTTCCTACCATATATCGCTCATTTTCTGCAACAATGACGCAAAATTCACGACTTTAGGGAAAACGCGTTTGAACGTGTTCTGAACTGTTATAGTCTCGGGACGATACAACAGCGACTCTACCGATAGAAAGCGTAAGGAACAATTGTTTCTCTTACACCAGCAACTCAAAGACTGCAAGTTTTTAGTTTTAGGTCGTTGTAGCAGATCAGCGATAATCATTGTCGATCGTAAAATCAAAAATATCGATTAACCGTGGGAAACGTTATATCGAATATTCAGTCGAGCTTTAGTCGTTGATGAAAAAACGAACGAGCAGGATTATCTCGTCGGCGTGTAATAAATTCACTTTCGTCCGAACACGCGACTATGGTTAACAAAATTAGAAATATAACAAAGCATTGTTTTATCTTGTACATTTTTTTCTATGTATCGTAAGTAGGACAGCAAATGGCAAAAATTGAAAAAGTTAAGAAGCGCTGGACGTATACCGACTACAATTTCTTCTTCTTGTTGCCCTTAAAGACAGAGAGCTACTTGACAAGATTAGGAAGTAACACGAGGAAAATACAAACGGGCCGATAACGGGCAAAAGAACGCAACAGGGTTAAGATTCTATCACGCGTATACGTATAGTTGGGGGGGTTGGATCGATGAAGCGTAAATAAAAAAAAAGGTACACAAGTGGTGTGTTTTCGGGGACGAAAGAAGGTACGGAGAAGCGAGCGAGAGTAAGTAGAAATAAAGTGAGACAAAAAACTGACAGTTGTCGATGTAATCTGAACTGAAAATATTATTAAAAAGCATTTTACAACAAAAAATAACTAAAAAACAAACAAAAATACGATTTACAATTTAAATTAAGAACAATCGGGTTGTATCGTTTAAAAAAAAAAAAAATAACGTAACAAACCAGTACAAAAAAAAAAGGAGAGAGAGTCGCATGTTTGTTTTTCTTTATGTGCTTCGGTACCGCTTCTTTCGGATGCAAAGAGCGCGCGCATACAAGAAAACACTCAGGCACACACGCATACATGTACGTCTCGATCCTCACTTTGGAAATAACGCATATCGAAGTGTATACCATTTTTTTCATTTTCGTTCGTATTTCTCGAAGGATGCTATGAGTAACGGAAGGGAAAAACAGTGGTAGTGATGGCTAGCTGGCAAGGTGGCATCGTCTCGTTCCGATTTTCATTTTTCTCTACAGCCATACTATTATAGTGTACGCGGCAATAATAATATTAATGATACAATAACTAATCGGTAATAGTAATAATAGTAATAATAATTGCAATAATAATAATAATAATAATAATAATAATAATAATAATAATAAAATAAAAAAATAATAGTAATACGAGTAATAATATTAATAACTACGAATCAAAACAAGAATACGCGATTTAAATACTAATGGACAGATATCTTGTGATGCAGATCTTAATGGAATAAATTGTTACGTACTTTGTCTCTCGTAAAGAAGAAAGTCCGATGTGATTATTTCGACTCTTCGTCGTTTTCACCGAAAGAGAAAGGTGGAAAGACGAGAAATACAAAGGCGAGAAGCGATTGATTGAAAAAATGAAAGAGAACCGTACGAAAAGGAAATTCTCGATAATTTTTTTGGCAGTAAGGTATTCAATACGGAATAACGTGAAAATTTCCATGTATCTCAACCAGTTATCCCTTTCCTCGATTCTCTCTATGCTCCTCCTAATTTCGTTTTTACTTCCGTTTGTCTATCCGTGTGTCTAGCATACCGTCGCTGAAAAATTAGCTAGAATACTGCAGATGTACACGACGATAAATCTAATCTAATTGTCCGATCGTAATTGCCCCAATGACCGATCGAATCGATACTTTCTCGTTGTTCTTCCGTCTGACAGATCGCGTAGTTCGGTCACGCCGTCTCCTTTCGTCGAGCCAAAAGTCTCGACAAAGAACTCGATGAAGCGCCGTCGGTTCTACGGTATCGTAGCTCCGAACGAACAGGAGAGACAAATTCACCCTGCTGCGCTCTATCATTCGTTCAAGATCCGATTCTATCTTTTTAACGAAAAGTACATTCAAAAAGTATCGGACAAGATACGGCGCGAGACCTATCGGTACGTTTTAATATACGGTAACGACGTTTTAATTTCCAAAACGTGAAAGAAATTTTCGTTCGTCCGCCGAAGCGAGAGCGAGATCGAAGCAGACAATTTGTGCGAGGATCGCGGCAGAGTCAACCGAATTGCACGATTCGGTGGAAGAACGTTGGTCGGTTATGACCGAGCGCGTGTCTGGCGTGAAGATGTTAAGAGTGAACCTGTAAGGACCTCGATTCGAATAGCGAACGATATAACGACGACGAATTATCAAGGATCTTCTATCAACTTTCCACAACTTTCCTCCTTCCTCTCACTGATCATTTACCTTGATACGATTCCACCGTAGATTGCTATGAAAACACACACGAAAGAAGTTTAACAAGTTTTAAGATACCACAACCTGTTTCACAGCGCAAAATATTTCATTAACAACTTGCTAATATGTATTGTTACAAATTAATTACGAAATAGATAGACTAAGGAAAATACGATGATTTTTAACGATAACGATTTCCTATTCAAGGAAAAAGATATTCGCTATTCGAACTTACGAACAAACCATACGAACTCGCGTATTATTCGTTTATCGACGAATTCTAAGTACCATCTAGCGATTTCCATCTAATTTGTCAATGTTCCGAATTTCGTTCGAGACCATCGAACGTTCCGAAAATTTCACGAGCGAGCAATTAGGTGACATCGATTTAGTTGGACGAGAAATCCGAAAATTATACGAAACTAGCACCGCCGTGTCGTATCAAAAGGGCGTATCTGCAACTGTCGTCTAAATCGAGTCGTCTCTCTCTGCTGGGTAACGCGAAAATGCGTTACCAATTTTTAATTTCAATTTCAAGTTTAGATCGAGTTACGAACATCGACTTATTTCGTACGTGTCGCTGCAAAACCGAAAATAATTAAATCAGTAAATTTTCACAAAGATCGGATACTTTCGAAACGACAAGGCCGTGTGACAGTTTGTATCTCAGACGCGTGTAAAATTAACACCCGGCAGACGCCAAAAGTCATTTCACCGCGTCAGATACGCCCATTCGAATCAACTCTGCGATCGAACCACGATTAAGGAGAAATATAACAAGACTATCGATTTAACAAATTTTCCATTCAACGTCGTATCGGCTGGATCGATATGCCGAAAATTGTAGACCGACTTTCAGACTTTCCACAACTTCCGGGCGACCTGATCGTACGACTCCCGCGAATATCTCGTATCGAATAAGAAAATTGACGACGTCTCGGAAGATCCTCGTAATTCATAGTTTTGTACTTTTCGACACCGAGGGACGCCAGCTAACCTCGTTACATATCCAATGACACGTTATCAGAAAATGGTTAGATATATTCCATTGTCAAAGATATGCTTCAAGAATTATAACGCTCTCACGGCATCTGACAGTGTGGTGCTTAAATAATGAATAGATAAACATAGAAATGATACAATAATAATAATAATAATAATAATAATAATAATACGTACGTACATACAAACATACATACATACATACAATAATAATAATAATAATAATAATAATAATAATAATAATAATAATATAATAAAATAATAATATTTGTAATAGTAAACATGCATGAAGTCGCGTGGCGGAACCTCGCGCGAGGTTTCCATCATCGTCGATTCATCCAACAAAATATATTAATACTATACATTCAAATTAAAAAAAGGTTACTAGCGTAACACACGTTTTTATCGATTATACTAAAGAAAAAGAAACCAACATACTCGAAAGAGGAAAGTAATTGGTGATAGTATCGGTGATAGTGGTGGTGATCACGACGGTGATGGTAACCGTAACGGTGTGATGGGATCGCAATGGCGGTGGTACAGGTGCGTTTAGGGTAGGAAGGAATCGTTTCTGGCTGAATCGCAACACGTCGTGGAGAGGGAAACGGTGCAAATGAAACGATGCAGGGAGGAACAGGACCGAGCAAACGACTCGTTACATCGTTTCACTACGATTCACTACGGCTACTCGCTACAGCGCTAACACCACTACGGTTCTATTCGGCAAAATGAAATAAAAATGTTCGAGACCGACTGAGAAACAGCTGTTTTCTACACATTTCTTACCGTTTTTCATCGAACGATCGTAATATTCAAGGGCATGCTTGAGGACGTCGAGGACGTCGATCGAATATGCCCTTCTTCTTGGAAGACTGCCCCGAAGGAGGGAGATCGAGTTAAACGAGAAGATGGCGCGTCTGTTCAGCTTTCGTCGATTTCATGGAAACGCGAATGATTTGGCTGCACGAAGGTTGAACCGAGGAACGAGAAGAACACCAAGTTGTCAGTCTTTTTCGAGCGCGCGCGCGCTTTCTCTTCGCAACCTCTCGTCGTCCTTCAGGCAGGCGGCCTCTCGACCTCACCATCGTCAAAATGAAACATAAATCGTACGCGTTGCTTATCCGCGTGTGTTTAACCCTGCCGCTCTTCTCTTTTCTGCTTCTCGCGCTTCCACTTTACGGCCTATCGTGCTCTTCTCAATCTTCAACCAAGATAGTCTCCAGTCTGAGCAAAATATAAAAGAATCGTCCGTCGTCAACGAATTTTACGTTGAACGTTTCTTCGAGACAGTCTTATTTGCAACGAGCAGGGTTAATAAGAGGAACGAAATAAAGTAATACGCGAAGGAAAAGGTGCGTTAAAAGAAAACAAAAGGGAAAGTTCTCGAGGAAAACGATCGAGAAACAAAGGTAAGAAGAGTCGATTAAGCGAACAAAACTTCGACTGTCGTCACTGTCGTACTTAAAATACCGTATCTTAAGACGAATGTTCGTCGGAGTTGTCGTTGATTACTATGAAAAAAAAAAAAAAAAGAAAAGAGAGAGAAACACATACATATAAATATGTATACAATATAATATATATATATATAAAAAGAACATATCCTTAACCACCTTAACAGAGGGGGAAAAGAGAACGACACGTAAGGATAAGAGGATCTGGAAAAGTCGATGCAGCATTGTCCGTCGTTAAACAGGAAAGGTCTTCAAAGTTCACAGGCTTGCGAAAGCTTAAAGAACGGGACAAGCCTTGACAGCGTTGTCGATCGATACTGTCGATTATCATCGTCCTTGGATCAACGAGTAATCCGAGGCGGTGCAAAGGTCTAGGCATCGATCGAGTACTCCGCGTTATTTTCCAATTACGTATGCATGTGAGAGGAGAAAAAAGAGAGAGAGAGAGAGAGCGACGAAACAAGCTCTCGCAGGCGTCGATTCGTCCGTAAATCGGCGAAGTCGATGGAAAAATCCTATCGCTCTGGGTTGGAAGAAAACGAACGAGACTGAACGGCGGTGTTGTGTTCGTGGAGTGCGATTAAGCCGAGTTTCAGTCCCGAGTTCCGCCGGATCAATCGTTAGCACGATTCGGCTAAGATACATGCAGAAACATAACGCATTCGAGGTTTTCGGAAACACGCACCTCGCGGTTTTTGTTCAGGAAATTGACGGAAAGGGGAATGGTGCGGGAATTGTGAACAAGGGTATGAACGGATCATCCGGTGTCCCGAATTTGAACGGCCAAGCTTTAAATATTCAATATGTTTGGGTGTCTAAATAAGGAATAGATACAACCATGGATGGTTTAACAAGCTTGTTGAAAAGTTACGAGAAAATACTTCCTTTTTTTTTTTTTTTTTTTTTTTTTTTTTTTTTTTTTTTTTTTTTTTTTTTTTTTTTTTTTTTTTTTTTTTTTTTTTTTTTTTTTTNTTTTTGTTATCGAAGCGAATCGAAACGAAAATAAAGGTAAAAAAAAAATCGGCAGATCGATGATTTCCATCTTCGAATGCTCTCGATTTTGTATCGTCAAAAAAAAAAAAAAAAAAAAAGAAAAAAAACTTACGTGCGATTATACCATATCTCGGACAGAAACTTGGTAGTCGTAATTCCCATTAACGGACCGAGATGTGGATGATTCGTTTGCGTGTCGCAACCAGCAACCGCGAGTATCTCGTATTTTCGTCGTAACTTTTCGGCAAAGTTTTAAGCGACCCATGTTTACGTGACATCGTTTTCCTATTTAGATCCGTGGAACGTACCGACAAAGTTTCGATGTTACAGAAACTGATGAACCCTGTATTTTCATGGAAAAAGGTAGACGTAACCGACAAGAACTGACAGATAGGGAGTAAAATGGGAGAGACTGGGGGGGGGGGGTAAGGGTGGTGAGGTTGAGGATGGAGTGACTAGCGGCGGCGAGCTCTACAACTAAACAACAACAACAGTATTTTCAGTTATAACAACATTAACAAGTAATTTCTCTGCGTGTATGCGCCTACACGTCTCGTGTGACTTTCCATTTTTCATGCGCGCGCGGCTACGTTCCGCACGCAACAAAATCGGCGTTCCAAACTCGCCTGCGTTTCTCCATTTCGTACGAGCATCTATGATACGTGCGCGCGTACGCGTTTTCAAGAGGTTTGCACGCGTGCGTGTCACGAAGCGCCCATTCGCTGTCGAGTGCCCTACGAGTTTCCATAAATTCACCATCGGTTTTTCTTTCCCGTCTTTTTTCTCTCGTCAAACCCTCGAATCCTCGTTCGAAGAATCGTCGCGTTTAATCGTCGCGTTTAATCGTCCGAAGCGCGTACCCGCGTGAAAGACGTCACACGCCTGTCCGAAAGCGACAGAGAACGTAACTCGTTCGCTGGTTATCGTCTATAGTCGGCGCGCAGCTTGGTCGCACGCGCGTACGCGCCCATGTCCGTGTAAATAAGGCCTGTCGTCGTCTGAGATTTCGACAGCTGTCGGGTCAACGCGTGTTCGCTCGCGTACGCTTGCATCTTGTTGTTTCGTCTCGTAATCGGAGTTTCGTAAACGGAAGTGAGGTGGTTCGAGCGGGCGAAGATGGATAGGTAAAGTGAGCGCGAGCGGTGATGGTAGGTGGGTGAAGAAGAAGATAGGCAAGTGTAAGTAAAAAAAGATCCATGAGATCGTGGCCGTGTGGCCGTTGAAACGATGGCGATAAAAACGACAACGACTACGACTACGACAACGACAACAATGAAAACGACGACAGACGATCGTTGTCGGCGTCGTGATTTGTCGCTGGTCTACATGCCGATCGGCGGTACTTGTACGTAACGATAAATGTAGAGTCGATAATCCTTGCTGGCTAGCACGACCGATCCGTCGTCCATTAAAGCCACATCGAAACATTGGGCATGCTTGACCTTGCTCTCGAGAGCGGAAACCAGTTGACCGTCTTGAGTGAAGATGGTCAGGTTGAAGTTATTGTGATTGTCTGCTATCAGTATCTCGCCGACGGCGTTAATCCCTACCCCGATCGGGTAGTTGGTGATCCCTTCTCCGCCGATCTGTCGCAGATAGGCGCCCTCGTAATTGAACACCTTCACGCAATGCGCGCGATTGTCGCTGATGAAGATCTCCTGCTTGTCGTTCACCACCACTCCGTTTGGAAACTCCAGGTGCTTCGAGCATCCGAACTTCTGAAGCACGTTGCCGGTCTGGTCGAAAATTATCACGCGCATCACTTTGCATTCCACGACGACTATGCGTCCCTTCGAGTCGACCGTCACACCGCGCGGATGCTGCAGGATGTTCGCTCCAAATTTACGCACGAACTGACCGTACTGGTTGTATATTTGTATCTGATGGGTCGGCGAGCGTTCGGTAACGATTATGTCGCCGGACGTTTTTACCACGGCCACTCGGTTCGGGTACAGCAACTGACCGTCGCGTTTTCCACACTCGCCGAACTGGAATTTAAATCTGCCCTCTTTGTCGAATATTTGGATCCGATGATTGTTCGTGTCGGCCACGATGATGTCGTTCTGCGCGTTCACCGCAACACCGGACGGCTCGGTGAACTGTCCTTCCATTACCCCGAACTCGCCAAACTTGCAATGATAGATCATCTTCTGTCGCTTGATCTGCGACTTTGGTGGGAATATCACCGCGGCGGACATCAGTTTCGACGTCAGGTCTAGAACGGGGTCGGTGGACGCGGCGTTCGCTGCCACAACGACGGACGTCGCCATTGGAAAGTGATCGTTCGTGGACACCACCGGAAACGCGTCGCTGCCTCCGTTGCTCCATTTCTCGTAAGGATTCGCGTTTATACCGTTCAAACTGAGATCGCTGATCGTGGCGGGGAACGGACCCAGGCTGTTGGCCGAGCTGAAACGCTTCGTAATCACCGTGCCGTTGGACTCGAATGACGATGGCGACGTGGACGAAGCGCAGGTAGAAACGGAGGATATCAGGCCGTTGCTGTAAGATCGATCCAGCAGCAAACCTCCCAAAGTCCCGATGCTACTAGATCCGCTGTTGGCGTTGCTTCCGCCGTTCCCGTTGTTCGACAACGCCGTTGGTCGAGCGATGGGCGGCTGTTTGCCAATCGGGCCGGCGTTGCTCTCGTTGTTGCTTCGAACGTAGCCGAACGTGTTTCGCACGCCTACTTGAATCGCCTGGTAGTTGCTGACGAACTCGAGGTCCGCAGTCTGACCGGCAATGTCCGGCGTGTAACTGAGCAACAGCTGTAGCTTCGAGTCGAGAAGCTTCTTCACCATCAGCACTTCGGTAACGGTGGCGTACTTGGTCAATCGTTCGATGAACTCGCAGGTCTGCAGCATCTTGTCGGCCATGTCGTTGGCTTTCTGCGTCAGAACGCCGAGAGATATTTGTTTGGTGGAGAAGACCGATTCCAGCTCTTTCAGCAGTTCTTGCTTACGCTCTTCCAGCATCGATCGATAGAACAGGAAAGTGTCGTTGATCTCGTTCTGCGCCTTGTGATACTGCACTTGTAGTCGGGCTGCGCCGTGGTCGGCTGCCTTCACGGAGGCTCTCACGTCCGCGGCTTTCGCTTTGCACTCTTGAACCACTCGCGCCATCGCCTCCAGCTGCTGCGTCCCTACCTCGGAGATGTGCGCGCAGTCATGCAACGGGCCAGGATGGTCGGCAATGGCGCACTCTTTGCAGACTAGCGCTGTGCAAGTACGGCAGAAGTATTTTTGCTCCTGCTTGTGCCGGGGACAGTAAGGTACTTTCTCGCTGTTTCCGCTAGCGTGAAGATTGATCACCAGATTGTTCTTCGGGAGTTCGGTGGTAGCGGAGCTGGTGGTCACCGTCTCGAGCTTCGAGTCGCCCAGATTGAGCACGCGATGGCCCTCGAAGCAATGCATAAATTGGTGCGCCATCACGCAGTTTGGGCAGAGAAAATTCGCACAGTCGAAGCAACGAGCTACGGCGTCGGATTCCGTGGACTTGCAACCGGTACAACGAACTCCACCGGCGCCTCCTAATCGGCACCGAGGACAGGGTGCCTCTCCAGGTTTCTGCGAGTCGAGGCAAAGGTCGCAGCTGTCGACGTCACAGATCGCAGAGTCGCTCGCAGGCGGGGAACTGCCGCTCACTGTAAGCGGGGACAGCGAGGCTAAGGATCCGATGGAATTCGCGCGCGATTCCAGCGAGAGTGTCGGCGAGGCCATCTTCAGTCAACCGGCATCCCTGTTAACAGAAATCGACGATTTGTTTTAGAATTTATCTTTCTCAGCTACGCCTTACTTTCCTTAACCTATCGTCCTGTTACTTTCGAGTGCGTTTTCTTACAAACGAACAAGACCAATCTCCACTTTTTCCCTCGGTTCCGCATACAGATTGCCATTGCCGCTTTTAATTGCTCTCTTATTTGTCATGGCGCGAACGATCGTTTCGGCTGCAAGTTGTATTTCGGCGGGAAAATTAGGGTCTGTGGCATCGAGATCGTATCTTCCGACACTTTACCAATAGTTTTTTTTAACAGAGTGACCTGTGTTTTTCTTCGCGCCGTTAAAGAGGTGAAATTAAAACGCGTCCAACCACGTTGACTTTCTCTCGAAACATATTTTCATATCGTGACAAATAAGAGAATAATTAAAGGAGGCATAGTTAGGTAAAACATCCTCTGTACTTTTTTCTTCGTCTTTTAGGTAATTTTAATATTTACGTCGTTGAATCTGTACACCGTACGTTAAAGTACGCGAATAAATTTGTTCGCGTTGATTACATCTGTATGTATCCCGAAAAGTCGATCTTACTCAACACTGAAACTACTATTGCCATGAGAATTAATGTTCTTAAACTTTCGATTAAAAATTCCGCGTTCGACGTCCACCTTTTCTAGTCTGACTTTTCCTATAGTATACGAGAAATTAATTTCTCAATATCTATTCCCCTTTCTATTCCGTTTCTTCTGAGAGATATAAACATATATTATAGCCTACCCTCGTCCATCGCGACCGATCGTTTAACCGGTTGAAATACGAACATCGAGAATCTTAGGGACGAGTGCAATTTATTATTATAATGAGCATAATCTTATCGGCGTGGAACGCGTTAAGCGAAGATACAGCAACGGCGATATAAAGGCACGAAAATCTGCGTCGAACTGCCAAAAATGTTTCTTTACGATTACCAAACTACGTGTTACTTCGTAGTATTTACACGGTATTTAATGATTTCCGGTGGGAACATATAAAAAAATCATATCGTCGTGCAAAAACTCGAGCCAGCGAGGTAACGGAATCTTGGTGTTCGTCGTCCAAGATCAATTTGCGCGCGAAACCGTTTACCGTAACGATCCCGAACCAGCGATTGTCCGACAGTCGCAACGGCCCACAGTCGCAATGCGAACGTAAAAACATAGCGATCACCGGCGTGACCCGCTTGTCATTTATCGACATCTCGCCCACAATGGCACATGCCGGAAGTTGTTTCTGTGTAATCGTTGAATCGTCTTCGCCAGTCAACTCCGACGCAAACTTGTCTCTCCGCTCTTTGCAGATGACTCGCCAACGATTCATCACGGAAAAATGTCGCCTCTCTAATTAAATCGGTCGACTGGATGGTCCTGTTCTACTCGATTGCCGGTAGGTAGATGGACAGATGAGAGAGCAAAAGGAAAAAGGCAGTAAGCCTGCGAGTCCAAGGTCACGAATGCGAAGGTTGTCGTGTCCCTTCTAGTTGGCACGACTGAGAGTCTACGATGTTCCACGCATTCGCTTCTCCGCGGATCGAACTCGTGCGTTCTCTTTAAAAATCGTTGGACAAACGTCTTGTAATAAAAATTGGGCATTTGACGAAAACAGATGTTTCGCGGATTTCTACGTCTTCGGATCGTCGGAGATCTCGTCATCTCATCAAGCCTCCGAGAATTCTTTATGCGTTGACCCGGCTTTTTCATTTCCAGCACGAAATTCTTTCGTATCTCTCGCAAATTTATGAAACTTTGGTACCGCACGATTATATCGTTACTCGTTGTAGAGCATTCGCATTGTATGGTATGGTAAATGTTGCACAGTATTTATGTATTTTTGTATCGTATTTATCGTAATGCGTGATAAGAGGTTAGTATATTTATGAAGCAGATAGGGGATAAGTATACTCCATAGAGGAAGCAATTAACGTATCTACCTACTACTGTCTAAGAGGGACTTCCAACGATAGAAGAATACGATTCGATCGAGACGAAAGCAGAAAGTTTATTATAAAATCTTTTCGCAAAATTGGCCTTAACCTTGAATTTCAATTTCGCGGCAGGTTTTTCAGCAGATCGAACCATCAAACCGAAGATGCGAGATCCACCTAGCGCGGCCGGCGTATAGCGTTTTTCTACGCCTCTGTACATACAACGGATAAGCGAGAAGAGAATGCGACGGCGACGAGAGCGTGGAGAAAAGCGAGATAGGTAAAGAAGCAAAAACGAGGAAGGAAGGAAGGAAGGAAGGAAGGAGGGAAGGAAAATGCGCGAATAACCGAATGGATGGAACAAAGAGCGTCTGGCCGCTTCAGGAAACGCTTCTGAAGTCGGGCTAGCTACTCTTCTCTCTGGTACGCGGTACCTTCGTGCAGGAATTTTGATCGAGTCCCAAGATAAAAGGTGAATGCTCCTAAGGGAAGCACTTGCGGACTCGAGGTCGCTAGAGGCTACATTTAACATAGTGTATATCAAAAGAGGCGTATTTCGAGAACAATGGAACATGGTTATTTCGTTTTTAATCGCGAGTAATCCAGCAAATTTATTTCAATGGATTATGTCACGAGAAAGTCTCGGGGACGAGTAATATTTAAAAGAAGGAACGTTCCACTTCGATTCATTAAACCTGTATATGTAATTATAATTAAGTTTATACAACTGGTTCGCTCGCGCATAATTTACCGCGTATAACGAGCAAACAGAGCAATGCACGGGTGTATTGAACGTTTCGAACCGTACCTCGACGATGTCGAACGACGATAAAAAAAAGATACTTTGTCTCCGTAGCGAAACTAATGTCACCTCGGATAAGACACGCAGAACCACGTTGTTACGCGTTGTTTGAAAATTCTGTTGACAAATCCAGCGGAGCTTGGAATCGACAAGATCCGAAGTACCATCAGTACTGTTCCTACGCGAGAACGATGGCCGACGACGATCTTGTTCGATTTCAAACTTGGATCAACGTGGATGGATGAATATCCGAAGAAGACGATGATTCATCTTCGCTCTCGCTTTTTTCGATTTCCCCTTCGCATCTTGGATAAATGCTAATGACAATATGTTTTCCTTGAAAGGCGTTTTTACGAGGAGATGGCACGCGTTCGATGCTTAATCGATGCGATGTATCGTTATCTCGAAAATTAAGGTCCTTTCGGGCCTGTTCCGGCGTCGATCTGAAGCATCGAATGCACGTACAGTCACAACTCGATCGAGATCTCTTGGCCATCTCTCCTTGTTGGATGTCCTGCAAGAATTTCTCGTTCGCAAACAAGTCCAAAGATGGACATTTTTTAAGATCCTTCTTTGGCGCTAGTCATTTAGACTGGTTTGATAGTTCCAGCGTTACGAGAGCGAGGATTCCTAGGAGGAAGTGACAATGGGAAATTGTAGATCGAAAATGAAGCAGAGAGGCTAGGAAAGGGGAAGAATAAGGGGAAGAATAAAAGGAAAGATGAGGGGAAGGATAAGGGGAAGGTAAATGGGAAGGGGAACTTGAAAGGGAAGGGAAAAGGAAGGAGACGAGGGAAGAGGCAGGATAGAAGAGCGCGGATTGCCGGAGGTAGAGTGCGTGCACCCCGATCGATGAACGTCGTACAGGGGTCACGCCGAGCTGAGCCGAGCCGAGCCGTGCCACTCCGCGTTTCCCCTCCCAGTGCTTGCCAACTCATAGACCCCGCAAGTGTATTGACTCCCTACTCCCCGCCATGTTCCTCGTACAGCCGCTGTCACTCGAAAAGGAGAGAGGGAGAAGAGACGAAAAGAATACCTATAGCGGTGACCGCTGCGATCTACGACCTTGGACGAGAAAGGTCTCTCGAATCAGCCTGGCGAGTCACGGGGAAAATCTCTTAGCCGTCGACCATGTCGATACTCTCTCTTCCTACTTTATTCGCCACCATTTTCCACTTACCGCTGAACGTTATCTCTGCTACGATTACGCTCGACAGCTTTAACCGGATACTCGAGTAATAGCACTTGGTAACTAGATTACGGATTTTGACGCATTCGTAGAAAATCAGAGATTGCGAACGTGCGAAGAATGCGCGAAAAACACGAGAAAATAGATAAAATATCCAATGCAACACTTGGCAAGTGAAACAATTTTCTACCGAGGTTTTTTTCTTTTTTTTAAATTATATTCTCAAAACTTCTGATTAACAAACCGATCGAAATAAAGTTTGCCGCGTGCTATGGGAAGAGGTAGATAGCGAACTAGCGAACTGTGAAATTTTTATTTCGACAAGCCGTACGTTCGAAAGCTACCAGTCTGTCTTTTCGTATATACACGCGTAACAGATTTTCGACTATATTGGACGTTCAGCGACTGACGCATTTTATTACTCGATGCAATTACGTGTTACGGTTCAGGGATACATACGAGCAATCAAACGTAGCTCGGTGGTTGTAATCGTTTTACGTTTTGTTCGTGCTCTTGCTCGCTAACACGGGAGATATTCCGATTAGATCCGATTAGATTGGATTAGACCTCGGTTAGTTCTAATTACCGAACTTGGCGACTAACAGGCTATCGGTAATAGCTGGAAAATCTGTCACGAGGATCAACTTCCCGACGCATGAATTACCACCACCAAAGCCGACATTTCGCATTTCGCATTCATCTCCTTTCTCCGCAACATCGGTTAAATTTTACCTCGATCGACCGCCAATGCTACTGCAAAAAGTAGCTCGTAACTTGCATATTAACTTTATGAAAACAACGTCTTTTTTTTTTTTGTTTCCCTTGCAAATCTAAACGCGTCATCTAAACCGATGCAACAATAAAAATACTGCGAGAATCTTTTCTGCCGCGCGCAAGAAGGAGAAGAATCCGCGGTTCCTCGAAGACGAAACAGATTTATATGTTTCAAACGTGAAATGCATTTATACTCCTACTAGTTAACAAAATAAGCAGAGTTGCTGGCAATACGGATAATGTAAAATGGTAATTCGGCTTTCTTCTTTCTTATTTTCTTTCGCTTCCGAGGAAGAAGATAGTGGTGTATCATGGACTCTCTACGTTCTGCAACGGTGTAAACCAGCGTCTGTGTACATGACAACGGCATTAATTCTACCGGCTGTCTAGGCGATTGGATCTCTTCAGGAAGAACGCTCTCAAGGGCGAACCATAAATCTTATCGCTCCTCGCCGGGCCACATTTGTAAGCCAGTACCTAGCAATCACGCCTAAGTGCATCGAGGAAATCGCGAGAGGCGACAAGGTGGTTTGCACAGTTCTTCCCGTATCCTTTTACGCATAATTGCGGCTACGTAACGCACGCCATATAGTGTCGGAGGTCGTTTTATTTCTGCGGTTAGCCGTGTAACCGCGTGGTTATCGTCCAATCGCTTTCCAACAATTATTTCATATTTTACCAAGAGCGCTGTGTCCATCTGCCAAAACAGACAAAATCTCCTAGACAGATTTTTTCAGTCATTTTCAAGCGAGCTCGAAAGAGGTTGATGAAACGAAATTAAACGAGGAAACGCGACTTTCGCGATGTTCAAGTTTATACGTCCAGGAATCAAAACGGACAAATTAAGAGAAGAATGACACCAAACGTCTGTGAGGTTCGCGCGAAGCACGTCGCATAGAAGCGTAACGTAAAAATCGTTGCAGATTTTGGCTACTTTGTATCTATCTTTGATATCTTTATATTTGGCTTTATATATAGAATACTATTGCTATTACGTTAAAGTAAAAAAGAAAGAGGAAAGGAAGATGGCTGGTGCGCATTCATCGAGAGGAATCTTGGTAACTACGTTTTTCTCGCTCGATTAGCGACGCATCGATAAAGAAAACCTCTGTCGCGAACATTTCCTGCACTCCTTATTCCACTCGTGTATCATTTCTTCGAAAATTTACTTTAACCACCCAACATTATACTCGGCGATACAGTTTGGATATTTTGTACATTTTCACGTAATACGCGCATTTTATAATTAAATAACATATCGCTCCTCGATTATCAACATACGCGAAATTCTGAAGGATCGCGAAACAAACAAATCGAATATCTGCCAAAAACACTATCGCGTATTCAGCATCAACTAGATGTTTTAGTGGAAATGAATACTTGGAAGTGTCTGAAAGAAAAAACAAAAAGAATTCGTTGGTTCGTGCGTAGAAGAAGAAAAGTTCTGTCGTGAATATTTTCCGCGCTACTTATCTTACTTATGCGAAATAACGCTTTATGCGCTGCATATCGCTCTTCTATTATTAAAAATTATGAAATCGTCATGAAAAGAGAACATCGGAAGATTATCGCCATGAAATATATGACGTGAAAAATATCATCGTACGAAATAGCATCGACTTATAAAAAGTATAAAAGTACAAAGCACTTCAACATCATTGAGCGATATATTTTCGAAAACTTTCGTCGTAAATATTTCGATCGAGGTGAGCGCTTTCGAGTGCGCGGGAAAAGAAGTACGAAAGAAGGAAAATTGGATTATCGCTCTATACGGACAAAGACGATTTCTATCCTGAACATTTTCCGCACCCTTGTTCTACTTAGGTGAAATAACGTTACTATTACTGAAATTTATGAAATCTCGAGAACCGTGAAACCTACTTATCGATAAAATGTTATCGTGAAATATATTTGCATGAAAAATATTATAATATATAGAGCATCGACGTTCAGCGATTATGAGAAGCTTAACGATGTATTTACGAATTTTCGTCGTAAACATTTCGATCGAGATAGTAAGCGCTTTGAAGTGTGCGAGAGAAGAAATTCGAAGGAAGGAAAATCGGATTATCGAGAAGATGATTGGAGTTGCTGGGCAAGTAACGATACGTTTTCGAACCAAGACTGCAGCCCCTCGGTTGAATGCACTGTAGGAAGGGGTGGCGGACGGCGCGTCTGGTTTCTATGGAAACACTGCATCGACCTCCCCAACCCTTCGACAGGGGGTTCCGACGAGGATCGGGTCCGTCACCGATGGTGGTGGGATTGACGAAGGTGGGGTTAACCGCCCCTGGAGAACGCTAACTGCCGGTGCATCGCCCTTCGACGCAACACGGCAATGCGTATTTCTCGTTTACAGGGCGATGAAAAGTTATCGCGAAACAAACAACGTATAAATCTTTCGTTTAATCTTGGTTTTATGTGCGCTCGCTGTAACACAAAAATACTACACGGTTGGTAATTTATACCGTATACTGGACATATAGGGCATCCCGCGTAACGCCACTCGCTATTTTTCTGCCATTCGCGGTCGTGCGACGAAAAATATTCCGAACCGTAATACAACGACGTACTACCAACGACGATAAAAATATTCCGAAAATACTATGTTCTCATATCGAAAGCAAGGTCAGCTTGGCTGACGCAAATAGAACCATACGTTGCTTTTTTCACGAGATTGTAGGGCACTTTATTAGGAATTCGCAAAGCATATTACACGATATTTTGATTAACCCAATACCGGGTTTATAGCACGCTCTGTTCTAACGCTCGTTCAAATTGCACGCCTATTCTGCTCTTTTGCAGAAATTTGGACGATCCGCTGTTATTCAAGTGGCTGGATGTACAACTCTACGTGATGTGGTAATTCTCCATTTCTGAAATGCGAGTAATTCTGAAATACGTCGACGAGTGAAATATCAGTTCCGCTACTGTGAATCTAGTATCGAGTGCAGATGATACAAAATATCGTGAAAAGTGCATCAGAGAATCCCTTCAACCTCACGTGAAAAACATCATATGGTTACTAGTTACTCAACGTGATCTTGGTTTTGCCATAGAACAAAATATTTTCGGAATTTTTCGTCGTGCAAATGACAAGAAAATAGCGAGTTGCGTCACGCGAAACACGAGTGCATACCCGTTGCTGTATTCTGCTCGAATTCCAACATGGGAAGGATGCTAAAAAAAAGCAAGCGGGTCGGTTCGTCGCTTTGTACGATGTGTGTGCGTTTTGGTTTGAACGGCTTAAAAGCGGCAATTTCGGTTCGATCGACGAGCGTCGCTCTGGAGGCCCGTAAAAGTGCAACGACGATGGATAAACTACTGGCTGAGGATTCAGCGCAAAACGGGAAAACAGGTTGCGGGGCAGCTAGGGGTAACAACGGATAATTTGAAATCTCGCTCAGAGGAGAAGGGAAAGACTCGAAGAGAAGGAAGACGAGTGCCTGCATCTGGCATATTCATCTGACAATGCTTCGTCAAAACTATTGCCTGTTTCTATCGATGCAGCACACGGTTTTTATCCGACGATTAAGTACAGAAATGGCTGTACGATTCGATCAAACCCGGTCGAAAGACACGGCGTTCTCTCCAAGCGGAATTCATCGAATGTTTGAAAGTAATTTTTGAATAAAAGATCCGTCTCGCGTTTCTTTTTACAGAAACCTTGAAATTCACGGAAAAATTTGAATCATTCGCTCGTCCAGCTAATAATTAACTTCAGAGTCAAAGCAGCTTCCGACTCGCGGCGTTTCCGAGCGTCTCGGAGCGAATCGTTAGCTGGGTGAAAACATTTGTTCACCGTGAGAACCGGCCGGGATAAGATCGCACAGTCCGGTGTACGCTTTCCGCGTCGTCGAACTCGTGCGAGCATGACGCTCGCGAGAGAACGGTTTTCCGGAAGTGACGCTCGTTTCGCCGTGAAACGGTTTTACGAGCGGCAATGTTACGACGCCGAGCACCGCCTGTGCACTGAATGTACCTAGGGGTCACTGTACCCGGCGATCTTCGCGATGCCGGAAGGTCGCTGTAACGCCACGCGATACAGAAAATCGATTCTACCTCGGATTCTCTCCTGATAACTCGCGCGCAACCTTCTCCGGGCAACTTGGATGCTGTTTCACATACACGCATGCCAGCCTATTTGCTATTCGTGTTTCCAGCTCTTAATCCACGATCTACGCTCGACCGTTCGCTAATCTCCGCCATTTCTCTTAACGAACGATCGTTCGGCAATTTCTACCGATCATCTATAAAGTCCTGTCAGTCTGTTCCTACTATAATAAGCGATTTCTCTCCGTGGAATCTTAACAACATTTCGATCGGTCAACCTGTAGAATCAAGATGCAAACGTTATACGATGCGAATTTCTATTCATATTACAAGTACGCGACCGCTCGCAAGTATATCTCTGTTCGTAAGTATCAGGACACTTACGCAAGCATATGAAAACGCCGGCATCCATAAAGAAATGATTAAAACCTTTAACCTAATTTTAATATCATAATTGAATCGTAAATTTTGTGGAAATATATATTACAGATTATTAGAGATAGAAGCTTTACGAGAAATGAAAGCATCATAAAGATTTGTATCATCCCATAAATTTTACAGTGACTACTTCGCTTCAGATGTTTTTTATATTCCCGTATATTACCTGCATTCTCGACATTTTCCTGCTTTTAAAGTTTCCATAAACGTACAAGAACCCGGGGCCTGATCGTAATAATAATCTCATCAATTTCACGCAACGAAATTAATTCTCTTCTCGTCTGCGTATGACTCGTCGTCGTGTACCTACATACATCATTTGTTCAATTTTGATATTCGTATAATTATTTCTTGCAGTACCCTATCCAATTCACTTGTCAACGTATCATTATCGTAATTTACCGTATTGCTATTGTCGTAGTTCTTTGAAATATTACCCATCTTTTTCTTCTATCTTCGTTAAATACATTGGATCGTAGTCTTGCAGGATATAAAACTCTGATCGATCGGTCGTTTCCTTTAGCGATACTTTAAACTAACTGCTCCGAGTTCTGCAAAAACCAATCCTCAAAAGAAATTTCTTTTTTTTTATTTGGTAGACTATTTACGATCAATCCTCATTGAGAATTATAAGTAAATTCTTTTGGCGTGGTACAGTAACTTGGATTATATGAGTTTATAGCATGTTTGATTCTAGTTGAATCTAATGCTTCAATCTAAAGGATATTTTTCTTTTAGTCCGCCGATCTGATTCGTCGTGTCAAGCAGTTGGGTAAACAATGGGTTTTGGTGGTTGTTAACTGTCATATTATATCTGTTTCTGAATTTGTGTATTTCTTCTTTAACTGTGGGTATCTTGAGGTCGCGACGGATTGTTTCGTTGGTAACATAGCAAGGTACATCTATCGATGATCTTGGAGTTTTTGATCGGAATCGTTGGAATTACTCGCTGTTCCTCATAGTTGGATCCCATAGGTCCAAACAGGTTTTAATATCGCTTTAAACCAATCCTCAAAATGACGGAAACTTGATAAAATACAGCGCGAAGATGTCATAATTTTGGGATCTTCGTTCGTATCAAAAAATTGCCAACTCATGGAACGACTCTCGTATTATACAATTATTAAAATCACCAACTTCCATTTCAGGCTTCTAATTGCCTCGCTGGGAATTACAGCGGCGTGTCGTCATCCAGCCTATTCAAATCAAAACTATACCGCATAGGTACGTGTCTATTATTTAATTCTTCAATATCCGCCAATATACAACATTTCACAAAAGCTTATTTTCCTCGAAAAGCCAACAATGGAAATTACACCAATATCGTTCCGAACCACTCAATCGTTGTTCAGGATACTTTTAAATTTAAATGTACATGTATTAAATCATGGTAAAACACGGCAAGAAATAAAATATAGAGGAATATTAGAAATTTAGCTACCTCTTTCCAGATTAAAATCTTCCAACTAGAGTACAATTTCGAATCATCAAGGGTTGGTAGGTAGCTTTCAGCATAGCGTGGCCCAATTGACAAGCTTCATGCGAGACCAGCAGGTCTCCTAACGCTTGTGAAAGGCAGTGTAAATCTTATTCCTCCACGTTCAATCCCATGGACATAAATAGAATAACAGGTTTTTTTGAACAAAAGAGAAAGCATCCCGTACTTCCTATCTCTTACATTTGAACGAATCAATTTAATGGAAATCTCGAATATGAGAATAAAGATGAATTAGCAGGAAGGCCGACTACAGACTAATTGTGAGTGGTGTTGAAAGAAATTCTATCAAATTGCAAGACATTCTGGCAAATCGTTTTCTGTAGATGCAAATTTGATCAACCGGCTTAGTCGACAGGTGCGCAAGTGGCGCGAGATAAAACGGTCGATCCAAGTTGAGAAAATTTAAAAAGTGGTGGACAGAACGCAACAGGAATTTGCTACTAAATTTTTGTATTCGCACGCGCGAACTTTTCTTGGCCACTTAGTCGACCAAATTTGCATTTGCTGAATGAAAATACAAAACGGTGTGCGAAGAACCGAAAATACCGGGTCGAGTGGAGTTAAGAATATTTTTCTGAGGATCGGTCGGATTCCCGGAAGTATCTCGTAATTCGAGATTCTCCACCGAGTTTCAGGATTCTCGAGAATTTTAAAATTATATACGCTACGATATCTATATATATATAAAAATAACAACGAAATGCGATAAATATAACATTTTATCATAAAGTATAACGATTTATTATAATTTTGTAATTCTCGAGAACATAGGAATTCTCGGGAATGCCAAGAACCTGGAATTGCGAGATACTTTCGGGACTCGACTCGACCCGCCCCGAGCATCGGGTTTCCGACATTTTCGAGTTCTGGCACACCTCTAGCATTTACACAAAGCAATTTCCTAAATTTTCTCACCAGTCGACCACTTGGTCCACTCATTTGTAGCTCTGCCATATGGTTCTATAGTCTCGGTTGATCGTTTCGGTACACACAGATTGCAGATATTTCGTCAAAGGCCGACGTAATGTTCGCAACACAGGAAGCACGTAAAGCGTTGGAAACTTGCGAAAGAGAGGTTCGAATCACGGTTTAGAAGTTTATCAAAGTTCAAATCGCAGTTTAAATGTTACCAACATTCCGCGCTTACCGTTCGCCTAAATTTAGTTTATCCAGCGTATCATCTAACATACAGGATAACTTTGTCGGAACTTACCTATCGACCATATTTTAACTTAAGAACTGCTTTTTCCCAAAATGGCCTAGATATGCTACAAACGCTCGTTCGAGATTTCCGTTCGATTCTCCTACTACTCTGCTCGTGCTGTTTATAGGCGGAATAATCTTATTGGTCCAACGGTATCCAATACCCTTCGAGTGGTCAAAGTTCAAAGCAATAAGAGGAGGAAGCAAATAGTTAATTTTTTGATCAACTATATAAAACAGACGTAATATAGTGGACATCTCCGTTTATAACGTCGGATCTCGCTTTGTTCATGAGCTTGACACTTTAAAGAGATAGGGACAGGGAGAAAATACGACACACGAGCGTACCGAAAGAGGGAGATGGAGGGAAAGAGAGGGAGAGAGGATCGGTCAAGAGAGAGGTAAGGATCGAGGAAAGGATTACCGCGAGGAGCAGTAGAGGAGAAGAGAGGAAAAGAAAAAGAGGGAAAAGGTTCAAGCACCATTTGACCGGTCTCTGAATCATCGTTAAGCCAACCGTTACACGACGGCTCGTTAAATCGTATCGTAATGTGGGTGGGTCAGATGATTCGCACGGTTCAAACAACACGTCCATACAATTGTAAGAATTCCGGTTGCGATGGTAATTTAGCATAGCTCGATATAATTCCGACCAAGCGAACGCCGCGTTCCTCACCGCGGTGTATTAGGAAAGTTTCTAACGAAAATAAATTACCCAAGTTTTTGAAAAGTTTCCTAGGAAAATAAATTTCGCAAGTCTTCTTTCGACGGAGCAGATAAGAAGATTTGAAATTTCTGCCAGACTACGGTATTTATAGCTCCCCTTTCGCGTTAAATCGGTAATACACCGTTCTGTTACCGTTTTCAGCATTCGTTGCGATACAACGAACATTTTTCGTCGCTATTTCTGATCCATAAAATTTCACTAAATCCCATGCTACGAGGAGAATTTACGGAGCGCCAAAATGAGATTGCAAATTGAGATCGTGAAACTAGCGACGAAAATACCCGCGAACATAATTTTTAATCGAAAGATGTAGAAACTGTTGCATCTTGTAATTTTTCGTCGTATAGATTGCGGTGTATGCAGATGCATATCAGTGGGACGCATAAGAATGAAGCAGGGAGCCGAACGGAAATGTCTAATTTTAGAAACAAGCCTGGAATTGCCTACTCAAGTAGAATTTCGATTAAGCCTATCAATTAATTAGTATCCCTTCGAAACGAGCTCTTCTTCACCCGTTTCGTCTTGCAAATCTCGTTAAAAATGGCATATTGCTGCAAAACATGCAAAGTCTTGCGACCCGTACGTTATTACTTCTTTACTTCTTCAATTTTCTTCAGTAGTTCCATTAGTTTTTGGATTCGCTCATCTTTCGTTCGTCCTCCTTTTCTATCCTTTCATGGATACGCAGGCTCGTGTCGTCTTATGCCATTTGAGACAATTCCAGCGGTTGTCGAAGAAAGACGACAACATCTTGCGACACATAGCTAATAACGAGATCTGTAACTCTTCGAACCTGTATATGTATACGGTGACGAATTATAATACCTGACTCGAATCTCCAAACTTTTGCATGTCTTGATCGGTCTTGGATTAATAGGTCTATCGAGTATTTAAAGCCTTGATCCTGTTGAAAGTTTTGATACGGGATATTGGATATTCTTGGCTCGATAGTTCGAGAGCGGGAATGACGTTTAGGCGCAAACACAGCGCAAACTTCACAGTTACGGGCAAAAAGACAGGTAAAAACGAAGCGGCCCGAGAAATCATCGTCGTCTGGACGGCAGAGTCGACTTCCAAGACGAGCAAGGTTCTCAAGACGTATCAAGATTCGAGGCTGAATCGAGGCTTTCGAGAGACCTTTGAGCTTCGAATCCTGTTACAAGCGATTCAAAATTCTTGCAAAATATACGACACGGAATCGAAACGATTTTACATCGCATGGCTGTGACATAGTCGTACGCTTCGAGTTGCAAAGGCGGCGGTCCCACGGAATTTCGACTTTACGGAGGCGCGCTTCGATTTGCAGAGGTCTGACTATCCTAAACTCGAGCTACACAGGCGAAATAATGCATTCGGCAAATAATTCGAGTTAAAGCAAGTTTTACGTAGACCTATGGAAGTTTTCGCAGCGGAGCGGAAGGGAACGAACAAAGTTGTAGCCTTATAGAGGTTCGATTGTATCTCCAAAGGATCCAAGAATGATTTTTTTATTTCAACGCTAAACTACCATCCTCTGTTTTCGAGCGTGATTACAAAGGAACAGTAGGAGGATTAAAGCGAAACAAACGAAGGGACAAGAAGCTTTACAAGAGGCATCGACGAAATGCGCACACCTGTGGCGCGCCTACCGATTATACACCGACAAAGGAAGTTTCGCAAGAAAGTTGTACACGGTTTGTGGCTGGATGAAAATGCGATATCGTGCACGGAACTGTGGATTTTCCACAATGGAATCACGTCGAGGAAAGAACAGTGTTTGTCTGTAAGAATAAAACATATTTCAACCAGAAGATATCCTATGATATCCATTTAACTATTCAAAGAATATTTACTCCATTTATTATTATTATCATTATTATCGCATTAGGTTTAGTACTCCAGGCAAGTTGTTCTAATTCTCTTTCTCCATCTTGTCCGACGTTCGCTTTCATAGTTTGTCTGCTGTTTTTATTTTTATATATTTTCGGTCCAGACTCGTTACACATTGGTCGGGATATGTTCGATTAATTCTGGTTCTTTCCTGGCCACGTATTTGGCACGGCTCTTCTTCTTCATTTATGCAGATTTTCTATCGCTTTCTTCCTACCGATCTTACTTGTGCCAGGGTTCTTTTGAATTTAATTTCCGTGTATTAGGTTGTCCGAAATGTTTCTTTCGTTTTACGAGGAAATAATAGACGCACGACGTTTTTTGTCTTATATTATTTTGTCGAATTACGTACGATCCATTTTGTTCCGTTGAAATGAAACACCGTGACGTTTCACAGACTCGTTTTCACGTTTGTGAAAACAGTCTTTAAGAATATCGTCGCTAAATATCATCGTTCGATAGATTGAACACGAGCGTTTAACAAATAGAAAGAAGAAGCGACGTTGAGCGTTGATGCTCGTTTCTGCGATACTGCTTGGTGAAACGGAAGAAGGGAAAAGAGAGTATGCGGAGCATAGGCTTTCTTAACGACGACAGAAACATAATACGGAAACATGAGGGAACATTGTTGTTGGTTCACCCGCATGCATGTCCTGCTTACGCGCGAGCTCCTATGCTCGCGCTTGTTCACGCGTACGCGCTTTTTAACGTTGGTCTATACACGGGAAGCGCGAAGGTAACGGAACAAAGAGATGCGGAAAAAAGGAGTCGCTCAAGGGGAACAGATGCGAACAAACTTTGAAGGTTCAAGGGAATAAGATTTCCTTACGGTTTACGACAAGTTGACGCTTACCGTTTTCGATTCGATGATAGAGCAGCCTGCTAATTAAAAACCAATAAATACGCCGAGAACTTTTATAAATTTACGAAGAATCCGAAGATTCGTAAATGCACCAAGTTAGCCGGCTACCCGGGTATCTCGCCAGTCGTCCGTTTGATACCATCCCGTCCGTGATCGGTTAGGCTACTTACGTAATACAAAGCACACGTTGTTGGCAGTCGCTTTTAAATACTCCAATGGAGAAGCCGGCTTCGGCCCCGTCGTTTTACGTCTGCGCATGTGAGAATCTGAATAAAAAAATCTCGTTTCAAACGAATCGAGACGCACGATGCAGGCGGTTATCACCTTGATGTCGTAACGACGTCCGATCAGCGATTTCTCGCATCGAGGTTCTCAACTATCTCATCAACCTCGTGAGACACCCGGGTACCTGGATAGAGGACTTACAATTGAATGCTTTGACGCCTAAACAGAATGTAATTCAACATAGTTCCATGTACCGACAAAATTTGACGGTAAAATAGACGTAGAATCCATAAGTAATTTAACAATTATATAACGTCGACATTATATCGTATTCCCTGCGATTATTCTTGTATTACTGATTTCGAAGTATACGTAGAATAATAATTATAAAAAGAGACGCGGATTCTCCGGAAATTCCCTTATCCCGACAATACTTACGTCTCCCTGCTAATTGGGATACTGAAGGTTCCATGGTATAAGAAGATATGGGAAAGCGAGAGCGACAAGTATACGGCGAACCTCACACCCGATACCCGTATCCTAAACGAATCAATAACTTTATCGCTACGATTAACTAACTCACAAGTAACTACAACGATACGGTTCTCCCTGCTATCTTCCTTCCAACTCCCATACCATTGCCATCCATTTACTTCTCCCGTTCCACGGAAGGTAATATCGTATATGCGTTATCACTTTTTAAGCTTCTGTTCGAACAAAATTTTTCTTTCTTTTCTACCATTTATTACGTATTACTGAATGCGCGTATACGTCGATTTATACGATATACATGTGGGTGTAAAGTGCGCCAGATTTTTCCATATAGCAGTAATCCTAAAATTTAATCGCTTCGATTTAAATAAATTCATACACTCGTCACTAGCTACTTTAGCTTGAATATCATTTTGTCTAACGATGAAACTATCTCCGTGTATTTACTTTGGCAAATACGTAAACGGTTATTTTAAATTCGGCCATTATATACTTTGTCCATCGGGAAAACGATGGCGATACTTTTCCAACACTGTTCTAAATGCACGCCGTCGTCAAATGCGATCATTGTACATCGACGATGATACCGTTCTCACGAACATAAATATTTATGAATGTGCGAGCGCTTTTTAATAGCTATTTCATTTTTTTTTTTTATATCCCAGTCACGGATAACGATCTGTTTTCGAAGACTACCCGTGCTTTTACATATTCGCGATTCGTTGCTGACCTCGACTTTCCGACTTCTCCACTCATTACGATCATTAATTAAATTACGCACAGGCTACCGAAACTAATTGTTGACCGTCGTGTGATTAATCGTAAGGATAGTCATTGAGGATGTATCGTTAATAATAGAACCACGGCTCGTAATATGTACCTAAAATTCTAAATGTTCTATATGTCTACAGAGGATGTTTCAGGTAAACGAGGTCACCTAAATATCTGCCTCGTTTGTAATTGCGTGAGAAATCTTCCCAGAACAAAGTTAAACTATTTCAAGGAGCACACGTAGCTATGCAAAGAATCTTTTCTCAAGTTCGCTTTTTTAGGATATTTTAAAGTTGTCGATATCTTTTTTAAATAAAACTCCGTGTATTTCTTTTACACCGGTGGAATTCTTATCCTCTGTACAAAAATGCTTAGGACGCGGGAAACGCGTTGTTCGAAAGATTTTCCGAGGATCGGCCCACGTTACTCGACTCTTGTTCGTGCCGACGCGCAGGCATCAAGGGTAAGAGTGAAAAACAGCCAGTGCGAATAAAGTAGAATAGGTAGAGTGTGCTAAGATACTGTAGAGTCAGGCCATTTCTTGCTCCTAATCACATGTTAGATATTTCTTTAGCTTAGTTAAAAATTGTTAAGATCTTTCTAAGAATTGGGCCAAATTATCCGACTCGTGTTCACTCTACCGTGCTGTATCGTGCGTGCTTCGAAGATAAGCGCGAGAAGCAAGTGAGATAAAATAGGTAGAAAGTAACAGAGTAACGAAATACCGTAAAAGTCAGATCGTTTCTCTTACACCCCATTACATATTACGTATTTCTTTAGTTTGGTTAAAAAAATACTGGCCAAGTTTGGTATCAGCTTGGTTGCGCGAGCCTCAATAACCCGATTAAGGTGACCATTATCTCGTAACAACATACAAAAAAAAGAAAAAAAAAAGAAAAAAAAAGAAAAAAAAAGAAAAAAAGGAAAAAAAAAGAAAAGAAAAACAAATATTTTTCTTCTTCCGGGTAATTCCGTAATTCGATATCGGATTGAATTACATCGATGCGGATCATAGATAACGTCGAGGCTCGCCTCGAGTCAGCAGTTCCAGGAATTTGATGGGAATAACCTGTGGCCATATGAATGAACAAACTCACGGCTATACATATATATCCGGACGCTACGTATTAATAAACGACTCGTGTTAACACACTGTTGTTATTTTGTTTACAAATTATTGACGATAAAATTAGCCAGCTATACATTGTTCAGCCTGTGGTAAATAGGGTACATATTTTTAGGCGATCTCGCGTAATATGTGTCCTGTATAACTAAACTGATGAGCTTTAAACGTTTATAATCGTCGTTACAAGTTACAATAATAGTTAAAAGTTGCAATAAATTATAGGTTTTGGTATGCTCGTACAACGTATAAGAATGTACAAACGTTAGCAAGTGTCGATGTAATAAAAATATGCGCGACGATGACGTAGAATAAACTTCTGCTTCTCTTTAAACTTTTTGAGATATAATTTCACGCGAATTTCGTTTCGCCAACGAAATTTCCTCGACGTTCCAAGTATCGACGAACAGCGCGCGCTAATTTCACGCGTTAATTAACAGAAGTTGAAGAGACGGGATGGAAGAGCAGCAGCGTCGAATTTATTCGATTCCAACAAATTTTGCTCTCGAGGAAATTTCTCTAAATTTGTTCGTTTCCATTTATTTGCTTTGACGACACCTGCTTCTCTCCTTTTCCTCTTTCATCGTTTTCTCGCGACTCCGAAATTGTGTTTCACTCGTTCGTTCGCCAACAAACTTTTTAATAAAATTTCACAGTTTCAGCGTTCTTAAGCACTTGCCCGATTACTGCACGAGTAATGATTTTAAGGAGCACGTAATTCCAGATGATTAATCTTTTTCGCAGAAGAATCGACAAATCGTCGTTCAGTTGAAAAAAGAAAGAAAGAAAAGAAGACAGCGAAAGTTTCGCATAAAAGAAAGTGCAGATTCTGTTCTTTAAGCGCCTGTACATTTTCTACTACGGACAGATTCTCGCCAACGTAATATACATAATATATTCCCTCAAGTAAAACCTATTTTCAAGTGGCTGGGCATTGAAGAAAAGTTTTAAAATGCTGCAAGATGAAAAAGGCTGCGAAATATATAGAGAAAAGGAAGTAGCTGTCATCGGAGAACGGAAAGAAAAAATATGCAAACTAAGAATAAAGCCAATTAATTCAGGGAAGCGTCTAGCGACACAGAAGGGAGATGGAAATCTTCAAGAATAGCACCAAAGACTTGCACACTTAAGCTTGATCCACACTGGCGTGGCGATCGCGGTACGGTCAGATCACAACGAGTCAGACACTGAAAATCCTTTGCATAATCCAATGCTGAGAGCATTCACAGTAAGCGGTTCTGTCGAGTCGAATAAAAATTTATTAACCGTGGCGTCGGTTTGTTAGCGATCAACAGTTGGAAACAAACACGGAGGACGAGCGTTCGATCGAATTCCTACGAGATCGCCGAGTATCGCATGATCTCGGTTACGAAAGATAGTGTGACGCATCTCACGAAATACACAATATCGTCCTCGTCATAAATTAAAGTATTTTTTTTTTTTTTTATTAAGGTATACCTGGAAAACGACATTGTTCCTTCTTCGAATGAGCAACTGTGACGCGATTCGATCGTTTCCGATCGTTTAGTGGGAATGTCTTGGTAAAATCCTCGAATTTTACTGATCCTGATCTGGTCATATCTTTGACCGCTAGTACGAACCAGGCTTCAGACTTTAATAAAGCGAGGGACGTACCGAACAAGGAAGAGACGCACCTGGAAGACTGAAAAGTAAAGCGTAGCACGTTTAAAAGAAAAAGTACATGGAGGAGCTTTTAAGAAAAGCAAAAGTTATGCGAAGGACCTAGGTAGGAGAGTAGCTTTAACGAGAAACTGTAAATACCTGTCAAAGATGATTACTCGAGCCAGGGAGAAACGTTTAGTTTTTCAAAAGCAGATCACAAAGTAAAAATTGCTTCCAAGATTTTATGGAAGTATTAAAAAATGACACAGCAAGAGATTTAAAAGTAGAGAGACTGATAACGACCTGGAATACGTAAACTCTCAAGCGCAAGTCATTGCAAATCTGAATTTATAATAAAACGTGAAAAAAAAAAAAGAAATGGGAGAAGCCCGAAACGAAGGAGAAGAAAACAGGATTTGAAATATTTTTTATTAACATCGTTAGTTTCACGCAGCAATCGAAGTGGCTCCAGTTACGTGCAGCACCCTGTGTAATATATCAAGTGCGACTCCAGATTGGCGGTATACGAAAATATCACTTCGATCCATAATTTTAATACGTTTCTGATAATTCAATTTGACTGTTCGTTACTTATCATTCAGAAGTAACTAGATTATTTGCTTTCGAATATGTAGTATTCACACACACTTTCAGCTTGTTCGTACTCGAACGAATGGCCGACTCGCGAGTTCTGCGGATAAATCAATAGCTAAATTTAGTTTAGCGTAGATTGATTGACAGGGGGAACTAATAGACCCGGAATCGACATATTCATGTTTATTACGTTTGTTGTAATAGAATCGAGAAAGGCTTTTGAATGCACATCGCCCGTTCTCTCGTGCAACATATTTCTTTGTCACTTTTTCCCTTCGGTTCTAAACGTCGAAACACGCGCGATAAATCTCGATAAAAAACAGACAGCGCTCGTTCGTCCACGATTTCTCCTGATTAGCCCGAACAAAATTTTCACTCGCCCACTGTTACGTTACCCACAAGTTACGTCCAAATTAAAACTGAGAAAGTAGACAAATTTGATTCTGTCGAAGCTCAAAATAAAACAGTTGTATTCGCCACAAGTCTCGTGTTGGTTTGTATATTTAGATTCCAATGGAAGATTGTACAATACGGTTAAACGTACAATAACAGGATTTAAAGAAAGAAAAGAAAAATAATACAATAGAGTTGCTTTTCGTCGATAGCGATAGCTTCACCTATAAAAAGGTATGTGTATAAAATATATTACACGATATACTGTATAATGTTCCTCGAAATAATGCAAGTGGATAGATATAGTCGATATATATCGATAGACATAGATGTAGCATATGGTATGTTTGTTCGATACGCAAAAGTTCGGGGAAAAGCAAATCGATAAACATTTGTATACGAAATTGATTACCTCGTCCGACTAGATCCAGCTTATCGATCGAATATTATTTTACAAATTTCCATTGCGATGTTCCTTGAATTTGTTGTTAAATGAAACGTCCGGTTTGCGTTCGGACGAGATAAAAATTTATTCTTGAAACATTAACGTAATGGACGACGAGATCACGTAATTTAAGGCAATTTGACAATGAAAAAAAGTTAATTTCAAAATGAAAGAAAAAGGGTCTCAAATTAAATTAAATTAAATCTCAAATTAACGAATTTTCCATATTTCTGAGCCAATGCGTCTTGTACATTTTTATAATCTTCCCTCTAATTGCATAAATGTAATGCAACTAAAACGCCCAAGATTCTTTGAAATAAGATATTCGAGACAGCTCATAAATTTTCATAGATTTTTTCGACCGTATGTGCCCCCTCGTCCATGTTAAAGACCACTCTCTTCCTTTCAACGTGGAAGAGGCCTGAACGTTTTCTCCTCTTACCAGGAGGCCCCTTCTATGGATGACCCTTGTATGGCCGCCCTTTTCCCTGTCATGCAATTTTTTTTTTTTTTTTTTTTCGAGCAACGTCAATGTATTTTTAACCAGCGCTCTCATGCATCGCCAACAAAAGCGTTCGTCCCACGAGAGAGGAACGCTCAAGACAAATTTAAGCTCTTCGATAATCGAGATAATAAAGGTATAGCATGAAAAATATCGTAGATGATAAGTAGATTAAGTGTAGCGATCGTAAGAAGCAACCGAAAGTCATCCTTGTGCCGCAGAGCAACGCGATTGCGAATAACAAATAATAATAAATATTCTCCAAATTTACGGAACCCGTCAGAAAATCGTCGATAGACGCAACAAAACCAAACTAACGTGGATTCGAAGCCACGTCAGAGACCCAGGTAACGAAAAGGCTTGACCAGGCCGTTAAACAGGCCACCATGTTCTGCGACTCCAATGAATATTTTATGATCTCTTTTATGCAAGACTTAATTATAGACTCAAAAGGCGGATTAATGCAGCAGCGAAAGAGAGTGGAGACGCTGTTAGCACCCTTCCATCTTGAAAACATCAGCGACTCGTTCTTCCAAAAATACGATATAACTCCCGCGGTGTGACGACCCTGAAAAGTACCTTCTGGGCTGCCAAAATATTCCCTCGATCCTACTCCCATCGCCACTGTCACTGCCATATAGCAATACGACCTTATCTGTACATGCGACTTTTCGCCCGCTACTACTCGGCCAGCTTATCTTTATCTTACGATTGTATGGAAAATGACACTGCGTGTAGGGATAGCTTCTCGAACGCAACGTACTAGAGCTAGCGATTTCAATCGTGCATCTGAGACACCCGAGTGTACAAAAGTTACCCGGTTACTCGGGTATCTCGCGAGGCACACGAATGCACGAGATAGTCAGGAGCCTTCGAGGTTAGGTTACTACGCTGTATAATAAAACGTATACGTTGTTGGTAGTCGGTTTTATCCCTTCGGATACTCCAAAGGGGAAGCCGGTGTTCGATTATTGTACGTGCGCATATGTGAGAATTTAAAATAAAGAAGTCTCGTTTCGACATACATAATGCAGGCGGTATCATTTCGATGCCGTGGTCATGTCCGATCAGCGGTTTCTTCTTTAGGACTTTTAGCGAGTTCGATTCTCGCATCGAGGTTCTCAACTATCTCACCGGCTCACGAGATATCCGTCTCGTCCAATTTCTCAGTCGTTTTTGTCCACTGACGTGTCCCATCGGTGGTAGACCGAGTATTCGGGGGGTATCTTAGAAGTTAGAGGCCCAATGCCATGTCATTCACAACGGTCCGCCTTATTTCGTCCTGGCCGAGGTATACCATCGCGTCAGTCACGAATTCGAGCCGTGTGTTAACAACAATGTCGATAAGGACAAAATCCACGATCTGCTAAAATTCATTAAAGAAAACAAAACAATTGGCGTGATATTTCAAGCACGTCCGCTGCTAACTTTGCGCTTAACGCGACGTTAAATCTACATATATGTATATAAAAAAAATTTATACAGCATGAAAATAAATTGGTACAGTAGCTGCAAAAAGTGTTGGCACACGCCTTTGAATCGTTTTCTCCCCATCAGATTTTAAATTTCACTTTCCTAACATCAAATGTTTTTAGTGATACAAGGGTACCGACAAACGACGCGAAATTTAATTTCCTTGAACCTAATTAATTAATATTAATGACGCAATAAACACAACGCTGTTCCAATACTTTTGGTATTCAATGTACGTTTGTGACTTTTGGACATTTGCCTCGTCTGTTTTACGAAGGCGAAACTCATAAAATCTACATGCGCATTATTTATTATAGCTCTTTCTGAACGTACATTATGAACAACGTATAATAACTTCCACATGTACTATGAATGAATCTACTATTGTCAGCGAACCGTAGATATCTTTGCAACTTCGTATTTTTACGAATAATACTGATATGATAATAATTAAATATTACAACGAATATCGTAATTCGAATACTCTATACGTTTTTTTTTCTTTTTTTTGTATATTATGTGTATTCTGTGCATTTTGGTATTTTTTACTTCCCTATAAATGCATAAAAATTCACGTTAAATTTGATATCTTGAGTGATTTCTTATCGCACAAGCATAAAAAAGGAGGAATGGAAATGGATCGAAGATAATTTTCAGCCTTTCCCGAAATTCTACCGCAAAGCGACATAACGTTACGAGCGCTTGGAAAATCCGTATCGATCGTTCATTGCTCGATTTTCAATGCCTTAGGCGTTCATAGTTTATGAATATTTTGCATTTCACAGACGTCTTAACTTGCATTTTGTAAAACATATCGTACGAAAGAGACAAGTATAACAAATACAGAAGCAATGCCTTCTGTCTTTCCTCAGGAACAAAGGGACAAATGGGGGACGACGCTGTATATTTGTTCTCTGCTTTCTTTGAAAGGGTGTCTCGATGCTTGGCGCCACACACGCCGACGCTCAACGCGGAGCACGTGAACAATGCTACATAAAAAAGAGACGAGATAAGAAAACTCCAGACACCCGCCCACCTAGTGCTTCGCGGAACTAGCTAATTGACAAACCGGCTAATTGAAACAAAAACTTCGCGCATAATATGCTTCTGTTAACCGAAAGCTCAAAAGATATGAATTTTATCAAGTCGTAGGCTAAATCGGTCATCCGTGCCACGCCAAGTACGGAGAATTATAAAACAGAGCACAGTGTATGGTGGTATTTATCGTGCTTTTGGAAAAGATATTTTTGTTGTTTCAAGCTGCTCGATTAAAATTCGTTGCAAATTCTATTCGCGTTGGCTGTCGGGCGAATGCTTTACGATGCGTATCCGGCAAATGAATTTCGAGCGGCCGTTAAAGACAAAAATGAAATTTATTTCCACGCGCATCTTGAACTACTTTGCCACGTAGGTTTTAGACTTTTTGAGATACTTGTCGCAACAGGCCATCGGTTTCTCTATTCCCGCTGCATGGAACGATGCTACCCTATTAATAGCAACGGGATACGAGACACTTCGAATGTGGCGGCAAATTTGAATCGCTTCGAACCGACTCTCGTATCCCAAAACTCGAGATAAAAGTCTCGATCGGTCTCGAATCTTGATAGGTCTCGAGTCTTTGAACTTCGAAGTCTCTCGAGTCTTGATCGTCTTCGAAGTCGTTATGCAGGATATTCGATATTCTTGGCTTGAGAGTTTCAGAGTGGAAACGACGTTTAGACCGTAATGGAGGCTTATCTTATTGAAACATAAACAAGCACGAAGTGGCCCAAAGAATTTGACGACAGAACAAGATCAAGACCTCCAAGCTTCCAACATGATCAAAACTTTCAAGACTTCCAACATGAGCAAGACTCGAGACACTTTGAAGACTCGAGACCTGTTAGGATGCAAGAACCAACAGCTCTAAGCTTCGAATACTGTTCCAAGCGATTCGAAATTGTCGTCACATATGCGAAACAGATTCGCAGCGACTCGAACTGTTTTAGATCTCATCGCTAGGTGGGACCCAGCGTGAGCATAACTTGCGAAACTCCAAACGGTGCTGTATCGCACAATTTCCTCACTTCCAATTCATTTCCCACAAATGTTACCATCACCTCCCCGCGAAATTGTGTCTGAAACAGTCTGGAATTCAGGAAGTTAAGATCAGCTGGGTGCCACCTTTGGCGCCACCATTCTACGAAGCGGGCATACAAGAACCGACGTCCCGTTATGACGAGTGTCTCGACCAAGGTAAAAACTACCTAGGAAAATAGTTACCATAGTTAATAGGTAGCAAGTACCTATAGCAAAATAGATCGAGAGGTATGTGGAAGGCAAGAAACGTGAAAGGTGTTGAAAATAAATTTCTACTTTTCTTTAATAGTCAATAGATTGAAATATGCTACACCCTAACATTTCATTTCTGCAAAATATTGCACATATTTACGCCCTTTTTCTGGCGACGATATCTAGGCCATTCGCATTGTTGAAAATCGTTTAGTCCATAAAACTCGTCTTATTTCAATCGTTTTAAAAAATTTGAAAAAAGGTGAACGCGAGTCACCGATTACGAGTGGTGCCCCATGTGTTAACCGTTTTCGATAACGAGGCTAGCAACGTAGCGCTATCGTGTATTCACCATCTGTAGGTTATAATAATCTTAAGATAAAAACTCTACCGCAATATTGAATCAGAGGAACTGGTTCGTGCGTAGTTCATTTAATTTTTTCCATTGAATTTCATCTCACGTTGAAAAAAGTGTTTCAAGGTGTTAAAATGTTATTATTAGAAATTCGAGCAGGACGCTACTTTTAACGCTACGATTAATACAGGTATACGCTAAAAGAAGAAGTAATTTAAGAAATAAGATCGAGTAGAATACGTGCGCAAACGTTTACGATGTCCTAAATAAACGTATCGATCCTGTCCTTACAGGAGTATAATGATACAAATTCCTAAAAAGTTGGCATCGTTCGCCGCTAGACCGCGCGTGTTAATGCGTTTATAAAAAAAAAGAATGATGCAAAAATTTGCGGAATGCGTTTAATACGAACGAAATATAAGATATGGAAAGCGAAGCGGATAATATTTAGCAAATGAAATTTTTTTAAATCATTTTCATCGACGTTCAACATATGTCGCGCAATAAATATACGGATGAAGAGACGGCGCGAAATTAATAACTTTTTCTCAAAGAAGCATAGTTTCTATTATAGAAACATAGAGACAGAAACAATAGGCATCCTTGGCCGTTCGATATACGTATCCTTGCTGACGAGCAGCGTACTTTTATACAGCGTGCTGTGCGCACTCGGCGACGCTTACCACCAGCACCCACAATCCCCCGCCTTCATTGTAAACCGGTAGGCTGTACGATACGTCACGCGTTTCCGGACCAGCTCGGACACGTTCGAACCATTCCCATGTAAAACACCGGGCGTGAATGCACGCTTCTCGTGCAAGGGGGTAATTTTATTTCTAATCTGAAATACCACGATATCACAGCTGTAGAGTCCTTGACTGACAACCAATGACTTTATTCGCGCGTCCATCGGACAACCTATTCTATATTATGTAGAAACCTTTATTCTTTCTATCGGCAAACGGAGAATTTCGATAGGCGAAATAGCGGCAGAAAATGAAACTACCGAGTGCGTGGGCTGGTCTGACGGTTCAGCAATGTTTAAGGCAGTTCCTAGCCAACTGTGTCGGTCAAATTGTTCGTCGATAAATGATAAATACGTCGCCATTATTCGTAACCTTTTGTTTAATTTAAATTGTACAGTTGATTGGCACTTTTCCGCTATGCAGGAATAGAAGGTTCGATGGAAAATGGTACATTTTAATAGCGCTCCGCGATATAAAATAACATTTAATCGGGATCTTTATTAACCTAGAAAATGATGCTAAAAAATCGCGCAGTCGTGGAATATCGTATGACTTTATTAATCGTTATGCTCGCGAAACGATTATCCGCAAACGGGGAATGTTAGCGTTGCCATTGAACGGCGATTAGAATTGCGCTGCTGCAATATCTGAGCAGTTTAAACGGATTATTTTGCGTTGAAACGCTATTACGCGTATTAATATGCTTCCCTTCTTCGCTTTTTTAATGCCGATTAATTGCGATTTTCACGGAACGTGATGTAAATAATTCAGACTGGCGAAACATTGAAATTCAAATTGTTAAATACGATTGCATAAAAACGAAATATGGATACACGAAGAGATTTCAAATTCTTTGCGTATAAACCGTACCGATGCCATAGATAACATTACTAATTTTTATTCGACTTTATATTTATATCTATCGAGTAACGAAAAATCGAAACGCGCTTCTGTAGAAATTTTCCTGGTACCAAAAAGTGAAGCGATTCAATGTACATAACGTGTACGTGCACGTAGCCGAATCCAGGAGCACCGCACGTGTCATCGTTTGTGAGTTTCTACGTCGTTACTGTTCAGAATTCAAGGTCGTATAATTAAGCGACAAAAGGAAAATGAGAGGACCATAGTTACTTTAAAAGTTTGAGTCGAATAGAAGCGTAGAACTGTGTGACCACTTTTCGACGTATTACTCAATTAGGGAGCCTTTTTGGCGCAGTTGGTTTCATTGAATGTCCGGTCCGTTCGGACCAGGACGCACGTTGCATCCAAGTCGCAATCGCTCCAAGTGGAAAAACATATATTTTTGTAAATACAACCAAAAACTCCAATGTATATTCCACGTTTGGAGAAACGTTAAAAGCAACGTTTCGCTACAGGTGCGTTCGGGCTCGATATCCGCCTTGCACGTTGCTGAAACCATCCGCCGTTCGAGGGTTAAAAATGCATAAAAATCCATGAAACAGCGGCGAGTTAAACATTTAGCGACGATATCTCAACTACGCTTCGAATCGCGTGGAAGCTGTAACATATACATACAGAGTGTATCATAACAAGTGGCAGCCACTTCACGAGTACACAGCAGACACAAAAGCGATGAAACTTGGCAAGTCTGGAGCCTCTTATTTGTCATAATTCGAAATTTCCAGACTTTTTCCAATACTCTACGTCGGTGATACTGCTTGAACGGCAAAGTAAATGCTCGTAAAGCACCGAATACTCATCCAGATTTTAAGACCTACCCAAACACCGAAGGCCTTCAAGACCTCCGAAGATCACCGAGATTCGCAAGACACGCGAAACGAATACTCGATATTAGGTGTTCTCGTGGTTCGAAGTCCATCCGAAACTATAAGTCAACCTTCGCCATTTTCTCACAGTTCTCGCAATTATTATCCTCGCAGTTCCGTAGCCAAGTCGGTAATATCTTTCCAGTGGAAGCGGCTTACAACAATAACAAACGACGATATTTCGCTCGCTGATGCATTTCAGAACTGCCCGTAGAGCCGTAGGCACTTCGATCCAGTAGCAGGCCGTTCAAACTTTTGCAGGAGAGCAGAATGTCGTATCGAGAAAAGCGATATGCAATTTGAACGAGCGTTAAAATAAAAAGCACGCGAACCGTACTGCAAACTTGGCATTGAGCTAGTAGAACTATCGGCCAATATACTTTTTGATTTTTGTGGTAAAGTCCCTCACAGTCTCGCGAGATAAACAACATACGGTCCTGTTTGCGTTACCCGGGGTGACCTTGGTTTCGCTATGAAAGCAGAATATTTTTGGAATTCTCTTTATCCTCGTTTCTAGTACGCTCGACACGGATACGATTCGAAGCTCTTGTCGCATGATCGCAAATGGGAGAAAAATAGCGAGTCGCGTTACACCGCGGAACACCGTGTAGGCACAGAATCGGAGCAAATCCGAGCGTATCAGATCCCATTGCTAGTTACACGTTTATAGGGAGTTTCACAGGGTTCTATCTGAAAAGTGTCTAGACATTCGATCCAACTCGAACGATCAAACTTTAAATAACCGACCAGCTGTTTCGATCACATGGCAAACGCCGTTAGAACGTTGGTGGGTGTATCTCGTTTTCGTGATAGACCATGGCGCATCTCTCGCGGTTAAAATAAACCTGTATTTTTAGAATACCCGCATGTATAGCGTAGGTGCTGTTTTATCTCTCTGCACGCGACGCGTCTGGAGGTCTATTCACCTCCTTGCGACCTTCGATCTTCCTTATTTTCTCCATCTACGAATACCATTCCGCGGTTTCTCAACTCTGAATCCTGTGTTCACGCGTCTCTATCCAGCCACTCTTAATTATCGTTGATCAAACGATCGGAAATTTTCTTCGGTGAAAAGTGAAACGACAGAAACGCTGTTACAATTTGTTCCTCGTTTCTTTCATTTGACCGTTTCGTTATAATTGTAGCGGTTGAAAGATCCTAAGACGGTCGAGCGTTCAAACACTTTATCAGCTTTTTTCCTAAAATTCGCCCACCATCCGTTCATTTTTCTTCCTCTTTTTAGGAAAGACGCGCATGTGCGTCTTAAGTCCGCTGCATTCCTCGGACCATTTTCGTGTTGATAGCGTTGAACAGTTTCTCCAGTTTAGATAGCTTTGTTCGCGTTTTCTTAAAAAAGCGCATCAACATCTATTTGCGGCGATTGAGAAGCGTTTTAATTATCCTATTTCTCCATAAATTCCTACCTTTTGCGAAAACATTTAGATATTCGTTTAATTTTATAACATTCTTTGATTTATCGTGCAACCGAATATTCGTCTATTTTTATATATACTAATTAGTCAAGTCCAAATATCTGCCTGCCTCTAGTACGTCGCGATTACAAAAATTTGATACCTATAATTAAGAAAATGGAACGTGGAACCCGACAATGGAACGCTTCACTGGAAAATAAGTAGGATTTGGAACAAATGCCTATTATAGTCACTGTATATCCACTTTTACGCGATTGGACCTATCGGAGTACAATTTGCAAAAGTAAGTGGTTCGCGTTCCGTGGATCGTAACATTATACGGGGAAGCGTTGAAACGAAATGAAACGCAATAGCGTTCGCTTGGAAGCGGCTTGCTTCGAACAAGCGAGAAAGGAAAGTGGGGAAAACCAAATAGAGCGTAGGTCAGTTTTGCACAGGCGTGTGATTCGATTGCTCAGTCCCGTAAGTTCGTACGCGTTTAACACTGTCAACGCGAGGAGATGTTCAAGGCGTTCGATTAAACCGCCTGCAGTGTCTGCATGCATGTGGACCGTATTAAGCACGTTGCATTTGTGTCACGTGACACGATCTTAAGCATCTGTAACTGCACGTTGGCATGCGATTCACCGATGGCAATAGTACGCGTGATACGCAAGATAATTGCAGTGGTAAGAGCGGCTGCATCGGAACAATAAATTTATTGGAAGAATAGAGAGCGATGAAACGATCGATTTAACGTTCTGGGTTCTTTACACGTCGAAGCGAGATCACGCAACGATAAATACAGTTGTATTTCTTCGTTGTATCGGGGCTCGTTGCTATTACGATACTTTCTGCAATTTACGCGTATAAATTGAATAAGATCTACGTGTATAAAATTTCTTCGACAAAACGAGCCAACAAGGGTCCAAGAAAATTGCCAACAAGTGCCAGTTATTCACGAACAATTCCATATTTATGTCAAACGCTGATTAAAAGTCGTAAAAGATGATCTGGTATGTTGAAAAGGTATGTTTTTAAGTATACGAAAAAGCTAGTTAAATAAGAGTCCAGAAGAGATCAGGTGATCCTTACGAGGATGAAAATTTCACGCGCCAATCTTATACTTTCACACCTATTAATTAAATGATCTAGAAAAAGTGTATAGTCTTTGCAGACCCATCTATTAAACCGCAGAAAATGTTACACGCGAAAGAGCTAAATTTCATCTTCCACTAGAGTCCCGTTTATTTCCTAATGATCAAAACGATTCGTAAAGCGTTTCATTTAGTTTATTTACAGCAAGTAGTGGATGTTTTGGCATAAGGAAGTACTACCGCGTGAATATAGCAAATTACGCGGTCTAATCTAAACTGTTGCGGCCACCTATGACCTATAACGATATCAACCGAGGGTTAAATGATTCTTCAATCTTATCTCTCCAAAAAAAGTTCGTATCTGAACGTTTTTCAGCAGCAATTAGTCATCGATAATGACTTTATTGATAACGAAACTCAAGTTCTCTTTAATGCTTTCGTCGATATCAATTTAAACGACCGTAAGGAAAGAAGATTCAACACCTGACCCTAAACCTAATCCTAGCAAAGAATTTTCACACGATAACTGTCTTTAATTTGCCAAGCTTAATATACGCATTCTCGTCCAAAAGCTTTAATATTTGCTAAGATTAAATTACTCGTTATATTGTACAACAGATCGTATTAACGTTTTATGCGTCAATTACATTTTTGTTATACAAAATATTAAGTTTCACTCCATCATATCGTATTATTTGTCCAATATTGTCCATTAAATTTGTCCATTTTCGAAACGACAATGTACGGTAACTGTTCAATACGAATTATCGTCAAATACTTTTCCATAATTTTGGAATTTCTAGTTGACACGCCATACTCGAGTCGATACCGTGCATAATCTAAAGACCCCTATATACGAAACATGTTGCGATGCATGCATCGACACCTAGGTTTCATGAAATCTGCATCAGTTTCAATTTACCTCCATATTACCGATTTCCCCTAGCTCGTGGAGCGATACCAACGCTGAAAAGCGTGTGTCAAGATGTCTGATCATTTCCCAACTCCGGTATTGTTATAGGAATGACGATTATAAACGATGACTAATCGAGACGAACGGATCCTTCAATTCCGCGTTATTGAAAGAACTAAAAAAAAAAAACGAAAGAACCGAACGACTTAGACATTATTTGCCTGTGGATGAATCTGCTGTTCGACGTCTGTTGGATAAAGTTCGCCAAAAGATTGAAAAACAAAATACAACGATGAGACTCTGCTGTAAATTATATTCCGTATCGGTGCTACTTTCTACGTGTTTACACTAGAAATCTGAGTCCGAATCGTGCCTCGTCCACTAACTAAGACACGATGATTCTGATCGGTGCACCGACGATACAAGTTGCTTGCGATACCGATTCTCCGATATCGAACCATGTACATTGTAGCATGTATCGTGAAACTTAATCATACGTCTGTCTTTGTCGTTCTTAACCGGGGAAACAAGGAAAGACATACGATCGCGGCGATATCGCGGGGACAAAAGTCGCTCGCTGCATCGGACCCAAGTGTCGATGCATGCGCCGCATCGTGGTTCAAGTTGCAACGTGTATGGCGGGGCCTTAAAAGCATGTGCCGAATCGAACGCACGTCGTATGCTTCGAAGTTGTCAACGAATTGGCAATGAATTTAAACGTCGTAACGAAAATTCGTTGAACGTTCGAGAAAAAGATAGGGTAATTATTTAGAAAGCAACTGCAACCCTGGGTTTCCATGGTTTTGAATATATTGCCGGGGGAATGATTCCGAACAACTTTTGGTTATTTTCGTACGTGTTAGCGTTCGCCGTTGGCTGGATAAACCGAGGCCTAACTGAAATTTATACAAACCATAAACCAAAGACAAGAATTAGGTTGCCTGGTTAGCTGCTCTCGCAGCACCAGGAAAAATCCACAGGAAAGAAAACTCTGGGACGAAGAAAATGGGCTACCTCGGAGCAGCAAACCAATTTCAAATATTTAGGAATGTGCCGGTGCAGACTGGTGGATACCTAAATTTGCGGCTATTCTAAATAGTTATGTTTTCCTGTAATTCTTTTAAAGTTTGATTTTATTACCAAAGAGGAATGAAATAAGACGAATAGAACTTTTGTTTTTGTCTTCCATTGCAGTATCATGGATGAGGGGCCGGGGGGGGGGGTGTCGTGTGAATTATAAACGAGCGGTTGCCGAGCATGTATGTAGCGAGGCCAGGACAAAAGACAAGGGGTTGCTAGCGGACAAAGAACGAATTAATAATAGTACGAGTCGAGATGTCAAAGAGTGCGGATTGCGTTGATGAGAGTCGAGTCGTTGATTAATCACTTAGTTGCGCCGATTATTATACGTTTGCTGCGATTACTTCGTGTTTAACGAACATTATTCTCCGTTCAATTAACACCTGTTCGATCTACTTGTCGTTAATAAACTAACTATAGCAGTCACGATACTACACTATGAAGATATAGTACCCAACGCCAATATTCCAGTCGGGTAACTACCCCGTATTGGATAGTTTCTGTCTTTCTAATATTACTTCAATATTGAAAATTCATAGCGAGGAAGGCATACAAACTGGCGTAAGTTGAGCGTAAATGTACGATTGAACACCTATAAAAATCTTTTTTATCGCGATTGATTTTGTAAGAATAACATAAGATTTTGTATTCCATATTTGGCTACTTTCCTTTACCATTGTGCGCAGCTACGTTGATTCCTAAGAAACAAATGTAGCAGTTCGATCGGACCGTAGCTTCGTAATTAGAATATATCTTGTCAGAAATAAGCAAGCGGCGGAATACTTTCGAGCTACTGTGTACCTTAAGATAAGAGGGTGGAAACCGTATGTCAAAAGTCTAACGTGGAAAAAGTATCGTGTATAGGTGCGCTGACTTTGCGTTCTCAGGGCTCGGGGAATGCAAAACGGTGAAAAAGAAGATGACCGAGGGTTCGTTCGCAGGGCAACAACCAAGTTGCCGGGAGGCAGGGGAAAAGAAGAAGAAGGAAGTGGAAGAGAAGGAGAGGCAGAGGAGGGAGAAAGCGAAGAAAACGACCATAGACGAGCGAAGAAAACGACCATAGACGAGCGAAGAAAAAGAGCTCCGGTGATGTAGGAGACAGCAACATCCTTAGAGGCTTCCATGTTTCCATTGAATTAAAATTGGATTTTCTTTAAAGAGATCGATGATATTGTCCGTCAGACTGGATTTTTATGCAAATTCGGTTTTTCAGAATACGATTAATAAAACGAACAAAGTTGTTTTACCACCAAGAGCTTTAGAAAATGGTATACTTTGAATATTACTTTCAAAGTATACGAACATTCAAATTTCCTGTATAAAAATCTATAAAAATCTACGTTCTATCGATTATAATTATGGTACCGTTTTACGTATAGTATTACTTTACATTATTACTAAGTAAAGATTAGAAGATTATTAAGTAAGATTGGAAAGCAAAGAAATTGCGAATTCGCTTTTTCTATTGACGCTCATTTGTTGAAAATTCATCATAGCCATTAGTGCACGTACTTTGCACGCTCGTTGCAATTCTTTAAAAACGCATTTTAAAGTCTCACTTGACATATATCGCCTACTCTCGAGAGACTCGTTTTCCGCGTATATAGGGATAAATGCATCGATTGTTGTTCTATTTTAAAGAAGCACGAAGTGGAACGAGTAATTATTTGTACAAGAATTTGTAGTTAATCTCTCAACGTTTATATTAAATAGCGCATAGAAGGACGATCTTCTTTAAATAACATCGAAAAGCGAAAATACTATTTTTTCTACTAATCATCTTATAAAATACACGTTGCTAGAAGTATTTCGTAGAAATGAATTCCTCTTATTAAAGTTGTAGAAATTATTTCTTTCCATTAGAATTGTAAAAATTATGAAATTATTTTCCAACTACCGCGCACAAACACACATTTTCTAGTTTTCTATTTTAAATATCACTGTAACGAAGCTAAAAGCTTCTGCATCTTTCTATTACATATACAGTAGCGGATAAAAGAAAGTTAAAAATTGTTTGGCATATCGTTAACGGTAACCTACTTTGCGATACGCAGTATATCCTATTATCCTTATTAAATATAAATTATTTTGTAAAATTACTCGTGTCCTTTTACTGTTCTCATGTCACGAACTTCTTTCTTGTCCGCCACTGTACATCAGCGCATAAAGATATCGCCAATAATTTTCCCAATAAAAATAAATCCACGCTGCAGGCAATAAATATTAGGACACCTAATCGTTTGTTCATCTGTTCGTTACGTTCATCGAAAAAGCCTAACAAATTTGTCCTAGATAATTACTTCGCGATAGGACGGTACGATGCGAATAAATTAACCTATCTACGATAAAATAGTTAGGAAATAAAAGCAACGAAAAGCATTCGACGTTTGCTAAATATCATCAGCATCTCGTTCAAGACTATTTAGTTTCCCTTAATGAAATTCTGTTTCTATTTCCTACCGTTTGAAAGCTATAAATCGTCCTAGTCGCGTGGCACACATTGTATAGTAAGCTATTACGAATATTCTCATTTACGTTACGTTACGACTTCGCTACGACTTTACGTTGATTCAAGAGGCTGTAAATTCCATCTATCTGGACACATCGCAGCTTTGCGAGGAAAGCGAAAAACCTCGAAAGTGTAATTTTCCAGTTATCACTCCTCCACCGATTATGAAAATTTCTTTCATTTATCTTCGTAACTTGGATGCCAGAGGAACACTTACGTCGCTTTTCCCGATTTATATGGCACTGTACTGTATCTTACAAACGTGGTTTTTCAGACTGAAGAACTAAAAATGAAAAAATTACGTCCGAAGACAGTTTTTCGCTTCTTTTGGACAATTTGTAATCGAACAAGAATCGCTGTTCGTGGAAATTAACAATTTTTATTCGCGATTAAATTTCCTTTACCTTATCTATAGATTTTTTCATAGATGGACGAAGATTTGCTCGTTTGCCGATGCAATCAAAGCGATATCAAAATTCGACATTCAAATGTGGAAAGTTACATCCCATTTCGGTCGAATATCGTTCGCGTGAGCGCACCACAGATCGTTCAGTCCCACAGAGAAATTTCTTCCACTCTACTTGCTCCATGCAAGCCCTGTGGCATCGATGGCTCGCATTCTAGGCGCTGCAGTTGCATCACCATAAATAAGTGCCGGCGAAGCCCCCAATTAAATGTCAAACTATACCAGGCTATTCTTTTTTTAACGACCTATCCCTATCGATGAGCGTAGCTGTGTACCACCTAGACGTCTATACCACGGATGAACACAATCTCCATTCTATTTAATTTCCGATCAACATTCTCGCCCGTTCATCTTTGTTGCTTGTTTGCGCAGCTCTCCAACTAAGAAAATGTGGTTTGATCCAGACAAGACACGTTACCGTTCTACGACGAATATATCGACAACGAGCGAATCAATTGGTCGATCGAATTAAACGGTTGTGAAATGCGCTCCAGAATTCCACCACTGAAAACGAGAAAATCATGAAAGTGTACATATGCCTCTTACGTGCAAGTTAGTCGGTAAAAGCAGCTTTACAAATTCTTTCGTCGCGTTAACGTATCGTTGAAATGTACCGCGATTAGCATTTGTCTTTGTTAAAAAAAAAAAAAAAAAAAGAAAAAAAGAAGCAAAACTTATAAAATACGACGCAAGACAAATTAGATTTTCGTAGAATATAGATATATCTTGGAGTAAAAGTTCTAATTATCCGTGGCCCAAATCAGTTTCCTAGATCGCACCATTTTACGCATCAATTACAGCGCTAAAATTGTTCTCAGATTTTTCTGCTCGAAACTACAAACACGTTTGTTAACGATTTATGGGGTGATTTACGGGGTGTCGTGCGTTGGATCAAAGATTAAACGACACAAAGCGAAAGACTCACAGGTCGATTAATTTCGCCGTGGTATCGAAAACGGTGGATTTGTTTGGCTCGACTAGGCTTAGTTCGTTTTGCATCGGATCGTTGGCTAGGCGGAGGATGCTGGATGGCGTTAGTTACGAGATTAATCGATCGTCCGAGTTGCAGTGTCTGGGATGCGCGTAAAGCAGCAGCGATTAAACGGCATGTCGAGCAAGGCCGTAAAATCTTCGCCAGGTGCACTGACCTACCCTACGGTGATTAAGAAGAGTAAGAAGCGTTCATGGCGAATGACGCAGCCGGAGAAGGCAACGCACATCGAATAATTGATGGCTGGCTCGAGAGAGTAAGCCGCCTTTGCGCGATATGCTATGCACGTATGCTTGACGTAATAAAACGTCGGCGTGTGCACGCCGAGGCTATTACTTTTTACTCGACGAAATATCCTCTCTCGCGGAACTCTCATTTGCGAATGGTCAACCGAAACGCAACGTTATTGTCTCCCGATGCTTGACAGTACGAATGCACGCTTCGTTATCACGACGGCATAACGCACGATTAATCGCTCGCTCGTTTCCACCGTTCGTTAACAACGTTGAATAACTCGTCAGCAAATTACCTAAATTACAAGATATTGAAACGTAAGGTAATTATACGAAAATGACCAGGTAATAACGGCTTTGAACAACTCGGATACTTTTCTCGGTCGATATTCTAAGAATTTCATCAAAGAGGTGTACCTGTTTGCTTATGTAGTGCTTTGTAACAAATTGGATGGTTAACGAAAAGATTTGAGGAGAAACGCCATTCGTCGTTGCTAGAAGACGATCGGGTAGACTATGCTCATATTACTCGTATCGTTGCCGTTGACGTAACATCAGTCGAAATCTTACTTGAAATCAAATAAATTAAATAAAACGATCCATTTACGCGAACGCCCAACAATAGGTAACATGTAAACGTCTTACGTGACACTCTCGTGCTTCACAGCCGACACGAATTTGCAACATTGTCGAGGAAATGTTTCGTGGAGTCTTCCATGAATGCGAAGCGGCGCGAATTCCCACTAACCGAACGAAAAATCAGGCGGTAGGGAAAAATAAGCGGATTGTTATTGTGCAAACGATCCGATCGTACGATCTACTTGTCTCGCAACAGGTTCGTATAAACAGTGTTCTGCCGTAATGCTGTTCTCAACGCAGATTTTCGTGTTCTCCCCAATACTCTTTCGCGTAAAAATGGCATTCCTGTTGTTTACATTGGCAGACGTAAAACAGACATTTATTGATTTGTAACACGGCACGTTTTTAATATACGTATGTAAACATACAAACAGAATACTTTACCCTCAATGCATAAGCCTCGTGGATCTCGCATATAGTCTCTCATAAACTTATCGTTTCGAAGCAGTACCTCTCAACAACAGTGCAGGACTCACCTGTAAATAAAAAATGAAGTCCGTGTTATTTCGAGTTGAGAATAAAAGCGACCACACGGTCGTTGAAATATTTCAAATACAGCGATCGATTAAAATTTAACTAGAAAATTTTTACGTACACGTTATGCGAGACATTTTAAAACTTCATTAGCATTGACACGAATATTTTGACTATATTTGTAAAATTTGATACGCGTCAGAAAACATAGTTTTCATGTTACAAGAGATTTATTACGAGCACATATTTCACAGAGATTAGCAAAGTATTTGGTCACTCGATTATTCGCTGCATTTAGCGCTAATTGCGTGTTTCAGACCACTATTCACGCTGAATGCCAATTTTTCATCAAGCGTGTGTTTGCGATCAATTTCTCGTATCTCTGTATACAATTCCGGATTCGATTTCGTATCTTGCTATTACAATTACGATAGCCGTGTCTCGTTGCAGAGCTGCAGAAATTTCGAAGACTTTTGTATATTCGTGAAAATGTTCGAATACTTTCGTGAACCGCTGTACGTAGTTTTAAAATTTTCTTTATCCTCATAGACGATATTGTATCGAAACATATAAATATATAAATGGAAAAGCACGGTATAACGGTAAAATCTACTACAAATATTGATAAGAGTTCTGTTGAATCGCACGCACTATGTTTTCCTAAGCGTAAGAGAGATAGGAAAACCAGAAAGCAAATACAATTTGTAGAAGTAAATCACATTCTAAGTGCAGATAAATAATCTTCGAAGATAGTAGAACATATTTCACTCATTCGCTACGTCTAACAAAGTATTTCAACGCGGATCAACGACCAATTAAAGCGAAGTTACGTATCGCGCTAGTCTTGGAAGATTTATCTCGCAGCAAGTCGCAACGTATAGCCCAACTTGTACTTCTGCGAATATAATTTCTCGGTAAAGACGACGACCGGTGACAAAGATACTTTCCGCGACCGACTGAACAAGCACAAACGCCTCCATTGTGCGTCAGAATAATGAAAATGTCATTTCCAACTAGCAGAACGCGATATAAAAACAGTTTAAGTTTCCCAAAAGAAGTAGATCGTTTGAACTATTTGCCTATAGAATAATACGAAACTGGACCGAGTGAATTATCTACTAATTAACAACACTGACCGAAATAACTGTACCGAGTTGATACGTTCAGTGAGAAATCGACGATGCGTGCACCGATATTTATATACTTTTCAACAATCCGACCTACGTTTTAGCCATTTTTCGAAGGCAACCAAGCGAAGAAACTTGTTTTCAATCTTTTTCAATACGGAACGAAGGAATCGTAGAGATCCTTCCCGCGTTGAACGTGTTAAGCATGTAAGTACTATTTAAATTTTTATTTATCTATAGAATACGTGTAATTATAGTCGCTGATACTCATCTCCTCCCCCCTCCTCCCTTGATATGTTTTCCATACAATTGTACATAAGACAGATACTTCGATGATCTCGTTTAGCCGAGACAGCCTGTATAATGAAGAATGGATCGCTGTCAAAATGTGAAGAAAAACGGCGAGGAAGTCGTAGAAATAGTTCCAATGATTGAAAGAGTTCTACGCGTTCGTTTATTTAATCTAAATGTTCGAAATTTTCCATTTCTACGACAATCGTGAGAATGTATCGCAAGGTGCCTAGAGTTGAGAAAGAAAATTCTCATAGGCGTAGAAAAAATTGAAGTCGGAAGATGCTTGGAATTCAACCGAGTAACATAAACTCCGATCCTGTCTCTCGTACAAGAATGGTACAATAGCATAAATATGCAGTTGGAAAAGCTAAGAAACGACGCTCCGTGTAGCATAAATTTATTTTCAGATACCTACGGATAACCGGAAACGGTGCAACGAAGCGAAACTTCCGGCGAAGTGGACATCTATACACACACACACACACGATCGAAATACCGTGAAAACGTTTACCGCGTAAAAGACGTAATAATTTAGTTAGTTTCTCTGATTCCAATTTGATACGTTTTAATGCCATTTTTTTACATATATTTGTTGAACAAAATAAGGAAAACGCGTCTTACGTGTCATGCATCTTCCGCTTAGCGCGTAGCTGAAAATGTTTGGTCGGCAAGTTGTTCAAATTCCGATTAATATACGCTACGCGATCGTTTACGAACTTTAGTTTGTTTATTAGCACCGTACCGTTGCATTCATTGTACTATATGTCGGATCTTAAAATGAGTCTAACGCTACTCCAAAAGCATTCCAGACCACTGATCCTATCCAGCAGTGGAGTGCAACTGGAATAATGCAAACAGCGTTTTTGTAATCAACTAGCGTAAACCTAGCCTCACTGGCTTTGAAAGAGGCCACATTACTAGAACGCCCATCCAGCTGGTACATCGGTAACAAAAATCTTGAATTTTCCTATCCAAGAATACATATCATTATGGTTTATTTTGCGGAACAAAGTTAGGAGCAAATTTTCTCTTCCGGCTTCACTGGAGGGGACTTGAAAAACACGAGAATTACAGGAAGAACGATACGATACGAATTAAATATCGTTCAACATCTGCATAATCCTATTTAGAGGAGAATGCAAACTGTATCGCACATATTAATGAAGAATTTTCCAAATTAACGAGCCGTTTCCATTCGTCTCTCTCGCTGTTAAATTACTATTTAATATTTGACGATTAGCGCTTTTCGTCAAAGATACCGAGACGCTTCAAGTACAGTGACGGATAGAAGGTTTTAAATCGATATCGTATGAACTTTAGCAACTTTTATACATTTTATTTTTTACCATATTTGCAACAGTCGTCCGTTCTGTGATATATTTACTCGTCGCTCTTATCGAATGCAAATCTATTTCGGAAAAATATGGTGTCTTGCCAGCATGCCATATTGGCTGACACTATACGAGCTATTGACGAGCTGTTTTCAGTTTACTCGGATCTAGCTGGGATCTAGCTATTAACATTTTAAAGAATGCAAAATTTCATCCTTCGCGTGTTTTCCAACGACGGTGATATATAAACTATCACAAATCCTTGAAAGGTGCGGTTTTTGAATACAGAAAGGATATTGTAACTGCAAGCACGTCCAAGCGTCAACTAATCACGCAGTCGTTCCAATTCGAAGGAAACATCGATTTCAACCTTCGATGCATAAAACGGGATCACAACAATGAGATCTGTTCGGTGCCAGGTGCCAGGGCATAAAGAAGTTGTAATTGTCATCGGTGAATCTAAATCGTCGTCCATGAAAATTTACTACGGAAATATGGATCTATCGAAAAATCTACGAACCATAACTACTCGGACAGTAAAATTTGGGACAGCGAATACACGTTTCTTTTGGTTCAATACTACTTTTTTAAATAAATTGGCTAAAAGTATCGTAATAAATTACTCAATGATTTCGAAAATAGCACGAGTTTACGGTTTCACGCAGCTTTCTACGAAGAATATAATTGAAGAGTACACGCAAAATTGAGGCTCAAAGGAGAAATCAACGAAATCAACAACGAACGAAAGAAGATGAACAAGAGAGATCGATTTTCTGGAAATACCGATCGATGGACTTGTTGCGCTGTTTTGGGATTCATGGCCACGATTGCCATCGCAATTTAAACGGATTCTCGTTCCATTATCAATATTTCAAGGTTCTCAACGAAAATGCGGGTTTTCAATAAATATTGACGATGCATGTTGATCCTTTTAGTGGAGAACCTTGAAATATCGACAATTTATATGGATGGTCCGAGGCCGCGTTTATATTTCATAAACTTTCTTTTGTCCACCACTGACCATTGTATCTACGATATTATACAAATATACTTCAGATACGTATTCAACGTTTTCTAAATAACGTCAACATATCGTCTCTTTTATACCAAAATCATGAATATGTAAATTTTTAGTTTTTCATTAAAGAAACGGGTTAAATGTTTTTCTCTCGTTCCGAACTATATATATATATAGACTAAAAAGACGAGCGTTTAATTTTTGTAGTATGCAATAATGCTCGTCTACATTTTAGTAAATGCATTAGATAATTGTTACAGAAAGAGCGCATGTCTATGTCGTAGCAGGATCGTTTTACTTGACGGTGTGTCAGTTTGACGTGTTCTTTCTTTTTTTATCATTTTACCGTACTTGTTTGTGCCTTTTCTAGTTGCTGACGCACTTGCCCGTGATACTCCCAAGTATTTACAAGCTGAATATCGCGTTTTCAGCTATTTAAAACATCAAATATGCACGCAATAGTGGTCGAATTAAGCGATATTCCGTGCTTGCATTACTTTCTTTTTGTAGGTTGTTTTATTTATAAGGTACCAGGACGTTCCCTTTCGGCAGGAAGCGGAATCCACGAAAAAGAAAACCGTGGGACGGCGAAACGATGGCTGGAGTCATAAAAAATGATTCGAGAAAAGAAAATGGGCTGCCTCGAAACAGCAAAGCACTTTCAAGTGGTCACGAGTGTGTGGCTACTGAGTTCGATGTGGATTTGCGACTACTGTAAATAGCTATTTTATGATACAATTCTTTTAAAATGTGACTTTATTACCACGGAAGAATCAAATAAAAAGACTAGAACTATCTTCTGTTTATTATCTATAAAAATATAGTACCTAACGTTAGTATTCCATATTTTTGTACTCGTTCCATATTAGGTACAATTTTTGTCTTTCTAATATTAGTTCGCCATTGGAAATCGTTCATAGCGTTAAAGGTACAAAAATGATCCTAAGTCGATACCTATAGAAATTTTTCTTCGCTTCTTTTTTCATTCGAAAAATAGCGTGGCATTCCATTTACTTTCTTCTCCCGCTATTATTACTACTGATAGTTAATAGTTCAATAGATGATAAACGGTAGATACGTAATAGCAGAATTAGAGCGAAATAAGTTTGTGCGTGTGAGACGATCAGGTGAGAACGCGAGGCAGTAAGAAAAATGATTGTAAATCGAATTCCTTCTATGGCTGGGAAGCTGAAAAATAAACTATAGCACTACGATAAAAAGAATAGGACCTAAGCAAGAACTTTTACCTCTTAAATATGACAAAGAGAGCTACACTTTGTATATTTCGTATGTTTCTGCTTATCGTGTGCATTCTATGCATTTATGTATCTTTGGATTTCACATAATTGTACATAGTCACTAAGGCAAGCAAATGGTTTCAGAAAATAACGGAAAATTATTTCTGGGCGATCGTTCCATACAAATACCGGCAATAAAGAGTGTACAAAGCAAGAAAATATTTGTCACCGGCACGATAAGATAAAATAGAATAAGTGACGTGTCAAGGAAACCTGTTGATGACAAGGAGAGACGACTTCAACGAGGCGTGATCGACGTTTCAATTCGTTGCACAGTCATTTGACAATGTTGCGATTCTAGGGTGACACGATAATATTTATACGGCTTCTTTCTACGTACATAGAGAATACCCCTGCAACTTCTCTAAAGGAGCAATCGAAAAAATGAAAGAGGAAAATACTTGTCACGTTTCAACTCTAATTACGGCAGCCTTATATTATTTTAAGAGCATACACCATCCTTTCGGGAGGCAAACTTGTCAACGCCATTTTTCACGCAGTTAACATTTTTACTAGCTACGTAATTGATATTCGGTATTTCAAAAAGAAATATTATTTTCATAAATTTATTTGCCACAGGGAGACAGTATGAATAATTTGCAAATTCCAAGTATTTTCTTCCAACGTTGCATTCGATCGTTTGCAAATTTTATCATTCAAATATTTGTACGAATCGCGAACATACCTTTCTTTTACCTTTCTGGTGTATAATTCACTGAACGCAGCTCTGTATTTAAATTACATATTACACCATTTGATGAAACTAAAAGAAAATCAATAACGTACAACTCAATCTGCTGCAACGCAGTGACTAACCTACAGGTCAACCGTACAGTGATTCAACAAGTACTGCCTTGACCTCAATCGATGAAATATCGAAACGAAAGGAGAATGTTTAAAAAGTGGCCACTTTTGCACCTCCTTGGGTTATTCCCCTTGATACCGTTTATCAGAAATTTGTGTTAGCCATGCGTTACACTCCATCTTCGTCTTCTTCGCATATCGATCCATCGAACGAAATAATTTTTCAGAAATTTTGCTCGCAATTCGATTGAAATTTGGAATCGAGCAAACGCCAAATATCGCACGATCGTTGCTTCGTGCGAACAACGACTAACGACGCATTCACCAACTTTACACGTCATGCATACGCTATAATGGCTTTCAGTCAGGTTTCGCCGCTCTTGTCGATTAATACGCCAACAAAATATTTGAAAATATTCGAGTGCCTAGAATGCAATTTTGATTTTAATCAGAGAGCCATTGTTCGATTGTATTTAGATTTGATATTTTTTCCTGACCAATGAAATCGGACGATACTGTAATTTAATATTCCAAGTTCTCATTTCAAATTTCCAAGCTAACAGGTGCGATACAGGAAAGTCTCGTCCATTTACGTCCTTCGACTAACAATATCTCTGATTATCTGCGATCTGCTCCTCGCGCTTCGTAATTACTTCAAACTCGGGTATTTTACGTTAATTCTATTTCTATACCGAGTGCAGTTCGTTCGTAACACTGAGTATATACATATACGGGTATAACTTGGCGAGCGCGTTGTTGGCTATTGTTCTCACCTAGCGATAATCCGGTGGTCGGATTTGCTCGATTTCAAACGTCCATCGACTTAACAGCAGAATTTCTGTAGAATTAGTACGTCGATTAGTACCTCGGTGAATAATTATTCCGTAGTAGCTCTGTCAGAATATGGAAATAACAAAGATCAAACGTAACGTACGGTTAAATTTGACGGCCCAACTTTTTCATCTTGGCTCTCCCTTCTTTTCGACTTTCCCATCACATTTGGGACAAGTTCTAATATTATTTTGTTGCTCGAGAGATGCTCTTAAATGTCTTGCAAGAATTTTTCGTTCGCAAGGAGATCCAAAAATGGTAATCTTTTTGCATATTCCTTTCGCAGTACGACTTTCGATAGCTGGGAAAAGGGTCGTAAATTTACAGGTCGATGTACCTTCCAAATCGATGTTATCTATTAGAGATATAACATAGACTTCGTAATTAATCGATATCGCGTAGATGAACGTATATTTAAATGAAATACGTGGCACGTATATCCGACGAGGCAGAAGTAATTGAAACAAAACTATTTTTCAAATCAAACGAGGAATGCCTAACCGAATATTGCGTCGTGAAAAACAATTTATAAATTCGTGATAACGATATCACGAGAGCGATAAATCCATACATAGCCTGTTTGCTATGCGAAAGTGAGAATAAAAATGAGAAAAGAAAACGGAGGCCTGAGAGCCAGCTAATGACGTGAGCGAGTGACGCGAGCTCGTAAAACCTGCAGGTGCGCGAGCAAGAATAGCGCAAAGTGGCTGATGGGAAAAATTGAAAAAGAAAAGTGTTCGTTATAAATTGCATCAGGCCATAGAACTGTCAAGTCAATGACGTAGTGAAAGATTGGAGAGGAAACGCAAGATTAAACGTTTACGCAAATTACGTGTTTGTAATTCGTTAACCAGCGTCGACGTGGATCATCATCGGATTGCACGAACCGACAAACTAATTTCATCATCGCGCAAATCAATGTTATTGAGTCGGAGTTACTGCATCTCGACAATGCATAATACGATACATCCGAAAATACAGTTAACCGGTCAACGAGGATAAGAAAAAGTATCGTTTGTTATCAGAAAAGGACAAATGAAACGAAACGAGCGTAAGAATTAATATTACGTAATTAACGTATCATCTATTACGTAACTTCGATTCAGAAAATTTCACTAAAAATAGAACAAAGAGGTAAAAATAACGGTAACAATTGATGCGACATTTGACATGGTCTAATGTGAATATAATAAGCGTTTAAGCGTTTATTACGTAATCTCAATTGCGAACATTGCACTGGAAATAAAACAAAGATAAACGTAGCAATAAAACAAAAAACCAAGACAAAGTAATGTCGGTCTCAATTAAAAAGATTCTACGTTCGTAGAATGTGCCACGTTTTGTAAGCTAAAAAGCGGAAAGCAAGGGAAACATGTGCGTAACGAGTTCTAAATTTGCGAATTCGCTTCACTCGAGTGATGCAATGAAACGGATGATGCGAGAGAACTGCGAGTATGAAATTTAATCCTTGAAATATGACGCCAATTGGTAGGAGATAAGCATTCCTAGCGCGTGAAAAAAGAGAGAAAGAAGCAAGGAAATCCTAAACGCTTTAACACGCCGCCAACTCTTAGGAGCGAACAAAATCGTGAAAGGAAATCACGACAAAGTTTCTGTAAAGGGAGTACGAAAGAAATCGGAGCAAAATATACGATTGGCAGGCCAAAGCACCTACGAGAGGAAAGTAAAGCAGAGGAACTAAAGATGTTGGCAAGGCTTCAATTAGGGAACGAATGAAAGACTGGTAGACGTTAGGTGAATCAAGAGTGAAGGACGTGTAGGATATACATAAGGAGAATCTGCATGACGGGTGATGACAATGTGCCAAGTAACAAGAGAAAAGAGCTCGGTGCAGGAGCTGATGGATAACAGCCACAAAAATATAAAATGTTGGAAAAGAAAGTGATAAAAAAGGAACTGAAACGCGAGAAGAACAGGTGAAAAGAGACAGCGACGATGTGATCTTGCTAACGATTCGCTCGAGTTTTTTTTTTCTTTTTGATATAAAATAAGAGTAATTACGTTGATTACTTGGAAGATTTAATTCCAGATCGAGCTTGAGATTAATACAAATACAAACATACATAGACGTAATCGGTACAGGTTTCGAGTAGCTTTTTATATGTATGACTGTGTGTGTGGGGGGATGAATGGAGATCAAAAAGGAGAACGAATCCGAAAGAATCTCTTTGAAGAGATGAACGGTCCAAAAATAATTGCACGAGTGACCACCGTTAAATAAAAATGACAATCTGAGATTTATTTGACCAAAGGCGGTACTAATTTTGATCGTTGCCATAGTTACTTAAACATCTGGTGGATAGATGATACTAATCTGTCGTAGCGTCGCATTGGTCGTATATGACGTCACCTCCTTACATAGATAAGATACGGTGTGCCCAAGCCGTAGTGGTATACGTATGGTGGTATACAGATCCACCCGACCTACGGCAATTCTGGTTGTCCCTTTACAAAAATAATTTGAAAGGAAAACTTGGGTTATTTTCGAACCCTTCCTTTCTTCCAGGAAATTCTTTCACACTGGTACTACCCTCGACTCCTGCCACGCTGTTCTTTGCCACAAAGTCGTACCAGCAGGGAACGTTTCTACTATACTTTAATCCTGCCGGGTCTTGGCTCTGTAGTCTCTGTATTATGTTAAAAAGTTGGGATATGCGGCAACCCGACTGAGTCGGGTCCGACGAAGTCGACGTGTATGTACATTCGGATAGCCTGACTCAGACCTCCGATCGACGAGATACCCGGGTTACTCGTGAGACAACAAAATCGACAAAGATTACACGGATATCTCGTGAGATACACGAGGTAGTTGGGAACCTCCAAGAGAACCGAACTCTCCGCAAGTTCCGCAGAATGCATATGATACGCAAAAGTATACAAGTATAAAATGTCAAAGGAATACTTCTTATTAGGTAAGTTTCATTTCTTTAACAATTACGTCCATAAAGATATAAATTTGCATAAAAAGTCCGCAGTTTGTTCAAAACTGTTGGACCATGGAAAGTTTATAAGGACAGGAAAGGTTTTTTTCTTAAAGCGCAAGTGCCAGTTATTGTCTTGCATCTGTCGCAGTCGTTTCCTTTTTATTCATATTGCAACTGTCATCGTTTTCAGGAGGATCGTGATAACCAAACAGGATTGCGAGTTTCGATGTAGATACGTAGAGATATATAAAAGAATATTTTAAACGTAACTTCACGCGTTAATTTCATTATATTGTCGACATAAACGTTAATAATAATTTTAAAAACATAATAATAATTTTGAATCTTGAGGCAACATCTCTATATACGAACGTTTTGGTAAAAACTAGGAATGATAACTAGACTGCGAATTGTTACGAATTCAAGTAAAAAAAGGAGAATCTACGTTTAGTAAATATAACCAACTAAGTATTCTGCTTGTAATGTTTTATGTAATTTTACAAATCATGCGCGTGTTTGCAACTTTAAATTTCCTATAAATACATAAAATACCGATGACTTATACCGAGATATAGGCACGGAGTACTTAATTTACGAGCGCAGACAGGCCGAAATTACATTTCAATAAAAAGATCGTGATAATAGATCCTTAAAGTGTTGCGTTAGTTGCAATCAACCATATCCTGTTTCATGAATATATGTATTATTCATTACTATCGTAAAATATTGGTAATTATGCAGAATAGGGGACGCCTCGCCGATCCCGATGACTTTGAAACATGCCGTCAAGGTTAACATTCTGAACATTCTTATCCTACACGTATATCTGCCTCTCGGCTATATACTTTTCAACCTATATAACAATTTACCTTCGATATTATATAACAATACAATTTACACATTTTTCTTCTGTGAATAATTTTTCAATAACAGCGACTATATTTATTACATTTTTCGTCGACGAGAATAAAATGCAACGTTTCATACGTTAATCGATTTATCAACAATTATTTTATACTAGCGTCAAACGAAATTACTCCGGGTCAACCTATAAGCCACTGATTTCTTTTTAAATTATTTGTACAGTGTGAAAAACGATCATCGCACTGATAAACTAATGTTTAATCTGGTCTCTATAAAAATACGATCGCCTACTACGGGATGAAATGCAATCAACAATTAATTAACTTAATTAAGCCGAGCCATAACTGGCCTGATTTGTCAATATGCAACAACGTCGTGCTTATGTAACGCGAACGTGTGCAACACGGATTACAAAATTGTAACGTTTCAGGTCTTCCTTCGCGATCGTAATTAAAAAAAAAAAAAAAAAAGCGCAAGATTAAATATTAAATGGTTTGAAAAAATATTTTAAAAATATTTTATGAATGCGGCGAGATGCGTTCAACTGCTAGTGAAATGTCTTGTCTTACATTTTGCGTGGTTCGTGCAATTTTCTGATGAAAATAAATTATCACTAGCCGATGAAGTATTTTTACTACGTAAAGGATCGATATAAACTTGCAACATTCTTCTGCGAACGACGATGGAAAGATGTACAAAGTATTTATAATGTGTACGTATATCTACCACTAGAGCGTTCAAGTGGTAGTAGGCATTGCAGATGCGTTTAATACGTACTGCGTAAATGCCTCACTTTACTCGCAAAAACGATTTTTTTCTTATCGTAAGAGAACAAATCTTTTCAAACAAATCATTACGCTAGAGAACTGAGACTTACAATGATATGGTAAGATCGATGCTTGAAGAAGTACGAAAAGAAGAACATTCGAGTTCATTTCGGTATATAACATCATCTCATACGTATCTCAGACGTCGTTGAACGACAATCCGCGACATACGTTGAAGCATTCGAAAGAAAAGTCAAAAAGAACTTTATCGAATTTCCTTTCCTCGAAAGTTTGCATTCTGCAGAATACACATATTCTATATATAAATAAATAAACGGTCCGATAAGTTGATCAGTTGATTTATTCTAGATAAATTTGCACCTATATATAGTAGGCTCTTAATCTACTTGGTCAATACGACTACTTTCCTATCGTTTCATCTTTTTCAACGGCAATTGAGCATAAGGACTCTCTTATCGCTCCAGACACTTTCCTTCGCCGTCTGCTGGGACTTCCCGAATGAACCAACCGATAGCGATAACGATAATTTTGTGATTGAGGTACCCAGCATACAATACATAAACACGTATACACGTGTCAGTATGTAGACACAGGCCAGCAGCAGTCCCTTCCGCTTCCTGTTGCGATACGACCATGACACGAGGAGACTGTGTGTTTTTCGTGCTATTAGGCAATTAGCCCACTTAAGGATCACCCTTTGCGCGCTAAAATGATCTGTAATTTGAAATCTTGTTCGTATAATGTATTAGGTATACAAACGAATAACCCAAGTTCCTCGCGGAAATTCAAGGTTTATTTTAAAAAAAAGATGAGGCGGATATTTCTTTCAAAATAACAGCTATTATCTTCTACGAAATAAGCCAATTCTATGAAGCCATCTATCGGGCGGTCGATGAATTCCGCTTCGAAGAAATGCCGTGCCTTTTGCCACCATCAAGTTGTCCAACCATTTATTCTGCACTTCATCGGTCGAACGAAGGTGCATATCCGACAAACCGTGCTTCATCGACAGAAACAGATCGTAACAGTGCGACCAAGAAACGTCAGGTGAACATGTCGTATGTAGTTTTGTATGTAGTCGTCTCAAATCGCCGTTATTGCACTTTCGTAGGCGTCCAGAGCGTTGCTCTCACACATCGTACGATAAAGTATCCTGACCGAAAGAGCGATCAATCGATTCGCGTACGTTTTTCTTGTTGAAACTCGTGAAAAACACGGTGACGAATACGGACTTTGTCTATTGCCGTTACCGACGCTTGTACATTGGTTTTTCGGGTTTACGTTGGAACTCCACCGAGCAAAATGTTACCAACAGCAACGATACATAGCGACGATACGTAGCAAGAAAAGAGCGGGAGGATTATGAAATCTCGAAACAAATTTGGATTATGTAACCAACTCGTACATTTTCAAAAATAACTATCTACGTTTATCTTAAATCGATGTGCCGACTGTCGTTTTCCATGATATTTCCCCACCTCTCTAAACTACCAATTTAATTCCATTTTCAATTCTTTTTTTCTTTTTGTAAGGATTTGGATCGAACGATTCATTCTACTCTGCTTTTGTATACAGCATATCGTTCAATCTTTTAGCAGCTAAAAAATATCGCAATAATTGAAATAGAGAGAACTCGCTATAAAATCCCAATTATGATCGTTATTTTTTAAAAGATTGCCTTTGTCGTGACCCGCGGCGATAGAACTAAATTCCTTTGCGATTTACTAACAATGAGTTCGGTTTTCCATTAAAACTGTATCTAACCCGACAGGTCTATTATCCCCATCTCCTCGGTTCGATTATTATTTTATCAGTTTTCGCGTGGAAGCTAATCGTCGAGATTCCAAGGAATATTTTTTATCGACATTAACGGTTCAAAGTGTTTTAGTAAGAAAAGTGTAATTAAAGAAATATATAGATATTTCAGAACATGAAACATTATTATCATAGATACTATCTTAAGCCCAATGCGTGTTCCGTAAGGTTACTATTTTCACGTATGCATAATAACATTTCATATATATTTATTTTTATTTGCAAACGCAATCGCCTATCATTTACATGTTTATGGAACCCATAAACTCCCATTTGTTGGACGATACAAGGCACATCCGCGGACTAAAATGACGCTTACTCCTAAAATCTAAGGCTACACAGTAGATTCAGTTCAAATAGAACATTTGGTCACGCGAAAGCCAACTGTTAAATAACTTGAGATCGCACCTCGCGCTATTGTAATACGTCAGCTTAATTTACTTATGATTAGATCACGATGTTTATACATTTTTGGGAACTTTTAGATTTCAAAAATCTGCAGGACGCGCATAATATGCAAAAATATAGGTGGTTGGTAACTGGTGGTACAAGCGGAAAGGGGTGATTCTACGCGAAAAAGAAGTTGAAAATATAGAATAAAAATTTTTCCTTGGAAGCTTTTTTTTCGAGAAAATCGACTTTGAATTTTCGCTCGGTACGCGTCCACTTTATCGCGACTCTGTCGCGTATAAAAGTGGATATTATCGCAGTTTAAGTTTGTTCTTGCCGTAACAGAAAATTAGGAATACATAATGAAATAATATGAAGTAATCATAAAGTTTATTATTACAAAAATTGCTGAAAAAAAAAACGAAAAATTTTTATTCCATATCTTGGACTTCTTTTCTCACGTAGAATCACCCCCTTTCCGCTTGTACCGCCAGTTACCAACCACCTTGTATATAAAATATCCGAATATTGAACAAATTTCTATTTAGATTCCACTTGCTTAATTGCATTCGTGAGAATATAAAATTGCTTAAACATCCGCTTGAAGGAAAATTGATCGTAATACACTGAATGAGTAAAAAGAAAAAAGATTGTATGGCGAACATATCCTAAGTATTTGTTTCTCCAATTTCTCTGCATTACTCACTGACGCAGGACATGCTAAGAGCGTAATAAAACTTAATAACAAAAAGGTCTACGCTCTGGTCTGGAAGATTCGAATTGAACGACGAGCGACTGGCTCTCGACTCGTCTTATCCACTGTCGGGAATGTGCGGTTTAAATACCGTTTAACAAGGAGGATGAAACTTGATAAAACTTCACCATACAATTAATCGCCTCGTAACGACGCCTGAAACAACGTTTAAAATTAGATTGTAGTCGGCGTTTTCCTTGAAATAAAAATGGAAACACGGCGATGCAGAGTTTTGTAAAAGCATTAGATTACGTTCTAAACACGTTGGTTCGATTTGACAATGTTAGTTTTAATCCGGCTGCGTTTTTTCAGCCATTTTCGATCTAATTATATTTTTGATCGCTAAAAGATACCTCAAGCTCGAACAAAATGCGCAAAATATTATTGTTGATATACGCATGATTTCTCGTTGCAATTTCGCGCTAAATATTTTCTTAAACCAAACCAAACCAAACGGAACGAATTTTTGCCGACTGCTAAAATTATAGCTAGACAGAAGTAGAAAAATTCAAACAGGAAAGAGAAAAGCCCATCATCGCTCTTATAAAACAATATATCAGAAGATTAACAGATTGCGTTTTATTTTATTAAACGCTGAGAAGAACTTTATTGCAAGAACACGTTACATCTATTTCAATAGACAGTGACCGATCGTTGTATCAATTTCTTCTCTCCTTGGAAAATTCAATGCTTAACTCGAGCGAAAAAGAACAATCGCTGACTTTGAGAAAATAATTCCGAGTAGCGAACAGCTTATACTTCACGGCTAGGTCATTCGGACCAGAAATGATTGTAACTTCCAAGAAGAAAATGACATCACGCCGGCGGAATCGTCGAATTCCATCGTAGTGCTGATCCGCAAACGACCATGCATGACGCGTCACCATACAAGATACGAGATGTACCGACTGGTTTCTTGTTTTAACGATACATCTCTCGTTAGGAACCTGGATCACGCGTTTGGCTGTATAAATTATTTTCTCCAATAAAAACCAGATGGAAGCGTTTCGACCGATTCTCACCAGACTAGCCAAACATTGTCAGCCATAGATATATATTGGGACGAGAGGTAGAAAGTTTAAAATTGGCGCTCCGCGACTGGCGATTACTTTTGTAAACGTTTTCTACGATACAGTCAAGTCTCGGTGATCGGAGTGTCGTTCAATCGAAATTCCGTATTATCCGAGGTGCTACGAACTATAACTTTATCGCAACTTTGCGAAAATGTATCGTGAAAGTAGTTAAACGAACGTTCGATCGATTAAACAATTGATTAAACTTAAAAACTTGTACAACGTTACGTTATCAATATATTCTTTACGACTGATCTCATTAAGACGTAGTAACAGTTTGGGGACGAGAGTTAAGCTGATACACGCAAACTGTAAAGACTTATGTGTCGCTATATCTCTTTCAGGAATCTCGGTAGTCAGGCTGGGCCATCCAGACCCGGTTTAATCGTCGAGTAGCGGCTGTTGGAAAAATAGCAGCGATACCGAATCGGAAAGATTTGCCGACATACTTCGAACATCGTAGATGTTTCGATAAAAAAAAATGTAAACAGACAAAGTGACATCATATTCAGAAAAGATCTTTCCAAAATACATAAACAAGAAGCAAAGAGGAAAAGCAAACACCGAGTCTACTCGATTCACCATTGACATTTAATTGAGCTGTCCAATCTATTTTTTATAATATCCTTCCACTATGGAAATAACGTTGCGTCATCGAGGCGAGTTTACTTTTGTTAGAAACAAAATATTGAACACACAGAAATGTTAGGCAACTTGTACAACTTGCTTATAACCAATGAAACGTTCGCTGTGGTATTTTCATGATCGTTAATGTGACAGCTAGTCGTTTATTTTAATATTTTAGCACAGCGTAATATATTTGAACAGGTCACGTAACACAACGAGGTTGTTGGCGATTTAAAGATGCTATGACACATCGTAGCCGTGCGTATGGCCCAATTGATAATAACGAAACAAGGACTTCGGAAACATGAATGCCACATCCGGTGATAATGCTATACGAGTACTGCACTGTGCTGAACAAACCAGCTAACATTATTCCCAGATTCAACTCTTTCGAAATCCGTGGGGTTAGTGGATTTTTCTTACTGTCATAAATGTTTTTATCAGAATGTTATAAATAGGCTGCGGGCATTTATGAAAAATTGTAGAGTGCAAAAATAAACAGAACGCGCGTAATGTGCAAAGGTATATAAAATATGTAGCGATATAGCACCAATTATATCGTTTGCTAGATAAAACCAATTTCTGCTTTTTAAAATTTTTATTATACTTAATGCTGCATTTCTTTCCAGTTCTTAGATATTACGGAACTATCTTTGGTACAGATACGTGCATTATGCTTGGGGCAAGAAAATTTCCGACAAAAATATTCCATTTACAAGATGTTGACGTATTATCCTACTTAACTGGTTAAAAGCCAATCAATGGTTTATCATAATGTTACAAGTCTGTCGATTTCCTTATACCTCGTACAACCGCGCAGTTCCGATAGAAGAAATAACCAGGATGATATCGAGCGGATCTTTAGAATTCTCTTTCACTGACACGTTGCTAGAAAATGGAATTCGATGATACACGTTGATTGGAAAAAATCGCGATCGAAGTGTTGCATTTACGGCTAATTACTTATCGGTCTTTTCATCTCGATATTAAAAATCAACGCACTGCTCGATAAAACATTTCTGCTCTTTTGAAATATTGCACAGCGACAACTTCCATCCGAAGATAACGAAGCTAATCGACATAAAAACGCGATGTATCGATAACATGAGACATCCGTAATAATTTCGATCCGCAATATAGTATTGCACCTACGCGATATGCTACAGGAATTGAGATCGACGATAAAGTAAAACGCGAGTATCCTTTTATCGATTAAACGATGATCGACGATAGCGAAGAATGCACAGAACAGTGACATTTTATACGGCGAAAGTAAGTTACATCGTCAGCAACATTCCATTTATCTATCATCTATCATTTTTACTTTCCCATCGTATATACAGTACGTGGTATTAAATTAGAAATATCTCCGTCATCCCGTTCGCATAAACCTTGCTCCTTTTTGCGCGGCTTATTTCATACACGCGACATATTCAATGTATTATTTAACAAATCAATAGGATTTAATTATGCATTGTTATTAAATTACGCAAACCTGTTCGCGTTTTTATATTTACCACGTAATTAATTAAGTTGTTCGGTATTAGAAATTCATCGTATTGTAATATTACTCTTATGTCATATCGTATGCGGTAAGAAAAACAACAAATTCGATATATTTTCGTTCTCATGTAAATCAGTTTGTGGCAAAAGACAATGAAATATCCTGCCAAGAAGTGAAATACAAAAGCCGTTGATACAGTAGTCACTTGGTATATGTTTGAAGAAGATATTGCGTAACTGGAATAACTTTTGGCAACCAGAGTTGTGGGAGATTTCGGAGGTCAACTGAATTTTTGTTGAGCAGAGCGTCACACATTTTTACATCGCTTTATACATCATAAAACAAACTTAAACCATTAATATATCTCTAAAAAAAAATAGAAACTTTCAAACGTTTAAAAAGATATTAAGATACAACGCAGGACATATAGATTCGAAAAAAGAAAAATTCCAATACTTTTTTCGTCAACAGTTCTGGTTACGAACGTGGAGTAAACAGAATTCGAATATAAATGTTATATTCTATTAATAGCTTAATATATTATACATGTATTTCCTTCTTGCTGCGGCAAACGTTGTTTCAATTAACAATCACGTACACGTCTATTTGTAGCGACGAAACAAAACAAAATACTCGAACGTGTAATGTCACGAAAATAATACATATTGTATTTCGATCGTAAACTAAACACCGAGACCATAAAAATCCTTGGTGATTTGAATAGTTGTAAAACTGCGAGATTATGTTTACAACTTGCGATTAGCAGCAATTGACAAAGTTACGCGTGACTATCTCTGTACAAACAAATTGTAAATTACCTCCAGGAAAATAATAAAAGCGATATAAAAACGATGTCAATGGTCAATTTAGCTGGAAAGGATTTGGTAGCTATAACGAACACAGAAACAATGACACGCCACGTGCACAAACGTCACTTCTCCTCGACACAGATTTTCCGCTTCTAATGCAATTTGATTTACGATTCATCGATACGGCGCGACACACAAGATTGCGCTTTATGACTTCGTCGAATGACCGACCAATGATTTCCAGCGTTTCATTTTCCGAAAACATTCATCACACGGATAGACGTATATACAGGGTGACTCGCGTTAATTCGCGCAATTGTCTCCTAAACTATTCGTCGTTCGAGAAAGTAATTATTATTCGATTCGTTGTTCGAAAAGAAAAATTTCGAACGAAAGTCACGTTGTTTGGAGGTGGAATTCTTTCGATGGTCGCAAATCTTATGTAGATGGACGCGCCTTCGAAATTTCGGGTAACCTTTTTATACAACATTCCATGCAATTTTTAATTCTCTATGGAAAGGTATCAAGCCACTTGGATGGAAAAATGAATAGCTTAAAAGATATTTTAACCGTAATCTTGTAAAGTTTGTCCCATCTTGAAAAGTCCAAGGAAAAGTAACGCAAACGGCGTGTGAAAAAATGTACAATTCCAAAGAAAAGGGAACTGAGGTCGCCTCGAGATCTCGAAGACGCCTTCGCTTAAACAAATCTTCTATTTGAAAGATTTTCTCAAATGCTATATATATATATGTGCGAGGCGATGAAAATTAGACACCCTGTATATGTATACGGTATACGTATGCTTGAGTGACATAACATTACGTACACATACTTTGTAATACTTGTATACCGATGAACGTGATAATTAAAACAGCATCGTGAAACGCTAATTAGTCAATTTCGTGTAATCTGTCGAATAACATATTCATTGTGTTTGCATTTTATATTAGAGACAAACAGCATCGATTTTATAGAAACGCATATGTATACACATGTAGCTATGTGTACAACTTATGAATACAGTCAGTGGGAAAAATCTACGGACAATTCCTAAATGTAAGATATTATAGTAAAAACGTTAGCTCTATTAATTTGTTGACATATCAATATCCACTTTCATCTTTATTAAACATTCAAACGTCTTTTACAAAATACGTCGATAATAGTTGTGTCGATACGCGAGTATAAATAATTTGATGACAAGGTGGCTTTTTAGTTTCTTTGGTAAATGTTTGTATCGTATTGAAATATGTACCCACTCTGCATTCCCTGTTTTATAAGAAACTTTTATAGGATTTGTTCCTTTCCAAATCGCGCCCATCGTGTTTCTACGAAACGTCGGTTAAACAGCACATTTTGCCCACATGTTAAATGACACAACTCGAAGATCAGGGTCTTAGGAAAAACGAGTTTGAACGTTCTCAACTGTTACGGCTGCGCGATGATGCATTGGCGACACGACTGTTCTCACATGGTGAACCTTCCAAGTTTATTTATAGAACCCTACCAGTAGAAAGCACAAAGAACAACTTGTTCTTTCTGTACCGGCAACTCAAAAGTTAGAAATTTTGAGTTACCTCGTTGTTGGAGCGAACGAGGGATTTTTATTATATTTAGTCAGCTTACGATTAATAATAATCTTTGCTATACGTACTATTTAAACAGCTGTATATCTCATCTACTCTAATCAGCAAGAAAGGCAATTGTCGTTCATCGACAGCTCTGCGCCGTAACTTTCCATTTAACGAACGTGCCTTTTACTTAATTATTATGCTTTTCGTTATCGTTAATAAACAGATAACGCTATTGTCCTTTTGAATTTTGTATTTTCAAGGATTACCAGAGCAGTTCTATAAATATGGATATTCGCTCTCGTTTATAAGTAACGGTATTAAAAGGTGTACAATTAGAATTTTAGAATTCGCGTAAAGTTACGAGCCAATATATACGGAAGAATCAAAAATTAGTTAGAGCAATGCAGTAAATTATAACAATTATAACTTGACAGCTTTTTAATCCCACTGAATCCTACTGAAGAGATTGAAGATGATCAAACGGGTCACTCCCGGAAGTCTACTCAAAATCTGAATCTGTGTTATAAAACTCTCTGTGGCATGCATGGAACCAGATAGCAAAAAATACAGTAGTAATACTCTCCTCTTTTCGAATATCTGTTTTACATCCAGAACTGAGAAAATTGATCAAAATGGTGATGAAAGACCTGACAAGTATACACAGAGGAGAAGAAAATTAATTCTATTATATAAAATCGATGAGATTATTGTCACAACGTTGAGTGCATACGTACGAGTTCATTATAGCCTAATTTTCCGAACGCTGGTCTATATATACGAATTAATGACAAATTAATAATCCGAAGCAATTTCTACTACTTTTTTGTAAAATCAACGGTATAATACGAAATGTAAATTGTTTAAAATCTCATCGCACCGCTCGTCAAGGTATTGACCGGTTGTAGACATTATTAACAAAATGAATCACGGTAATTCCTCTGCGACGATGAAAGGGCTTGCAGCTGGACGAACAAACAAGCTGAGTCATCAAATAATGTCCTTAAATAATAAACTTTGACCATTGGTATTTGATGTTTTATAGATCTTCTATGATTCATTTTTTCAAGTAAAACAATCGTTTTCTGAAAGGTTTTGGTCATTTTTCATGTTCGTGTTTGCTTACGTTCCCAGGGTGTTGTGATATCTCTGAACGGGCCTGTACTTTTGAGCGATAATGAACTTTCAATTTGAATGGAAGTTGGCATCGCATAATATTTGCATCTTGATTATACAGCTCGACTTGACGAAATATTGTTGAAATTCCGCATGGAGAAATTGGTTATTATAGAAGAAATAAGCTGAAAGGATTCTATAGACGGTTGGTGAAAATTGCAAAGTGATCGTTCGTTAAGAGAAACGGGGAAGAGAAGCGAGGATTAACCAACGCGAGAGCGCAAGCTGTGGATTGAAACGTGGAAACGCGAATTAGCAAGTAGGCAGGCATACGAGTGACAAAAGCTGTGAGAAAAGGTGGTACTGGAACTTTTCAAACGCGAAAGACTAACTAGGCTCGTTTGTATCCATAGAAAGTGGTTTTTATGGTAGGTGCGATCATCGAGCTACGGTTTGTTCGCGAACCAGCCTCGAATCATTGCGATCCGAGTCAAACTCGTAACGCGTGACTTTCCTGCGAATAAATATCCCAATCTTGTATGTACTATGTAATACAATTGCAAACACGCGGATAGGTGTGACGCAAGTAATCGGACGCGAACGAACGCACACCGCGCAACCGAGCAGCGATTCGGTCGTGTCCCGTTACCTTTTCGGAGTCGATGACGAAGAGTAAACTGATCCATATAGATATAGGAACGCCAAATATACGAACAGTAAATAACATCGGTAAAGATCGGACTCGCACGTTTCCAAGCACCTTCCCCAGTTTTATCTGACTTATCCGATCTTTCGATCCCGTTGAGACGCATACGTCTCGGTAAATTTTTGTGATCCTCTGCGGAACAGCTTGTGTCGCATATGTGGTTTATTTTATTTTATTTTTTCTTTTTCTCTGTTAGTCTCGCTATATCCGGAATGGTAACTTTCCAAGAATCGGGCCAAATTATCCGACCCGTGCTCGCTCTACCGTGTGTACATCGAAGATAGAAGTGAAAAGCAACTAGTGCGAGTGAGACAGAACAGATGAGCTTCACACGGTACCGTCGAGCCTGAGTCGTTTCTTACTCCCAATCGCGTATTACATATTTCTTTGGTTTAATTAAAAATTGTTCGTCAAATATGATCAGGTTTGGCATCACTCTGGTTGCACGAATCTCAATAATTCGACTAAGCCGTCATCTCGTAACGATATAGTTAAAAAGTAAAAGCAAATATTTTTCTTCTTCCCGGTAATTCGGCAATTCGATATCGGATTGAATTACGTCCATCATAAATAATGCCGAGGCTTGCCTCCAGCGAGTAGTTCCAGGAATTGGTGAGGATCTCCAACCTTATCCCCGAAACTCCTGACCATATATCCGGACAAAGTTTTGGTCATATATCCCGGACGATGCTGTACTATCACGACTGACTATACATATACTGACTATAAAGTATGATTGATCGGCAATCGTAAGAATAATCAACGTAGTAACGTGCTGGATAATATTTATTTTGTTACTGCAGAATCATAGCGATGCGTGTCTCCTTTCTCACACGCGTAATCGAACAATTTCCCGAAATATTTTATCGTAGCCTATCAATTTATTATGTTAACCATAGAAGGTTATTAAATTACGTCTTCATTCTTATTCCTGAGTACGGTCGACATTGAAGCGTGCGTGGATTTTGCAAGTTCCAACAGAGATATCTAAATTTTAAAAAATCTATGTAAAAACAATCGTGAGAAAATGGAATTCTTTCCTTGTCAAAGTTATTACAATGTTACAGACAAATAATACAAACTGAATATAGTCTTATTAATAGTAACGATAGCGGAAAGCAATCATTATTCTAGTTACATTATCTTATCGTATTCGATAATGTTGGCTATAGAGAGTTATAAGATTATTGTCTGGAAAACAGATTCTTCTAAATTAGTATACCACGGGTTTATGTAATTGATTTAATTAGCTCGACACTGGTGAATTTATTTCGAGTCAGGATTTTAAACGAGGATGATACGTTAGAAATGAATAATAAGTTCGGGTTAATGTGACAAGAACAAAGAGAAGAAACATAATGAAGGGAAAGTATGTCAAGGTAGTAAATTTGGACACGAGGATTGACAAAACGTTACGAGGATGTATAATGAATGGGTATGTATCAGCGAGCCGAGCAATCGATAAAATGAAATTACGTAAACGCCATTAGAAACGAAAGGAACGTATAAACAACTGCAATAAAAAATTCTCGACGGTTAATTCTCAAACGTTTGGTCATCGCCTCGAATAACCACGAGAACATCCTTTGTACCCAACTAAAGTATTCAAGAATACTTATTTATAATAAATAAGAGCGAGCAACCTGCGAATAACGTAACCTGACAACTACTATGAACCGTGTCATAATGGAATGCGGAAACTATGGCGCTGCGAGAACAATAGTAAATCCGCCAAACAATATGAACGGCATATTAAATTCAGGCGAAAGCTTAATAAATCTCACGCAAAAACTCAACTCGGTATAGACCACGTGTCAAGCATTTTCAATGCAGAAGCAACAACAATCCTCGAAGCGCTCGAACTCTTCAACGATCAGCAAATGAAAAATTGCACCGTATCTTGAATGGCTCCTTGAGTGTAATTACAGCGACACAAAATCTGCAGAATGAAAACGAAGTAATCTCAAATATACGAGAACTACACGCGGAAATATCCAACATAGGATGTACAATCGCATGTCACCTGGATTCCCTGTCACCAAGCATATCAGAGAACGAGGAAGCTGTTAAAAGGGCCACGTAACAGATTCAAAATCTGTCAAGAAACTCCAGGGAATATTCGATTCGAAACAAAGTACGGACAACCTCCTGAAATTTATTGAATCGACACAGACACATGGGACGAGATATGGATATGAGCAAAACCCTGGCTTAACGAGCGTGTCGCCGATGCGGCGTTAAAGAAGGAAAGACGAAGAAGAAAGCATCTCGCGCGCACAATGTCCATTCGCACCAAAATATCTATCAAACATTTAAATTTAATCTAGCGTTCTCCGGATAAGCGTTTTTTTCTTCCAGATGTTACATTCTTGCGGTTGATCGGAGCCTGATCAACGAGGTTCTACCGTGTTGATAAACTCGATTAAAGTTGGTCTCTTTGATCTAAATTCAAACGCGTGGGAAAAGCTTTGTATGTAGTTGAGTAATCATGGAAGAAAAGTCGAACTCGGATGCTCGAGTACTCGGGTTCTTGAACGGCAGTTCGAGTAACAATGGGTACTCGGATGCCCGGGTAGCAAGAGCTCTACTTAAAATCAATAAAAACAGAATCACAGAATTCAAAAGCGTAGTTTGAGACACATTAGTCTCGCCTATTCTTTGTTTCGTGTCTAAAATTATTTAGTTGGATATGCGCCTAAAAAGTGAAGTTTTTCTTTTGCTGTATATATTCCTAGGCCACAGCGATACAACGAGCAACAGAGACAACGATACAAAACTGAATGCTATTAAAACGAAGAAAAATTTATAAAAGATGATTACTAAATGTTTGCTCCAAGTTTGAAGGAATAAATGAGAAGTGGCAACAACAATTACAATCGTTTATTTACTAAACATACAACGAACGCTGTTAGGTAGACGATGTTGAGATAATGTTATGTTACAACAATGTACCTGTGTATATTTTTTAATATAAAATATAGTATTTTGAAATCGTAGATAGGAAAGGCTAAAGAAAGCAAACAAGCCGAGTGGCGAGCTATGCCTGTGACTGTAACAAGTACACACTCTGACATATTTGTCGATAAGACATACGCATGTACGTCACGAGTAAACGAGTTAAGAAGGTTTGCAATGTTGGTATTCCAACTGCAAAATCTTACAAAGATCAGACGATGTTCGGTTGTTCGCCCTTCCGTATAAAATTTCCATCAAATTAAAAAATCTGCCATCGGCATCCCCGTGAAATTTTTCATCGGTTTTATAAGTAAGATATGTCAAATTTTTGGAAATCTCGATTCGACGACAACTTCATTTTGAAAATTTAGGTTGGACTAACGCGGACGATCGCGTGCTACGTTAAAAGCAATGAAAAAAAAGTTCATCGGACGTGGACGTGAAAATTTTTAATTCGGTCGTTACTTTCCTTTTGTAAGGTGGACAAATGAAAGCTTTGGTTGGACAAATGCAAACAGACGAATATTGTTTTTTTTTTTTTTTTTTATAAAAATCTGCGAAGAATTAAAGCATTAATACAAAAAAATCTTAGGTATTTTGTGCGCGACGCAAACCGCTCAAGAAAATATCAAACCGATTGATTCAATTTTTCCAAGATGTTTTGTTTCAAAGAGCGCCTACTTAATTCTATCCACGACTATTGATTTGAGATAACATACGTTTTTAGACACTAGGTTTTGGTTGATTTTCTTTCGACCATGCTAATTACCCGCTATACACGGCAACAACTGAGATGTAATAAATATTTGCGCAAATACGCGCATAATACGCACACTGCGTTCACATTCTTTTATAGGCATCTGGCCAGTACAGGTTGTTCGATTAAAAAGGACCGGTTCGTAATTAATCGATCGACTGACAGTCTGAGTTCGGTGTGCCGTCCTTAACCTAGTTCTCGTCACCGTTAGCCGTAAAATTACGTTCCTCTGGCTTTCGTACGAACCGATCCCATTCGCGTGAACAGTGAAACTAGACGGGACACGAAGGACAGGTAGCAGGCAGACACGGTTAATCCGAGCATGGTTACTTTCACTTTTTAACCAAGACGCGCGTGGTTAATGCCGAATTCCGTGATTACGTTACGAGGAAATGAAAGTTAAGGCAAATGTGGTAGATCGCGCGACGTAGAAATTTGAAGGAAGGAAAGGCATTCGAATCGTCCGATACGTACAAAATTGTCGGCAAACCGCGTGTCACTGCTCGTACCAAATATTTTATCTTGGAAATGTTCGAGGTATATGTGTTTCAAAATGATTTCTAGATGTTTTCCATGTTTCTTAGCGATAAGTTAACGTATACGTATATCGCAAATAACACGATGATTGCTGTATCGATTGTTAATTCTTATCGACTAATTATCGTCCGGATACTTGCTTATACCAACATTCCATAATAATTCCAATAAGATCTTCGAATCGTATCTATACGATCGATGATTCTATCGTATTATAGGAAATAAACTAAATTACAAGTTTATTAATAAGAGATTTAGAAAGCTGCAAATAGAATAAAACTTTTACGTCGCATTCCGAGAGAAGCAAGATTATGTACCTTGAGAAATGTCCAAAGCGAATAAAACGAATGCCGTGTATTTTAATTCCTCGTTACGTAACAGTACAAATTCGTCGAATTCTATCCTTACTAATTAATTGCCAATTACTACAACGTCTTCCGATAAGTGTTATCTCGAGATAATAATTTCAGAAAGAATAGGCAATGACCAGTGAACGTGATGATGAAAGCATCCCTTTTCAAGCAGAAATGAAATTGCATTACGAAATATCAAGCCTGTATCATATCTTTTAACGTGCACATAAGCATCGTTGTCAAAAGTGTTTCAAGTAAGTGCTCTTCCATCTACATCTGTATCAAATTGTGCTATTGCTACTTTTACGCCATATTTATCATTATAAAAATACCGTGAAACCTTCTTATCCAACAATATTTGCTTTATGTGAAACCAAGTCCAATCTCTTGGCCATCAGGTTGAAATAAATAAATACATCACATCTAACAACATCTATTTATGAAATAAGAAAACAAACCATTTCTCTGCCTGCCTTCGGAAGCTACAAAACGATACGTAACCAAGTCAAACAAATATTCTATTCTTAAAAGTACCTGTCATTCCGGAACAATGCGTTATCTTGTGTTCCGCTTTGGCGAATTTGTTTTACGAACGCGTGGCAAAATAATCACGGAGCGTTACACGGTTTGAGAGTGAAAATTGTTAACACATTTGATCCGATATTATCAGATGGCCTAATCTAACCGCACAGTACTTTTTCTTACGGGCTTTTCTTTAAAAGTGAAGTGTCTGTCGAAAGATCGAACATAATCGAGCGGCTCAAAAATGTTGTTCGAGGAGCTAACGTACCTTTCGAAACGTGTGGAAATACAATAAAAAATGCAATCTAGATATTTCTGACATTATATTCCATGCATAACTTCCAAGTAGAAGAAAATAGCTAAATATGTAACAGTATATCTAACATGGAACAGTGCTGTTTCTAAAAATCTGATAGATGAATATCTCAGAAACGATCGTAGACTGTAGACACTTACTCAATTTGGTACCGCTCACGTTGTGATTCATCGGCCGAGCGAACGTTAATGTCGTGGCAGAGTCCTATTACTTTGTTGCTGTTTGAAAATGTTCAAAGCTGTGTAAATTTCACGCTCGTATTTCTTATTCGTATTATTATCACAATTATTTGTGGTTTTTCTTCTTGCTGACATACTTGTCTCCGATACCCGTGAGTATTTACGAGCTGAATATCGTACTTGTGACTTTGTAAAATTCCAAACATAGACACTGAGTAGTGGCCGAATTCTCCAAGACTTTATATTTGCATTACTTTTTCTTCTATATGTTGTTTTATTTATCGGATATCAGGGATATCCTCTTGCAGTATAAAGAAAAAGAGATGGTTAGAGCCATAAAAAGGACTCGAGAAAAGAAAGTGGAGTACATCAAAGCGGCGAACCACTTTCGAGCAGTCACAAATGTGCCGTAGTAGAGCTTGATGCTTGGATTTGCGACTAGCGTAAATAGCTATGTTTTTTTTTTTACGTAATTCTTCTAAAATCTGATTTTATTACCAAAGAAGAATAAGATAAGAAGAATAAAACTATTTTTTGTTCGTTTCCTATAAAAATATAACGCCTATAGTCGATATTCCATAGTTGGGCACCATAATAGATATTTCGTACTTGGCTACTTTCCTCTGTTAACTTGTATCAAAAAGATTGCCGTTTTTAATTTTCTCCAAGGCTGTTCTCGCGCTATATATATTTCCATCGAGGACCTTGAAATATCGATAATATTATTGATTGTCCGGGGGCACCCTAAATGTTATTGACAATGAAAATCAGTCAACTATATATTGGCCAGCCTGTACCTAATCTAATCGTTGTAAACCACTATAATACACGGTTGTTGATAACATACGTAAGTAGTCGACTTATACAACGGAGCAAATGCTGTTTCACAAACAGAACTTCCTTCCGCGGAATATCGATCCACCCGTATGAAATGTATTATCGATACGCTGTATTCGCAAATCTAAGGCTACGCACGACTTTTAAATGAACGTACGATCGTAGAGACATAGTTCTTCGGAGTAACAGTTGTAACACGCGGAAATCGACGAGCTACTCGGTTTATGGTGCAGTAGTTACGCGGAAGTTCGAATCGCATCGTCGCATATGACGTACCGCGACGCTTTCGCACGTAATACTTTTGCACGACAGGTAAAAAGAAAATGATAGCAATAGTTCTAAATGGCAAGTGAAAAGTACGCAGGTAGACTTTACACGTACTTATCTAGGACAATGGAAAAAAGTTACGTACAGATAGGTAATACGCGCGACTTTTCATATTTCTGCGCGAGATTTACCGCTCGCTTAAATTTAGCAGTCGGATCGCATATTTTTACGCAAACTCCTATTTTTACGGACGCGACTCAAAAAATTAAACTCGAGCAGATATTTATTTCATGCATTAAATATTACGAGAAGTGGTATATTTGGAACATTCATTTTATATTCCATTGCGTATTACGTGCCTTCTGGTTTTTTGAAGCTTTTCCGTAAATAAATGGAGATCTATTAATATGATCGATCGATCGACCAATAAGATTAATTCACAGTTGTGAATTACTCCACGTTGAATATTCGTTGATTCGTTAAAATAGTAACGAAAATAAAAAATCTATTGTTATATAGAATGTATACGTATATACTGTTATATTGTTGCAATATATATATACACACACACATACATTATAAATAAAAAGATTTTGGGTATTTCGTTGTGTTTATTCATTATACGGCATTATTATTTTTAACAATTACTAAACGCTTACAACGGGATAATTCAAAATTATAAATCAATCCTAATTGTCAATGGAGCGCAGATTTGTACGTACTCGTGGGAAAGCTGAAAGTGCAGAAATGCATAGAATACTGGTATACTTCTATATATCTTAAAACGTCAATTGTATTTCTGTTTCTTATGGAAAACCGAAGGAATCGATCATTCGACTGGAATTTCATGGAAATGTGACACGTCACAATAGCTTACCTGGCATTAAAGCATTTCGTTTGGCAACGTAAAAGACGCAAATAAATTCAAATATTATAGGAATATTATACGCGATTCGATGTGGGAACAGCCTTGCTTCGGTTTGAAGTCACGTTACGAGCGACAGAACGAGTTATGAGGTAACAACACGCATGGGAAGACATACCCTTTCACTTTGGCATTTCACTCTCACGGGAGCAGAGAACCTCTATCCTGATGATACGAACTGACGATCAGCGAAAGCGTAAAAAATAGTTACGGTAAGCAAATTGTCATCGAGTTCCAAATCTCTTTCAAAACTTCCAAAACTACCATTCCTTTCTTATTTTTTAAATGTAATAAGCGTATGTTTCGAGTCTTTCTTCAATTTTTTGTTTTTCTAAATTTTCCATCAAGATTTCATTAAAATTTGTAGCGTTTGCTAATTTAAGTTTGTTAAATTTTAATTTTATGTTCAGATCGTAACATAAATTCACACTGTTGCTCTACACATCGTATTACGTATTCTTGTAACGAATGCAAAAACAGGACGAATTTATATTAAAACTCAATATTAATTTTTTTATCACATCTTTTATGAAAATATATTTACATACGTAATAAGTAGTACGGCAAAACAGCGCGAGATAAATGAAATAAAAAAGCTAGAACTCGTCGTAATAATTAATCTACCTGAACGGACAAGTTTCATTACGTTGTCGATGAATATTAATTATCATTAACAGGTAATTATTAGTAACAATCGATGCTAGTCGAATGAAAGAAAAAAAATTTTTCGTCACAAATGACTACCGGTAACCGAAATAAAATTCGGGTCATCGATTAACAACAAAACCGAGATAAACTAATAGTTACCGGCTAAGACTAGATTTGCATCATCGACGATTATTCGCGACCAGAACAATTACAAATTAATATTTTCTAATGGTTTCATTTTTTGAAAAATTTCCTTCTCGCTTATCGATAAACCGACAACTTCCATTCGAGTAAAAATGCCTACTCGACGACTTTTTTACGTAAAGTGTTCAAAATAACTGTTACTTTGGATGTCTGGTTCCAAGTGGCTCGTATGTATATAATCTTGGAGAAATAAACGAACGAATTGAAAGCCAAGAGGCTTCAGCGAGAATGCGCTTCCAAGTAGACGCGATCAACGTCAGAGATATGTAAGTAGTTAGAGCACGTAACCGTGGTAACTTTCCCACAGTCTAGTGGGATCGAATCGCGATTAATATAACCCGTGCTAATACGCACGCTAGCCCAATGATCTCGCACGAGTACAACGAAACGTAATTGGCTTTCTTACTGTTTATACGAGGTTACGTAAGATACAACAACAGCTCGCCGGTAGAAGTCTATACGCGCGCTTTCGAGCACGATAACGAGACACTTTCGTCTCTGTGAGGGTGCAGATAAGCCGAGGCAACTGTTCACCGGTGCAACAGTGCGGTGTAGCAGCAGTGCAGTGACAACCGTTTACTTTCGCTGCCTAAGGCCCGTCCACACCATGTCGCTCCTAAATAAGGATCGATCGGTACAGAAACGGGTTCCGTGCGCGGTAATCTCGTTAATTAGATACGCCATGGTGAGCGTATCTATCCTGCGAAACCGTGTTATGCGAAACCGTGCCGGTTTTTCTCTTACTCCGAATTTTTCTTTCGGTCAACGTGCGTAAAAACCGTTTCCTAAAATTCGTGGAACGGCAGATTGAAATCCCGAGATACGAAAAATCGTGCATTTGTATCCGACTGCGTAACTTCGCCATTAAGGAGTGAGCACTCCGATCAAACTTGTAAAATGCGCAGCCAATAAAATACGACGCCCGCGTACATACAGCGAGGGGACAAAACGATCTTTACAGCTGCAACAGAAAGAAATATCGTTTATATTATCGAATATATTCGAATATATTCAACTGTATATTATAGACTCACGCTTATTCGATTAATGCATTCTCGTAACCGATGTCATAGCATAATGCAATGCAGTATCGTCCGGTATCTCGCCGCATGGCCGATGACGACACGCGTATGTCATCGGTATTTTCAATCAAGTCTCCGACAATTATAAGTATACACAACGTTTATACCTATTATATGCATGTTGTACAATTTTCTCATTCTTGAAATAAATATCATTGCCCTTTGCGTGTTTTTCTTCTTGAAATTTTGGTCGACCGACGTCAGGATTATTACGTCAAGACAATAACTTTTGTTATTTTCACATTGAATAGGTTCGCACGTTTTTTTATCGTAAATGCAAAAAAAAGTTCTCGGTCATTCCGAGGGAACGCTTCGCGACAGCTTCGTAGCATAAATTGTACATTGTACATAGATATTTTCGAAAATAGTCTGCTTCGAAGTACGGAAAAAATGGGCTTAAAAGATAATCATTTCATCCTGACGCAAGATGACTATCCAAAGCACGATGCCACTAATAGGCGAGCGTGGAACGTGTATAATGTTCTGAAACACCTAAAAATGCACGGTCCGCGGATATAAACGTTATTGAAAGTACACGAGACGACCTGAAACGAAAATTGCGGAACCGGAATATTTCGTCGAAGAATGATTTAAAAAAGAGAATTCTTTTCGAAGAGTGGAAAAATATTTCATTAAAGTATTCATCGATCTGATAAATTCAACGAGACGACGGCTTGAAGTCATAATAAAATCAAAAGGAAACTCCACTGGGCATTAGGATAGTTAAAATATCGAAATAATTAATTTGAAAAGTGACTCTCTCCCCAGATATTAGATAAATCTCATTAGATTTTTCTCACCTTTTAGATATTTGCTAATATTTTCATAAAGGAATATAAATGTCGCATCTTTGTTAAGAAAATTATTCTCCAGACTTGTAGGAATATGCGCATGTCTTTTATATTTTAAAATTATATCAATAAACGATGTTCTATCGTAATTTTGTTGAGATCAATTACCGTACGAATAATTTTTACTTTGGCTGTAACTACACGCTGTTTGCTCTGCCATGGTCGATAATAAATTTCAGCCACTTACATAAATCCGGAACTTTGATTTCACTTCTTTGAAGGCTTACATTACAACACGTAAGATCGTTTACCGGAGCGCGAATATAACTTCAACTTTTAATTACACTTTCTGTTTCGTCCTTTAATCGTCGAAAACCGGAAACTAATTAGCACAGTCGAAGTATTTCCGATGTTTTACATTATTTATCCAACACGTTAAAGCAGTGGGTCTCAACCGATGCACCTCCGGAGTTAGGCATTCCAGTTTTATCAAGAGTCGAGTAAAACTTTTATAAATATTTACATCATATTACATTTTACAAGTTCTTTATTCAGCTTTTAACTTTTCCACACCTTTTCTTTTCCATTTTAAATGAACTTTGCGCGTCGACACTTTAACTCTGTAGTAAAATTTATCTCGTAATTTCATATTCCATCGGCGAAAGTTCTAAAGGATCACACCTTTTAACAGATTTTTAGGGTAAAATATAAGAGTTGGAATTATATTTTTAAACAGCACTATTTAAGCAATTAGAGACATTAAAAAAAAAAAAGAAATTTCCTATTTGTGCAAAAATTTACGAAATAAATTTTTCAGTAGATTACTTCATTTCGTAACTGTTTTGTAGGAACAGAGGAAATAGTGGAAGAAAACTATGATTAAACAAAGTAACAAACTATGAGTAAAGTAAATAATAAATTTCATTCCGCTCCTGATCTCTATAAAAGAAGTATTTCGGTTACAGTTTTCACGAAAATAATAACTATTTTCAATTAAGGTATCCTTTCTTTGTTCTTACGTAAATCTGTGATCTATCAGTTTCATTAAAAGAGATGTTCACGCATACTTTTATCGTTATGACCTTGGTGATTTCGATATTTCGAAAATTTTCCTTGTAATCTCGAAAATATTACGTGACTTCGAGAGGATGAACTGCTGCGCTAAAGCTTTCAACGATAGCAAGAAGATGGTAAAAAACGATAAAAATAAATGTTTATAAATCTTCGACCGTACAAGAAGGAAATACGTGCTAGGAGGAAGAATGCAGCTTTCAAATGATACATTTCTAAGGTACGTCGTACGCTTTGGGAAAATGATCGTTCGGCTCCGAGGAAAACCGGTTTGTCTCGTAACAGAGGAGGCCTGGAAACTCGGGCCCAAATATTTCACGCGTCATTCAGGAATGCAACTCACTTTCTGAAGGTAAAGGTCTAGAAGAAACTGAAAAGATCGTTACGCAAGAGATTTCTTCGAACTGTCAAAAAGGCTGCGAACAAAAACGAAAATTTCCAAGATTAAAAATACCACCCTATTTCCTCTGTCTTTTTACCAAAACCGGCATGTTTCCATGTTGTATTTTTATGAATATCTAATTAGAAAAATTCAACAACGTTACGCGTCAACATACCAAATTTATTAATCTATATATCTACAGAACATTATCGATGGTTGTTATAAATTGTCATCTGTTTTCTATGATTAAGTATAGTCCTCCGGTATTTTACTCTAACTGTAAGTATAGACCTTTATGCGAATTCATATTTTTATAAACACAAACGAATAAGTGATATCTAGGAACGGACTTGTTTCAGCCATCGAATATAATACACGCTGTACAGTTTCGGACATTTCATCTATTTTTGCGATTCCAAATTTTCAATTTGAATGACAATCGTATAACTATCGTAAACGTAATGGCACTTACGACGTGCAAAATTATTTCGTACTATTCGCAGAGATACGTTTCGCGTCAATGTTAGAACAGATACCAATTCCGTGTACGTTATATAATATCTTAACGATTCGATCTTGTGCTAAAATAAGACAATCGATGATTAGAGACAAGCGTATATAATGGATGCGCTAATTATTCCCAACTACATACCTATTTCGTATTCACGAATACATATTAAACGCTTCCTGACAAACGAACTGTGCGCGATAATTCAGACACCTCATGTGTACTACGAATTTCTAGAGCGTATCGAAAAATAAAATTTACCACTTGATAGAACTTTATATTAAATTTTCACAAAGTGAAATTGATTGTTCGGTAATAGACGAGAGTTCTTTTATCATGAAGAAAGGTCTTGATCGATTGATGAGTATGGAATATGTACAGCGGCTATAAAAAGTATTTGTACACCTTTGTATTCGTCATAGCGTTTATATAATAATTACTTAAGATCACGTATATTAAGTTTCACCTTCTCTGCTAGTATTCTTTCTCTGCTGTTATTGATATGAACATGATATACAAATACTAATATATGATAATAACGATAATAAAATTAATTTATTTGTGCTTTAGGTCCATAGCCTATTACGAGGAGGTTTTGTTACATTTATCCTTAGTCTTTACACTACATCATATTCTTGCATTGAATCCTTCTTACTACCCTATATTGGTATTTTGTTGCGTTATGGCACTTTACTTCTTTTTATCCTAGTGCATAAAATACATGCACTAGGATATTTACATCTATTTTGTATCTATATCTGTATGTATATCGTATTTCTATCTATATCTCCACATGAAAGTATCTTCCCGTATACATGTCGGATTAACATTGGAATTTTAGACGTTTGACGAATCTTCACTCGAATTGGCCATCGTGGTTATGTATTCTAGCTGATCTTTATTGGTACAGATGTGATTATCAAAAGAGTTAACAAGTACTAGGTGCGATCGGACAGACGAGATGATATCGAAGACAATGAATTTACGTTGGATAACGAATCCACGGCCAACGGGATGACGAGTGCGACGTGACTCGACGTACAAGTAGAATTTCCCTGAATGAACTCACCCGCAGTCCAAGCGAAACTACCCTTATATACTTCTCTCCGTACCTCTCGGGTCAATCTTTGTTTTTAAGGAGAGCTATATAATTATTCCGTGCCTCTGTTAGGTACACGTCCCTCCCGTGATCGTGTCAACGTTCAGTGACCCGTTATGTCACTTCGAGCCCAAGCCCACTGTCATAAACCTCGGGCACTCGTACTCGGATTAGAACATAAACAACTATTCCTCAGTTTTATTGTTTCAGTGCAGCTATAATAAAAAGTTTGGACCTTCCCAAACGTTCCAAAAGAAAGGCCCCGATGTCCTTTCATCTCCGACATATAAATATTAATATAACGATACAAATATTATATTAATATTATGAAAATGTAATGTAAAATCTGATGAAAAGGATCGTTACATGGGAAGATAAGAGTATGCGCAAAACTCTTTGTAGCCACTGCCTTTAGCATGGAATAAAACTTTTTCACCATGATATTAAATTGATCGATATTGCTCGCAGCTTTATTTAATCATTCATTTACCAGAATCCTTTTCAGCTTAGAGGATTATTTGCTTCTATCAATACGGGCTTACTTATCAAATTTATTTATATACAAGTTTAGCAATCTTCAAAGCTTAAGGCAATTAAACGATCACTTTTGGAATACTTTGTACAACGATATACGATTTCCCGTGGGTAAAAATTAGTTGTAAACGAGCGAACAAACTAAGAGAGGGAATTACCCGCAAGAGTAATTCTTTGAAAACGAAATACCGATATTCCGGTTGTAGCACATTCATTGATGGATTAAACATTTCCTCGGCTAGTTCAACGAATCTCTAATGAAATGGAAACTGATTAAACGTGCTTACGTAACACATTAGCGAAAACACATTAATCGCAACGACACGTTGAGAAAAACAATACTGTAGGTACTTATTGATCTCCAACTCTATATACTATATTATATGTAGTATGCGTTTACAACCGATTGAATTAATACGACAATATACCGAAGATCCGATCGATCGGAGATTATATTTATATTCAATTTAAATTTTATCACAGAATATAGTTTTAAATTTTACAAAATTTATTGGAAGAACTGAGATAAAAAGGAATTTCATTTGCGTTTCAAAACTATCTATATCCCAAGAAGATCCAGTCCCGTACGGGCAACAAGCTGATCTAAGAAAAATTTAGAAAACTCACTTGCTTTTATTACTGTTATATAACGTTATATATATATTACTCCGATATTAACAAGCGTATAAATGTAACACTAATTAAAAACGAATATCGTAAAAATTGATTGTTAATTAGATTTTAATTCGTTCTTTGCATCGTGTCATGACTTATGATTATCTATGAGGATAAATTATAACAGTACATATGTACGTTGAACGCGACGCGACATACAGTTATCTCGCATAAAGTATATTTACGCGGAATCACGTAAAAATGACTCACTGCAATGTTATGTAGCGTATATCCCCGTGTTATGAATGAAACGATTCTATAGGCTCGACGGGCTTATCAAGAATTCCTTTCCATTTTACAAGAATCACGATCATTTACAGATGCAAACGATCGACTTCCATTATCGTTTTCCCATATTCCAGCATCGTGCAATGTATGTTACCTACTTGTAGCAATAAATTATTTCGTTTAAATAGTCCCCAGTTTATAAGATTCAACATGTTAGTAGCGATAGATCCAAACATACTTAAGTAATATTTCATTTTTGCAAAATAAATTCCGTTACGTCCCGTAACATAAGCAAATACCAAAATCCATCTCTTTGTCAAGACGGCCATCAGCTGTAAAAATATAATTAATTGGGTAGCAATAATCTCAAAGCATTTTTACTTTACAATTAAGGCCCTTCCTTGCTACAAAACATTTTTCAGGTCGAGAAATTCCTCAGGGCTATTGTTCAATCAGGTAAAAATGGGAAAATCGGATTTTTCCCACGTCCAACGGTCGTTTCTACCCTCGAGCAACCGTCGGTGGGCCGACCATATTCTATTCCCAAACTATCTTCCTGATAATGTTAGCCAAATCATTTATATGGTTGAAAGTTTTTTAGTTCATAAAAGTCACGCGAAAAAATATAGTGGCGTGGGTCGTTAATGAGCACCGTAGCAGTTTTTTAAACTTTACAGAACAAAAACGATAACAGAGATATTAGAATTTAAATAATATTCTCATTATAAACAAATTGGCTTTGTTCGAAATATTTGTTTTTGCCGCCGTTCGGTTTTGTTTCATCCTAATATTATAGCTGCATCTAATATTTCTCAACAGTAGGCGCTGTTCAGTCGTTCACCGACAGAAACCTCGTTGTGTCGAAAACGAAAGAAATAAATACACGCGGCCTCCGTCGGCGAACATTTACGTCGTGCGTTATTTCATTCGCGAATGAATCATCGATTCGAGTGAGACACTCGAGGGCGTAAGTATAAAATCAGAGTTTCACGAAAACCTCTTTAACTCTAAGAACATTTATCGCTGCTTTCCGCGTTTTTAATGAAATCCAATTACGTACGTACTACGAAGGTAATAGAGCCAACTGCAATTCATTTAACACTTTTTAATCACTGTCAATATTATTATACTTAAAGGGAAGGACATCGATCAGACTAATAAAAAAAAAAAAAGTAACGAATCAGGGTACGATATAGAATACGATATAGAAAATAAAATACAAAATACGATATAGAATAGCTTCGAGAATTATAAATAATGACCTTTATCCGGGAACAAACGTAGAAATCTAAACGATTTGTTGTTACAGAGCGGATAAGTAAGAATATCGTAAACATATTGTACTTGTTAAAATTGAGAAAATCCATAAACAGCATAATTTAACGAAGTTATAAAGAATGTTGGTTTTGGTTTCGTATTTGTATCTTGCACATTGAAGTAACGATATTGTCCGTTTATATAGACGCAATTGCTGAATATCAAACATCATAGTGTTTAATTATAAATGAATTTAATGATCAATCCACATATGTTATACTTCAATGATATAATTTCGTTACGTTATAACATCGATGTAAAACAATGCTTAACAAATACAAGAGCATGTAAAATAGCGTAACGAGCGTTATATGTATCGATGCACGTATCGCAAAATTTACGTAATTTCGTACGTATCAAACATTGCAATATACTTTTGCACACAAAGTAATCCATTATAAAACACAAAGTAATAATTTACTGATTGATTTAAAATCAATTTCCTTAACAAGGTTTTGAACGATTAAATCGATCGGATCAGAAGATTACCGAAATTTCACATTATCGCGTCAAAGTATATAATTAATGATTATACTTTTGAGTAATTATCCCCTGTCACCAGCAGACGATAAACATCGGGTATTTTTCAATCGCTGCAACGTCTAATTAAGCTCTGCTTGCTACATGATAACGTATCCGCTAGTATGCATAACTTTGCGACGTGGTCAATTTTCAAAATGACATAGAAACGGCAAGAGTTTTATTTTGTCTCGTACACGAACGTGACATTCGACAATAGCAGATCGTTTTACAAAAACAATGATCGTAATTCTATATGGAGGTAATATCGTGAAAGCGATTTCATAAATGAAACGATAACGTTACACACGAACAGAGTTCTTAAATTACCAACTACATTGTCATAAAGAAGAATATTCCGAAACAATCGATACTTTCTATCTCTACCAATTTGCTCCGATTTGCAATTACTTATTTCTTTTTTTAGAAATACCAGAATCTCCGCTATTTTTAATATCTAAATTTATTATCTAAATAATGTTTCAACTTTCTCAACATTCGTAGAATATTTGATACGAGCGTACGTTAATTGCTATTATTTTTCTTTCACATTTTACGGAAAATAAATGAATAATTTCAGCCATTTTTGAACCACTCAGTTTTATCAAATTATATTTCTCTGATTCGGAAGGAGGTAACATTTGCAATAACGAAAGTATTCAGAGTGCTACGATCTTTCCAAGTATTTATATCGTAACTAAAAATACGTGAAATAAGAGGAAAAATAATAAACAGAACTTTTTCTGCCTAATAGTAAGTAACGTAAATTACGATTTGTCTCGACGATCCTACCGTAGCAAGGTTATTCTCGAATATTCCTAATCTTTGCTTCTCTCTCGCTTTAATGGAAACAAATCAACAAACACGTAACGAGAACGCCGTAGGATATCAAAGTGCGCAGAAAAGAAATAACGGTTTACAAGGTACTCGGCTGCTCAAAATATTTTCCGGGTTTTTCGTTTGACACAGTTACGGTCGTCGTACTATTGTATACACAGTAGCTTGGGAAAATATTCGAACAGTCCTAGAAACTTATTATATAAATATCGTAGAGAATTTTAAAACGTAACACTGATATTAAATTTTGAAAGCAGGTTAAATTCGAAGCAGATTTGAAATTATATATAAAAATTACGAGATATTTATTGAAAGAATACGCTTTAGAAAGGATCACCCTTTAGCATTTGATTTATTCCGTAAGATTTATTCGCTGTTCTATCATTGATTGTATTTTTAAAATTATTATTCACGCCGTATACTAATTTTTCAGTGAGAATATGGTTCCATAAACGTCTCGTAAAGTCTATGTACATCTACGGATTGCATTCGAATGTTCCTACGATAATCACGCGATGGTCGTGTTCTATTATAGTAGCAACGAGATTTCAAAAATATATTCAGAAAGAAGACTGAGTGTTGAGCGTTCGAATACTTTCATAAATGTTTACATTTTACTAGTGCGATAAAAGATACGTACTCACCGTAAATGCGAGGATAATCCGTACGTAGTCGAACGGAAGAATACTGCTTTGCGGTCAAAGAATCCTTCAATTCAAGCATGCACCGTGTACTCGTGGCACATGTCACACAAAAACGTAGCAAGAGCCGGCGTACTATAATCGGGGAAATATCTATCTCGTAGTCACTTTCGTCTTTATTCAGCTACTCTGTTCCACCATTTAGCACGCTCGAGTGACACGCGCATCAAGATCGGTTTGTCGACACGTACGCGTAACGATTAATCGCGGATAATTGCGCGCCTACTACCCTTACACAACGATCGTTAGGTTAGGTTGCCGGTTGGGTTAACGACGCACGCACAAAACTGCCAACGGAAAATCCAATTTTTGTCCGTCGCCGTTCGAGATTGTCGTCCGAGCCACAGGCTTCGGAACGCGAGAACGAAAGCACCTTGAGAAATACACACGCGCGAAGAACGCCGTATTTGTTTAGCACTTAGGTCGAGTTTCGGCGTTGATTTCGAGCGAAACGATACGCGAGAACGACTTTGCAACGTACACAAAACCGAGCCGATTTCGGTAAAAAAGATTTTGATAGGAACAGGAAATTTCCTCCACTTTCTCCACTTAAAAGCGAAATCGTCGCCGACTAACTTCCGGTAGGGCGAGCACGATATTATTTCGCTGTTTGCCTGTTTTCTTTGTTTTCACCGGCAAGCCGGTGCACCGATGCACGCTTTTTCCTTCAATGTTCGTAGTAGTCTGGTTCTTCCGTTCTTCGTTCCTCACGGCTCGGCCGCTGCTGCGTGACTGACCGTTTGCTGCCTTTGCTAGACACACCGCACGAGGCGCGCCGAAGGCAAACGAAGGGGGACCGACGGTTCGTCGATCGGAAACGACCCTCGGGTTGAGGGAGCCTTCCTTTGTTCAGGCGAGACCATGCAGCATGGCTCGCAACGTACTTTCTCTCTTTCTCTCTTTCTCTCCCTTTTTTCCCTTCCCCTTTCCCTCTCGCTCGACTCTTCCTCTCTATTTTTCACCTTCCTTTTCCACTTTTATTTCTTTCTCTTTTTCTCTTCCTTCTATGCACGACGGTTCTTTCTTATGTTCCCCGCTCGCTACGATTCCTATCTCACCTCTTTATTTTTCTTTTTTCTCTCTCTCTCTCTTTCTCTCTCTTTCTCTCTCTTTCTCTCTCTTTCTCTCTCGCACAATTCTCGCGCTTCACAGCCTGCAATGCGAACGATCACACGGTCTGTTAGTAACTGAAACGACAGCGACGGTCACACACGGCGTCCCGACGTTGGTAACGATGGCGATGGCGGAGGCGGAGGTGATGGCGTCGGTGGTGGTAGCATCGGCGGAGATAGCGTCGGTGGTGGTAGCGACGATGGTGGTGGTGATGATGATAGTGTTGGTGGTGGTAGTGGAGTGGTGGGGTTGGTGGTGATGGCGGTGGTGGAGGTTGGCGGAGGTGGTGGTGGTGGTGGTGGAGAGCTGGTGGTGGTAGTGGTGGCGGCGTCGTTGGCGGCGTTGGCGGCGTTGGCGGCGTCGGCGGCGTCGGCGGCGGCGTCGGCGGCGTCTCTCTTCGACAAAGCAGACTTGGAGGCGGAGGGGGTGACAAATACAACCACTACTACCGCTCGTTTCTACCCCCCTTGTATTACCTTTCGGGATGCCGAGCGGCATTCTGCACGGTTTGCACAGACGGGGGATGTTCGATTCGCTTAAAAAAAGTCGATTCTCGATCGATTCTCAGCTCCACCATGAGAACCGAAGAACGACGAATAGATTAAAAAAATTCTAAATACATATGTATATATGTATAATTTTGTATGATTTTTAGATTGATTCCTAGGGTGCCCTCAGACAATCAATAATATTGTTAAGAATCAATCATGAATCAATCAATGAAAATCATAAATATGTATGTATGTATGTATGTATAATTTTATATGATTGTTAGAGATTGATTCTTAGGCTCAGACAATCAATAATACTGACAATAATTCAAACTTCTCAAACTTTTATGGATATACATAGGTATATAATATCGTTATCTTGCATCTTACACCAAAGTCACAGATGTGTAACTTTACAGATTTAAATCCCTATCCTTTTAGATTCCATAAATGCTAAACTCCAAACAAGCTTGGAGTATTATCATTATTGCTATTATCTGTTACATGCAGATTCAATCGTTGCGGAATATAATTGGGAATAGAAAAAGATATTCGTATCGATTCTTAATCGCGAACTGGAAACTTGCATGTTCGTACATTCGGCATAAGAAGAATTACCGTATTGTTACGGTGAGAAATCTTCCTTCGTAGTAAAAAAAGTCGATTCGCTGAAAAACCGACAGTAAAGAATCGATTCCGATTCTTTAACCGAAAGAATTGATTTTTTGAAGAATCGAGTCAGAATCGAACATACCTAGCTGCACGTCGATATTCTCCTCGCGCGTTTCACCATGCCATCGACTCGCGGTCATCAAGGCGGGTGCGCGAATCCGATGGAATATCGGTTGAAAGACATTCGTCGCGTACTTAGTTTAAGTGTCATTAGCTTTCATAGGATTTAAGGAATGCCTGTCATTTCATTTAGCTATTCATAATCATACATACTTGGGATTGTGTACTTGCGGAATTAGCGGGTACATCGTAATTTCGAAGCCTCCGTAACTACTACTTGAGTTATATTGAATCAGCTTAATACAAATATTGTGAAATATGTATTAATCGAAATGAGTTCCGTAAAAATCTCACGAATTTCAGACAATAATTATGTACATAGAGATTATGATCTAATAAATATGCGGAAGAATATAAAAACAGATCAACAGTTTTTATATCTTTGCTTTAAAGGAGTGATTAAATCGAATTTATTGTGCAAAATATCTTCTGAATTCGTTAACACACGTGAAATAGGTAAACAGCAATGCAGGGATTATAAATATTTTTCAAACAGAATATTTTTAAATATAGCAAAGATCGATAATATTTAAAAATTGGTCTTCAGCAGTTAATACACTCTAATATCAGATTTCTACTAAGAGAACAGTTACTTCGTTATTTTACTAATATTCGCAAGTATGTAATTGAGAATGTACGAGCTCGTGACAAACTGAGTTTGCTTAGCGAGTATGGAATTAGTCAATTCACAACTCTTTATTTGCCAAACGTATTACATGTTTGCTTTCATTCGGAGAATATGCCAAAATCGCGAAAGACGCTATCGTTGTCTTTAACAATAATTTTAAGAGACGATTGTTCGTATTTTTTAAAAGTAACACCTAATACGTACAGAATAAAGCGGGAACAACGTGACTATTTTTATCAAAAAGCTATTAAAATATGAAAACCTTTCAATGAGAAAAATAAGCACTATAATATTAGTATGATTTTTAGCATTGTAAATAATCTAACAAAGATAGTACGATACGATTCGATATATTTTTAAAGTTAATTTATTATTATTTCAAGTAATAAATACAAGTAGGTGCTGCCGGCAGCTATAGATCATATGGAAGTTTAAAGGTGAAGTATAGAAATGATATCGTGAAATAGTATCCAATTATCAGAACAGAGCTTATCTATACCATAACCTATGATGCGACATATGCAGTCTTTCAGGGATCGATAACTCCCTGTTGTCTCGCAATCTATCGGTTGCGATAATCTGACAGTGAGACGCGTTATTTGTTTGTTAAGATTTCCTTCGCTTCGCTGACGCTTGTTGCGTAACATAGCGCAATATATTTTATATGATTATCAAATGTTTTTCAGTTGTAGATAATAAAATTGCGCGTATATACGAAATATTTGTAAGATTAATCTAAAAAGCTCTGCTGCAATAAAAATCTCCTTTATATTACTATGTATACGATTATTGAATTTATTTTAATTTAAATTTCAACTTTGTTAAATTGTTTTCATTTAGTATCCCAACACAATCCTATTGATATTATTTTATTCTTTCCTTCTGCTTCAGACTAAACGTTATTCCTAATGAATAACATAGAAAGATCGATATAACAACATAACAATAAATATATAACAATCCCTAACCTTAACCAACCCTAACCAACACATAAGATTTATACGAGACTCGAGCGACGAAAACCTTATTTATCGTCGTATTATTCCTATTGATCGGTGCATCGCATATTTCATTATCGCGTATTTTCTCGCAATATCTGTACGTACTATCTACCTTCTTCATTTCACTCTAGTTTCACAACTGTGACGAAGCTAAACGAAAAGTAGTTACCACGACCAACAGTTTTATTTCTCCATACGCAATCGTCGTTGTACGTTTATTCCAGTTTGCACCACTTTCTCTTTACGCGGATTTTCAATATTTCAAACTTTTGTAGTTTCTTGCTCGACGATGGCGACGATTCTCAAGTTTCTCTAAACCAATTAAAGCTATAACCCAGTGTCAAAGTTTCTCCCTTAACTCGTCGGCTGCGAAACGGCGAAAAATCAACCAAATTTTTAAAGCTGACGAAAGAAATAGGATAGCGTTTAACCGCAAGGGAGCAACAAGGCGCGCCTGCTTTGGAAGCGAGAGACGTTACGTGCAACGACCATAACCTATGTATTTTCTCTGCTTTATGGTTATGTTCCGTTTCGTTCCATTCCGTTCCCAGCAAATGAATACAAAGACCAGAGGTTCTCAGTTTGTACATTGAAAAAGATGAGAAATACCAACAAGTAACGAGTTGAATCTCTGCTAAAAAAAAGTGTATCGGATTAACTGGATTAATTTCGTGGTAAAAGTATGATGTGACGTACAGTGATTATTCATTCACCAAAGTACTCCAAGATATTTAGAATAGAGTATTTATTGTAATACTTAGTTGCTCAGATGCTTCTCTGCTTACTTTCTGTGTCTTTAATTGTTTGAATTTATAGAAATATCATTTAGCATAGATATGCGCGATTTAGTAATTATAGCCATTGTAATAGTAAAGTCAGGATGTCTTGTTATAATAGTCAGGATGTCTCGTTACGGTGCTAATGATATTTCAAAATATTCTACATTTATTTTATTTTTATATTTATATTTATATACATATAATATATTTACATATATGTACGTGCAAATAATTTTTCACTAATCACACGATTTACATCGATGCAAAATTTGAGGCCGTTTGTGAAAAATATTATAATGTAACTGCGTTTTTTCGACGTGACCACATGTTTCCTCTACTAGAGTGGCCTGATAAGAGAACTGAATGACGTAATCATTCGTTATCAGATAGTTACAAGCGAGTAAGGGCTTATTCTAAAAACTTGTTACATTCATTCTGCAATTTAAATATTCTATTCTAGTATTAACTGTACCTGCGCAAAGTCAATCTAGTCTGTAACGATACGTTTGAACAAATTCATGAAGATCTTTTGTTCGTTAAAAATTTGGTGTATCACGCGGGATTTACTTCAGCTGTACACAGGTACAAGGTACCTATACGTATATTATTATACAAAAAAATTTCTGTTCTTTATTATTCAAACAATAAATAATTCAAACTTTTCCATCGCGAATAGAATTTCCGTATAATGAAGTATTTTTATCGAAGCTGTAGGAACTTTCCCAAATTACCAAAACGATAAAATATTGTATTAATGGAATTTTATTAAGATATACTGTTCTTTATTATATCGTAAAGGTGGAGAGTGAAACATTGTTGAAAATATAATAGATAATATAAATCACACCATGTTAGTGAAATTGCAAATTCTAATTAGAAACGGAATATATAATTCGAATCTTTTTGAGATAGAATAATTCGTACCTTACTGTGTATTTTATAAATTATGCAAGTAGCCGTTAGTCAGATTTTACTGACGATAAGTTAACTTCTGTTTCCATTTACTATTATTATACCCAGAAATTTCTTTTAAATTAAATGCATCTTTTCCTCGTTGTTACGGTCAAATAGCCAATAAATATTAATATCCATTTATTCATCCACCTCTCGATTCAATTAAACAGTTGAATTATTATATTTCCTTACTTTTTTAAATCAAAAGTTTCATGAAATTACACAAAAAAATTATTCGATTAATATAAATATTCTTCCACGCTTTCTACCGCCCTTTTCCATTTAGAAACCAACTTCTCTATTCCCAATTTATAGCAGTTTGGTGATTCGCAATCTGGTCGACGTTTTCCTATCAGAATCCATTTTTGGCCCATTTGTATCGGTGAAAATACTTGGTTTCCCATAATCGTACGACGACTCGAAACATACGTGTCAGGAAACAGCTGATTCTTCGGAAAAGCAGCAGCTGCAGTCGCATACGCCTGTTTGCCGAGCAAAGTCAACTTTGTCTTTTTTTTTACAAGATACTGACTATAATTTTACGTTAATACAGAGCCCGTTATACAGCCCCGTATAACATGCGCAAGCGGGCATGAGACGATTCCCCGTGAAACCGTACGAAGAAAATATAGGACACAAGTTTTTTATACGGCGCTCTGTCTTCGACAGGTATACTTGAACTTGGCTAATTACCGCATTGATATGTATATTAGTAAAATAAGTCAGTTTCAATATCGTGGGACCAAAAACGAGCGAAAAATCCTCTCAATTTTGGGTTACTCTTCGAAAGATAACGTAAAGTATCGAGTACGTACCTAGTCTGTGGAAGATAAGTAATCGATAATCGAAAATACGACTCACCGATCCTTCGCTTAGTTCCTTTATCGATGATAATCCTCCCGTCGATCGGTTTTCTCGTCGATCGAGGCGTCTGGTTGGAATCGAGTGTAATCATGTTGGCGTGTGCCACAACACCGGAAAACAGCTGACTTGTATTTTTTCGTTAGGGAAGCAGCTGGCCTCCCAGCCCATGGGCCAAGAGTCGTCTGCGTTCCTTATACTGGGTGTTCTTTCGATTAACGATTCGAAGTACGCACTTCACTTGCTAGTTAAATTTGAAACGATCTCGTAACAAACAATTATGCAAACTAGAACAAATAGAATTAAATAATTGATATATCTTTACAACACAGTCAGGAAAGAAATAGAAGAAGAAGAAGAAACTTCGCTTTATTTATATGACAATTGTGTAACCATTTATGCGCCTCAAAGAGAGAATTAAATGATAAGAATGTTTATTTTAAGAACCGATATCCTTACACGCAGCTGCAGAAAGAAAATAGAAGAAGAAGAAGTTTCACTTTATTTATACGACAATTATGCAACCTAAAGCATATTTACGTACAGCTGAGGAAAATAGAACTTCGTTTTATTTATATGAATTGAATTCAACGTCTATTTGATAATTTTAATCAGTGAAAATCGATAGAAGTCACTATCGCCTAGCATAGGAATTAGGCTATGCGAATGATAATATCAATAAATGAATCCGTTAATAAAGCTAATCCTGAGTTTCTAGTTGCACAATGTGAAGCGCCGTAACGAGGGTGCACGCACCGTTATAAGCTTCCCGTCTAATTTTAACATCCAGGTTACATATTATTCCCATAGCGAGAAGTTCAGAACGTTGCACGCATAGAAACGAGAGAAAGAAGCAATAGAAATGCCATTCAGCTAGCCGATAATTACGTAACTTTCACTTTCAATCGTCGCTTCTACTCCTCCCGCTTCCCTCTCCGATTTATTTTATACTTTGCATTTATCTAAATACCAAGAAAAGATGTCGGGGAATCCCATTGATTCTTTAAATTTATTGCTATCGAGGTAAAAATTTGAGGTAAAAATATAGGAAAGAAGAACGTGAAAAAATGGCCATTTTTAGAGGCCTGCTTGTCATCGAAAAATTCTTGCAGGACATTTAAGAGCATCTCAAGAAAGTTGAAAAGAATGAGCGCAAAGATGAAAAAGTGGTAGCGGCTCGATCTACACATGCGTTACGCTCGATCATGTTCCTCAAATACTGATCCATCGACGAAATAATTGTTCGGTAAATAGTCAATAATTGAAACAATAATTGTTGCTACATGCAAACAGCGACCAACGACACGTTCATCAGCTTACAACCCTATGCAAATGTTATAATGGCTTCCAATTCGGTTTTGCTCTTGTCGATTAATACGTTAACAAAATATTTGAAATTATTCGAGTGCCTAGAATGCAATTCTATTTTAATAAAGAACCGTTATCAGATTGTATTTCGATTTGGTATTTTTGCTGCTCAGTGGAATCGGACGCTATTGCAACTTGAGATTCAAAGTCGTCCCTTTCAAACATCGCAGTCGACGGTTGCAACGAAGAAAAAGCCTTATCTGCTTACGTCTTCGAGCTAATAATATCTCTGATTACTCTGATCCTCTTCGCACTTCATAATTACTTCAAACGCAAGTATCTTACGTTAATTCTGTTTCTAGACTTAGTGCAGTTCGTTCGTTATGACACACGGCACATACATATGTATGCGAACTCGGCCAACATATCGTTAGCCATTATTCTCACCTAACGACAATCTGGTTGTAGCTCAGATCTGCTGGATTTCGAACTTTGATCGATTTATCAGCAGAATCTGAAAAATTACAATGGTACGTCGATACATTCGAAAGAATGAACGAATAAAGGACGAACGAAGATCAACTGCAACGCGTGGGTAAATTTCGCCGTCGCTACATTTTTTAAATTATACAGAGTCCTACTTAAAAAATTGTGTAATAATCGTTGCATACCGTAATGGTTACATGGCGTGGAACGTTTTATACAATCACAGGTTCACAAAAGATAAAACACGAGTTAAATATGAGAAATTTAAATATCGCAGATTTTTAAATATTAAAGAACGCACGGCTCAGTTCGATCTTCACGAGAAAGATTCGGATCGCACACTCCACGTTTTATTTCATCGAAAAGGCGAAGCAATTTTAATGAAACTTGTATTTAATACTTTACCGATAGTATTATGTTTAATTTATTAATTAAATATACTTTTGTTTGTAATTCTTTAAAACAAAAAAATATACGTAAACGGTAGATGTGCATGTAAAACTCACAGTAAGATATTATTAACAAATTGATGAACGATCATCTATTTTCTCTTAAGCTAATTACTGTATCTCAATAGGTCTTATTAGTCATTATCTATCATCGTCGGAAAATCAATTAGTTCAATTTGTCTTTTTATATCCTATTCTATATATATCATCTCTGAAACAAATTTTGTAGGTAATCAGTGAACGAATCGTTACGATTTACTCAGGTAGAAGATCGGCTCGTTAAATTCTTGAGACGATTAAACGCATCCTCCCTATGCAATCCGCTATACTTGCAAATCCACCGCTAACAATCTACGTATAACATAGCAACCGTACAGTTAGCCGCACAATTATATTTTTCAACGTTCGCGGTATTGCATGCTTCAATAATATGCGTGAAATGTTAATTTTGTAAGTCTTTATTTTAAACATTTATTAACACGATCTCCTGTTTACTTTTAGACCTCTTGACAAAAGTTAAGAGATATTTCGAAAAGTGAAAATTGACAAATATCGTGAAAACCGAAACCTGAAAAATATAAACTATATTAAAATTATAAACTAAAATATAAAAATATAGACCATATAAACATTGAAAAATATTGTAAAAAGTAACATTTCAGAAAGATCGCATAAGAAAAGCAGTAAATTCCTCACGCAACAACACCCATTACAAAAGAGCTAAGCGGAGTAAATAGAGAACAGTATATAGAAATGAACCTTCCAATTAAATTCAAAGGAGAAGCCAAAGCACAAACGAGGCTGGCAGGAAGGAAACAATGGCAAATCAGCGGAATAAATGAAGTATCACAATATGTAAATGAAGAAGAACTAGGTCAAAATGTGACGAGAAAAGCTAGTATCAATGGAGCACACCATAAGAGAGTGACCGGTGTATAGCGAACTTAAATCAGAAATCTAGACAAATAAAAACAGCATGCTAATTAATTATAATTATGAAAGCGAACACCGAAGAGGTTGTAAAAAGACAGCACTATCTCATACACGGTGCAATGAGAATTAGAGCAATTTGCCCGGAGTACTATGATAGCGTACCTACGCTTGGCACAATGTGATATTAATTGCTAGTAATAAGACTAGAAATGAGACTCGGAAAGATAGCACCAATCAACACTATGTCAAAGAAAGACTGTTAATTATATATGTACTACTATATATATTTTTGTAATATTGTTACTTTAATTGATACTTATATGTGTAAAGCTTGCTTATTGCCTACGCTCGTAATAGGCAAAAACCTAACACAAGAATAGTAATAATAAACAACAGAGAAAAAAATAGTTGGTTCTTCACGATATTAGTTTATTATCTTTACGATATCTTTACGATATTAGTAATAGTATTTTATGTAATATAAATAGGTTCTAAACAACGAAATAATCTTGAAGAATATTAAGGACAAAGATATGTCCATAAATATAGAATCACTAATAAAAATAGTAGATTGTTTACATTTTTACGATCGTCTAAACAGCGACAATAGGATCGTTGAAGATATAAAACATTTCAGTGTAGAAAGCTTTTGACATGAATGGTATCGAAAACGAATTTGCTGAATAATACCAACCTACAAAGACTAAGGAATATTTCAAATAATATTAATTATACCACTATGACATTAATTACACAATATCTCATAAGACACAACATTCTGAAACAAGAAGCAGAAATAAAATATATCCAATCCAAAGAAATATATATATATATATATATATATATATTGTATATTATATTCTTTGCATTGGATACATTTTGCTATATATATTATACTATATTATTATATATATATATCGGAGATGAAAGGACATCGGGACCTTTCTTTTGGAACGTTGAGGAATACCCCCAATACTTTAGTTTAGACTTTTATTATAGCTACAATTAAATAATAAAACTGAGAAATTATTGTAATGTGGACTTGGGCTCGAAGTGACATAACGGGTCATTGAACGTAGTCACGATCACGGGAGGGACGTGTACCTAACAGGAGTACGGAATAATTATATAGCTCTCCTTAAAAACAAAAATTGACCCGAGAGGTATAGAGAGGAGGGAGTATGTAAGGGCAGTTCCACTTGGACTGGGGGTCAGTTCATTCAGATAAGTTCTACTTGTACGTCGAGTCACATCAGAATCGTGCATCACCTCGCATACGTCATCCCGTTGGCCGTGAATTCTTTATCGAACCTAAATTCATTGTCATCGACATCTCGTTTGTCCGATCGCCGCTATTACTTGTTAACTCTTGTAATAATCACATCTGTACCAATAAAGATCAGCTAGAATACATAACCACGCCAACCCGACATGTATAAAATATATAGTAGAGTATAATATAATATAATATAATATAATATAACATAATATGGTATAGTATATATAATATATATATCAGATCATATATATATAAATGGAGTCTTAAAAGAGTGAAATTATAATTACCCCCCGAAAAGAGACAGGTCTATCGCATGGTGAGAGTGAGAGTGTTCGCGTTGCTTTGACGATTTTTCTTGCGGTGAAAACAAACCAAGGTTACAGCGCTTTGTTGCGTTGTCCGTGAGCTCCAATTTTTTGTGTAATTCGTTCTGCCGAATAACCATTATAGACAAGCTTTGCGTAATTTCAACGATCGTCGAATAACCCTGAATTTTGCGTTTTCTCTTTAACCTTCTTTTTATTTTCGTCAGTCTTTTTTTGTTCGTCTGTACAGTGGCTCACGAAAGTATTCCAACACTGCTACAAATTTTTTATGCACTTATCATACAGAACATTTAAAAATTTCATTAGTACTGTAACGAGACACGACTATCCTGATTATATTGGTACAATTCAAAATGCATCTGAAAATGTATATAAAGAAGCTAGAACACATATACTTTGCATAGATTACCAAAGTACAGTAGAACCACGATTATCCCAATTGCTGTTGTCCAAACTCTCCATTATCCGAATAGTTTTCGCACGTGAAAGATGCAATCCTCCATGATAATTTTCACTGACGATCAACGATACTACTGGCGAAAAGACGACACAACTTTACAAGCAATGATTAAAATTAAAAGATTGCTGTTACGTGGTGGCATATGCTTGGCTGGTACTGAACGCGTGGTACTAAAAAGGGCCTGGTAAAAACTAGCGAGTTACACTGAAGACACGATGCAGAAAGAAGTGGAAGATAATACGACGACAGATGTAGAAGAAACTCTTTCTGCATCGCACGCAATACCAAGAACGGTGATTGTGATAACGCCGGCATGATAGAATGGTTTCAATGTGATGAAACTTCGTCGATTGACCATGATACTAATGTTCTTGTGTGCTTCGAATAACGAACTGGAACATCGATATAATGGCAATGATGATATTACTCGACATTTTGAAGTACTCGAGGCTTTAGAAATAGAGTTAAGATGGTAGAAGGAACGAAAGAAATGTAATAAAATCTTACCGAATTAAATCTGCTAAACAGGTTATAGGATTTAGCGGCTAAAAAGATTTCCGGTCCATAGATCTTTAATGAAATTACATTTAATTTCATTGTTGCTATCGGTAATAATTTCAATTTATTAATATTGCTATTAATATAGCAATATTATAAATTATATATAATTATATAAATGTAAATTATTATATTCTTTCTCGAAATACACACACGAGGAAGAACATCAGGAAAGTACTCTTGTGGCTACGAGAGAGAATTCCAAAGATTTCTTCGATATTTTTCTCGTCGCTGTTTCCTCCGACTGTATTTTACGATTTTATGAAACATAACAAGAATTGATGTATTATAACGTTATAAGAAACCATTGCTTGGTCTTTAAGAAGTTAACCAAAGATTAACTAACTAAGATTAAGATTAACTAACTAAACTTAAACTAAAATTTATTGTAATTTAAAATTTGTCTTATCGTCTTGTTTTACGCTTATGATATTTAATTCGAATACTTTCCTGAGCCACTGCATATACACGATTTGAGGTGCATAAACAATATTGAACATAATTCTTTATACAGGATGCTGGAAGTTATATAGAAATACGGGGGCGAAACAGTTTCTTGCGAGACAAGAAGAAAAAAATAATGAATAAGATTTTCTTATGGAAAATTCAGTTTTCGAGAAAATTGAGTTTAAAGTCCGCTGCATGCATATGCAATATGCATATACGACTAAAATATGGCAAGATACCGTTTATTAAGGGACATACAATGGCCATCGTGTTTATACACGATATTACACGACATTGTTTAGTGTCTTATTTACATGTTAGCCTTGCTACCAGCTGATGTAAATAAGATAAACAACGACAGCGATGTACACGCGAACAGGCAGTATCTCAGTACATACAGATGAATGCACCAAAATGAACTACCTATCCACAATTTGGCGTATTCGCCATAGCTAAGAAACTATTAGAAATTACAAATTGTAATTTACAGTAAACTCTGATTGAAACGACGAGAATCGTTGTTTTTCATTTCGTAAACATTGACATATTTTCCAAAAATGTGCGGCATATTTGATACAATTTGTTTCACAGCATACCGTCCACGATATGTAAATTCTATTTGCAAGATCGTAATATTGAAACTATAGTTTATAGTAAAGGCATTGAAAGTTTGAATCGATAAAGTTGAGCAGCTCTTCGGATTACGGGCGTTTTCAAGATATTCCCTTTTTCCGATCACCGCATTTTCATGATTTACGAACTTTACTATACATGCCTCTAAATTACCAATGTTCTGCTGCAATAATTCTCTCAGATACGTAAGAGTTAAACGGGAAAAAGAACATTTCTCTTTGAAGACATTTTAGCTTTTACGAAATGTTCCATCTTCATACTTTAAAGTAATCGCGTATTTCTTTAAATCCATCTTTTGTAACTTTAATAGTATCGATAACTCCGATGCGCAATGCATTGTGAATTAGCATCCAAAAGTAACGAGTAATTAATTAATTACAAGAAATTATTGACAATTAAATTTTAACACACAAGTGGTTTTACAAATGTTTCTTCCGTTATTGGCATAATTTGACATTAAATTAATTAATCTACAAATATAATCATCCTCTCAAAATCTTTTCTTTATATCTACATAAATATGCGTTTAATGAGATATTGTACACGCGTAATTACATTCACGCGTAGTAACATAATGAGAAAACTCGATATTCGGAAGGAGGGAGTCCATAATCCTTTTTTGAAAGCTTTGTCATTTTTCATTGGAAGCAAAATAATCGTTCTCTTTTTCGATGTCACCATTCTACAGGTTGTTCAGCGAAATGGATGTACATTTTTCAAGTGTTTCCGATAGTGTAACCAAAAAGTGTTTCAAACAAAAGTTGATGTGTTTTGAACCAGCTACAAATTGAAATATTTGAAGTCGCCAGAAAAATACTTCTTTCTATAAAAAAACAAGATCAGCTTGACCTTTTTTAAATGGCATGATGTATTCTTCATTACGTAGAATTATAACTGATGTGAAGATGAGTTCAACGACCTCATACTATGATCTTCGGTTCAAAAATTTTAATATCGGTTTAATAGGTCAGATCAGTTAGTTCAGCCGTTTATAATGACGTTTGTGTTGTCGCCAATTTCTATAAATGAAAGAAAATTTTAACCTTGAATGTCTTGAAACACGATTTTGGCAAATACAACAATATTCCAAACGACTGTTCAACTAGTACAAAATATTAATTGCGCGCTCGAAGCTTTACAGAGTGAAACGTACTAACGAGAATACATGCATAATTAGATGAGCATAGCTTTACATATAGCAGCGAGGATAATAATTTCAACCATTCTGTAATAAAATTTATCTAGTAAAATATCTTCTTTATGCGTCCTTGAACTTGTTAACTCGTAACTGTTAACGGAGACATTGTATATAAACGCGATAGCCGTTATTATGTATATATATATATATAGCTCGGCAAACTGTATCTTACTTGGTCGTCACTACATAGACGTATTCGACTTTTTCGAAAACTGATCATAATTTTTGTCCTTATTTTTTTAATCGTTACTTTGACTAGCTTCATCGTTTTTTTCTTCGATGGCAGGATAAGTTAAAATTTACAAATTTAAATATTTCTGACAAAAGCTATACTCGTAGCGCTCTTCAATATTTTTCAGCATAGTGCGTTTTAAAAAATTTTACTAATCAATCCTGCAACAAATTTGTTACAATGATTAAAAATTGCTGAACGAATTATAAAACGATATGATAACAGAAATATTTATGGACTTCTTATCACGTATTTCGTGCATCGATATTTTTCTGAAGTAGTGAACCAATAGTAGGGAAATATGTGATTATTTTGACTAGCATTATTGAGAATTTAAAACCAATTTCTCAATCATTTTACGTGTATACACATACTTTAAATATCTTCAACTAACGTCCAATATTATATTGTATTATATTCCACTTTTAGTTTATTCACAGGGCTGTTTAATTAAATTCGCATCTTTAATTAATTTTTATGTTTCCCCTTTGTGTGATAATTTTAATTTGTTTATACTTGATTTTCACTAGACTGATATAATGCTTATTATATTGAGTTATCATTAAGATGAAGTATATACATTGTACATGTATAATGGATTCTTTTAAGTATGACTATCCTCGTGAACATTCCGGTGGAAAAAGCCAGCATGTGGTTATTTTTTATCGAAACAAATTTCACGGCTACAGTAGACTACATAAAAGCGCAACAACTGTGTAAGGGAGAACCGAGAGATAGAGCTTCAGAGAATCGAACGTTTTTTGCTTCTGGACATGTACACGAGGCTAAAAGCTGACGAGAATAACGAGAGGAACGTTTATCGCCCTGATCCGTCACCTCCGGCGCACATGCTGAAGAAATTAAAATTTTTTGTCCATTTCCTCGAACGAACGACCAGTCACCATCCACGGCAGACCGTCGTGGGATTCCAACAAAAAGAAAATAAAAACGAGAAAACGAAGAGGCGTCTGACGCCATCGCCGCGCGATGCTTCCAGAATTCATTAATGGAAATTTTACTCACCGGCATCGTTGCCTTCGATCACTACTTCTATCTCGCTCTCTTCCGGTAATAGACGGTAAAACTTTCGAAATTGCAGAAAATATGATACGTACCTGCGAATAAAAAGAAGTAGAAAATCAGTGGAAAATGCGTTAAAGTTTCTACAATTGTTCAAAGTAAAATGACATGTTCGAATATTGACTAAAATTTTCGTAACCTGCGCTTTTCAATCTCGTACCGATTTAATGTACGTTTCGTATTATAGGCCCGTAATATACGGATAAACCATTAGTAAAATCGATAAATCTCGTTTGTCCTAGATTTTGAGTTCGAAACAGTTTCATTTTTTCCAGACTTCATTCATCCTTAGCATTAGCTACGGTGCACGTTACTCCAGCAAAAATACGCTTATAAAAAGGATCGTAAGTTTCGCATTACGTTCATAGATTCATAATTATTGCGATCAAATTGATTCCATATTTTCGTTTTACATTTAAATACTCTCAATCAGTGTGACACATATGTATTGCACATTTTACGAACATGAAGCGTGAAACAATAAACCGCGGTTTTACCGTGGAATTGCAATTGACGTATTTCCGGAGCGAAAACAATCGCCCAATCACGCCTTAACCGTCGATGCACTTCCGCTGTTCAATTACTCGATCACTGGGCTTTAACAAGAGATGCGAACACCAGATTGTTTTGGGAACGGTGCAATTTACATCGAACGAAATGAACATATTTGAACGTACATTTCTATTATATCTCATAAAATCAAATTCCGCAGAATACAACTGCACGTTCATTTTTGACATTTAACGTGTAATACTAATAAGCGTTAGTAAATCACAGACTGTTCGAACATAAGATATATTTAGATATGCGTTGATATGCTATTAAGACGTTAAAATCAATGATCTGAGTCTTACCTTATGTATTGTGTTACAACAGTTGTCAAACGAACCGGTACTTTGAACGTGATATGCTTGTAGGTTAGGTTTTTGCCGGCTCAAATACACAAATGTATATTTCTTTTAATTCACCTTTTCTAACTTTAGACCGCTACAAACTATTATCTTGTATCGTCTAACAAACCGATGAACGATATTGTACGCGTATAATATACATTTTAGTCGTAAAATTACATATCAGACTTCGTTTCACGCTACGTGCGACTCGATGTTACTCGCAAACTCTCGTATCGGACTCGTGTAACTTCGTCGTTGTTCGACCAGGTACGTATCTCGATAAATAGGGAGCTACGGTGCGAAAAGGTATATAGATACGAGATTTTAAGAAACGATTCGATTGTTTAAATATAATTATATTTTCAATCTACTATGGATTATTATTTTTATATTTACTTATTTAATATACTAAAGCTACTATTCAAACGGTAAAACTGTTCTTTTAGCAATAATAATTACGAAAATATACCGCTTGTAACTACACATATTGAAATAAAACAAGTACTTATATAGTAGAAATATTTGCATATAAATATAATGATTACAAAGATATAAAGTAAGAATGTTTCACAAAATGCCTCCCCTTTGAGAAGAATACAAATACTTGATATCCAATATAGTAACGTGTTTTAGATATGTAAATGTATAAAGGCTATTCTTTTAAGTGAAAGGCAATTTAATTGATTGAAATCAAGTGAAATAAAAGCTATACATATACAACGATGCTACCGAGTGAACACGATACCTAAACAATTTTGAAAATCAATTTATATGCGCTCAATCAATCTAAATCCAAAATCGACAATTTTGCTTACGTCAAATATTTCCGAATTTATGTTACGATACAAATCCTATATTGTATCGATGAAACACACCATACTGTGTTTAAAAGTGTTCTAACATATATCCATTATAGCGCGAATCAGTTCGTACGAATATGTATGAGCAGATATTGGCCATACAATACTGCCATATACCATACTAAAAAATATAGTAAAATCCATATATATCCATATACATACACATATGCGATCATAACCCATATACACGTTACACGTATAATATTATCTACTTCATGAACTTCATAATATAAACCTTATCTCTACCTTAGCTCTAAATTCATTAATTTAACCTACATTTTACCTCTAATCTACATTTTAATCTTACTCCACCTACGATTAATATACTACTAGTCAACTGCTATCTTATTTTTCTAAAAGTCTGTAGTAACAAATTGGTTTATCGTTTATGTTATACTTTTACATTTGTATATATATATATATATATATATATATATATATATATTTTTTTTTAGGGAGAGGAATAAATAGTTAATAATAATTAAATTTATATAATCAATAGAAAGTAATAATCGTTCAGTTCGTGTTCCGGCTGAAGGCTGAAAGAAACAACAAATACAAACAGAATAAAGACATTAGAGAGTGAAACAAGATTTCAGAATACGAAGAATCGTTGATCGGTGTTGGTACGACACATAATAAACGGGTTTTCCTTTCGCGCCAGGCGAGAGTAAGAGTAATCCTGCAACTTTCATTTGCAGCACTCGTTCGGCCTCGTGATGTCATAAATATAACTCTGTATCGTAATCCGAATCCGTGTTCTCGTGGTGAAAGGTTCTGATCGAGAAAAGAGGTTAGTATCGTGGGGTACAAAAGCGAACCACAATCGACTAATTGAAATTACATAAATATAGCATTACAATAAAAATTTGTATTCTTAGTATTCGTAGAATGTGACGTTCTACGTGCGTGGGATTGTTTCGTGAATAGATGCCGGCGAATGTTTGTTACATAAGTGTTTTCATTTCATCATATTATATTAATTTCCTTACCATTTTTAAATACGACAAAAGTTATGATGTAAAATTAGTATGCGAGGAGGAAATAAGAGCATATTCACGGCAAGATAGAGTACTGCGTTATATTCTCTGTAATTATGTATGTATGCGTACATGTATATTTAAATTAAAAATTCAAGGACCATTATTTTTATGGGGAATTGTCGATCCCTGTCCTGTTATAGTTGCCTACAAATTAGTCGCGCAATGATCAATCTAAATTCAGTTTGAAAAACACAGCCTCTTCACTTCGCCAAGTTCATATTTCTCGAGGATACCGTCATACGAGGAAATCAGATGGGAAAGTGAAACTGAACATTTTGTTGGAAATTTTACAAAATCAATTGCTTATATCCAGCACATTGTTAACTTTTGTTCCCGGCTCAAATTACCGTGTATTTTAAAGATAAAACTCCTTCTTTACAACGATCGCTTAAAAGTGCTGCTTTACTTTTTGTTGCTGTTTTATTGCATTTATAATAAAAAATATGCCTCCGGCGGTAAAATAACTCAAAGTGCACCCCGAAGAAATTGCACAACCAGACTTGTGCCTTACGTGCATATGTTTAATGTGTACCCTCGGTGAATGTGTTTAGCGTGTACCTTTAGTGTGTATGCTTGACGTCTTCTTTATGCCTTGTGCCTTAGTGTGTATTCGGCATGCATGTTGAATGCGTGTGTTTGGTATTTGGTACGGTACGTTTACGTGCTTATGTATGTACAGTATAGGCTCACATACTGCGGATAAGCTATCGTAGATATTTATCATAGCATTTATATCTTGATCAATTAAGTCCAAGTTAATATCAAGTTTCGTATTATTAGTACGTATTTTCATATGAGTTCAAGAACGTGATACTATGAAAATGAAATATGCAACCTGATAGAAAAACGCTTCTTTGAAAAATAAGGTTACGTACAGTTATTTTTTGTAGCCACTGTATTTTAAAGACACGAGGTACGAGTCCGACCGTATAACCTTCTCGTGGTGCGAGTACATACCTTGTTGTTATTCTAATGTTAGCAGCGCTCTTTTTAAGGGCAATAAAACAGCGACAAAAAATCATACAGCAACTTTTAAGGAATCATCGTAAAGGGGAAATTTCAATCTTTAAATGCATGGTAATCTGAGTTGCGAAAAAAATGTATTACGGTTTTGTTGATATACTCTTTTCTATATTTATGCCCGATATTGGTGTTAATTGCGTCTTACGGTTTAGGGAAAAGATTATTGTTCTTCATTATATACATTTATATCGTTTCATTTGGAAATAAAAAGAATTAGACGTGCGGAAAATCACAACCAAGGTTCTTTTTTAAGCAACCTCCGCGTGAAAATTTCAAGTAAATATTACTACGATGCAAAATTTATACAAAGAAAGCTTACATCATTAAATACAAGCGTCTGTATAATAGAAGCAAGAGAATTTTACAATTATTTTACATATTTATAATTATCGTATATTTAGGATATTTAACAATTATTGCAAAAATCATCATCACAATATATATTTCACTGTCATTTACTAACTTGCTACGTTATGAAAGAAATTGTATGCGATAGCTGCGTTCGACTGTAAATCGAAACGGTGTAACTCGCAACCCGATTTAATAATTTCCTCGATGAGAGTACGTGTATCGTATAGTGCATATTGACTACGTAAGAGGCCGGAAGTTATTCAGTACGTAAAATTTCTATCCCCGGAAACCGCAAAGGTGAAACGACTATGATCAAGGAAGCACTACAGCGTCTCTATACGAGCAGATGGTAATTAATGCTCTTTATTCTACATTCGTGCTTTCGATCAGAGTTTTTAACATTTAATGTTGCTAATATTACGTAATAATATGTAATGATTGTTTTACCGGAGAGAGGAAACTTTGAAGGGAATTTGAGCTAATTTTTTAGAATGTTATAACACGATATTAACTTTATCGTCGGAAAGGATCTACTTAATTTAACAAGATACGTTTTAATTTTAAAACGAGGAATAAATCAGACTAAAACGACTTTGTATTATAAAACGCTGTATTATAGGCGAAGTAAATAGAGAACAGTATACAGAAATGAATCTTTCAATTAAATTCGAAAGAAACCAAAATACAAACAAGGCTTGCAAGAAGAAAACAATGGACAATCAGCGGAATAATCGGAAGTATCGCAATATGTAAGTGAAGAAGAACTAAGTCAAAATGTGAGAGGAAAAGCTAGAATCAATCGAACACATCGTAAAATATCGATCAGTGTTCAGTGAACTTAGATCAGAAACCTAGACGAATAAAAACAGCATGCTAGTTAATTATAATTACGAAAGCGAACACCGAAGAGGGTGTAAAAAGACAGCGTTACTTCATACACGGTGCAGTAGAGTACTATGATAGCGTACCTTCGCTTAGGACAATGCTGATATTAATTGCTAGTAATAAAGATAGAAACAAGACTCAGGAGGATAGTACCAATTAACACTGCAATTAATGTTTTTATGACATGTATTATTAAATCGCGAACGCGTAACTTCGAGAGTGAAACGAAAGTAAAAAGAACGTTAAATAGGGTTCGGTGGAGACGTTGCTAGCAAAGGCTGAGAAAAGCTCTCGTTCACCAAGGTTATAAGGACGTAATATGGAAATGTGAGCATCGAAGTACTACTAACCAAACAAAACGAGATCCTAAAACAGGATCGACGAAAACTGCTTCAGCGAAGATGTAGCCAGAACAATACTAAAAATACTATGTATTTCTCTATGTCTGTTCAAAATTTTCCCAGTGGCGAAGGTATGTAGAAATGCGAAAAGTTCGAGGATTCTGTGCACTTAGAATGGAGGATTAATGTATCAACAGCGTATCTGGGCCAAGTAAAACTGGTTATGGAAAAGCCTTGCTACGACGCGACTATTTTTCTTTTGGAAGATGACCAAAACTGGTTTTGACCTTGTCAGGGATTTACCCTTGATGCGGATCGGCGATCCTACGTCAATTCTATTAATTTTATGTAAAGAAAACGCGACGATGCTTCGATCAATAAGATCATAGGAGGGATTCGACGACTTTAATCGAATTCAGAAACCGTAATTGCGATCTTATTGCGTGCCAAGATGTGAAAAATTGATTGAAACATACACTATTACTAATCTATATCAATATCGATATCTATTACAAAGTAATAACAGAAGCACGAACTATAACGCTACAACGACGACCAAAAGAAAGTTTATAGACTAAAGGGTATAAAAAGACAACGCAATTTTACGTAGCAGATATGCATTTATTAGGGACAATGAATAAATGTGATATATAACACAGGTTAGATGACTGTTACCAATATACCGCAATATGGTGGAAGATTTTCAGTACGAAAGTTGTTGAAATTTACGAATCAAATTTCCTTTTACCACAACCGTAAAGTTGAAAGGGAAAAGAAGATATCTCGGATACGTTGCGTCGAAATCGAAAAACAATTGCAAGATCGGTTTCACTTATGGAAGTGGAAGGACGAGCTTTCTTTCATCCAGTCCGTTATTAAAGATACGCGTATAGTAGCATGGAAAGTCCTGGAAATGCGTTAGGGCACTGACACATCCCGGAGGAGTCGAGGTCGACTCCTTTGGTAAGATTAAACAGCCTGTGCCGTGATATACGATGGGTCACCATATAAGGAGAACAATAATTCGAAGTTAAACCATAATATCGTCTGTGAGTTCAGGCCTATACTGCGGGCTTCCTCGACTCTGAGCAACAGACTGGTAAAGAAGACTGTGGAGGTCCCGATTCGTGGAAGTCTCGTACGGCTGCAGTACAAGAGCACCAGTCCGTTTCTTCCTTTCCTCTCTTTTCTCGTCACCCGGACGGCCTCCTCCTTCTCCTCATTCTCGTCTCCCTTCTTTCTTCCCATCGTTCTCTTCTGGTGCCTCTCGCGAATAGCTTCTTTATTTTTATCCTTATCGCACCGACAAGTAAGTCATTCATCTTTCTCTCTTCCTTTCTTTCTCTCTGCTACTCGCCGATCCCTTTTCTCGTCCCCTTCCATCTCGTTTCTCTCATACCTTATCCCTTTTTGGATATTCCTCGCGTCGCTGATCCTCGCTCGTCATTCCCTCTATGCTCTTTCTCGTTTCTCCTCTCTCGTCCGTGGATTCACCCTTCTTGCCCTTCTTCCTTCCTAGTTTCTCTTTCGTATTTCTTCTACATTGCACGTACACTCCCGTTCATAAGTTCACTTCGTCTAACAGATGCTAATTGGATGACGTTATCAAGAGAGATCGTCCAGTAAATTCGATATGCAGGTTCTCAAGAATTTGGCGAATCGCGACTTTGTATGTATTTACGTGGGATAACGACGCGAGGTATCGTAAAAGCTCTTGCGAAAGCTAGATGAGGAGCATGATGAATTAACTGTGTATGCTCATTGTGTATGACACGTGTTCGAGTTTCGTACGTGCATAAAGTGAACATAGAGCAAAGTATTGTGTATGCGTAGACTGCGTAGCATTGTAGGAAATGAAAATCGAATCTGCAGTGAACGTTTTAATCTCTCAATTCGAAACTCATCGAAAATTTTACTAGAATACGAAATTTATGATCTTTCGTAATCCGCAGTTATTTTTGTACAGACAAATTTAAAGGTTTTAACAAGTTTATAATCGTTCCTCGGATTTATCATTATCTATCGATGGCCAAACATTTATGAATAGGGGTATACACATGTACATCGACTCCACACTTTCTCCATAGTGCATCCTTGTCGGTTGCAGTCTGGTTGGTCACACATTGCTGTATCCATCGTTGAACGTCTCCTTATCGATAGCGTTACGTTTAAAATATCTGTAAAATTCTGTATCGTCAAACTCCCATTTTATCGATTTGCCAAATACCGACGAGCATAACTACTAACAGATCAGCTAATGTACGCATAGTGCAAATTAAATGCTTTTCGTCGCTCTTATTTTTTAGCTACGTATTTTATTATAAATGTTATTATACATAGAGTATATGTATCTTTTAATCTAAAATGTTATGCGAAATAAAATTTATTACAGCTTCTTAGTAAATGTGTAAATCCTAATATTTATAGCTGGCAATTTAAACGTCGTTAAAAAATAAATATTCGCTTTGAATATATCCAAGTGCGAATTGCCTTTTAAAGTGCAGCGAGGCGCAGTCAGTGGTATATGAATGTGAAAAGAGAGGTTGAGCGTATAAATTAATCGTAGGCACGACTAACTTTAAGTTTAAAGATCCTTCAAATGTTGCAAATATCAAGTTCTCGTGTTCATTGCGAAGTCTGTGCTTACCTGTGTTTGACGATAGTATAAAGGCAAAAAATGAATAAACAGCAATTTCCAAAGATCTTCTTTAATTACTTTGACGAAAAGTGTGATTTTTCCCCTATAAACTACAAACATTTTAAATCGATTGATACGATACATGTTCTATAATTCTCTCATTTATAAATATTTCTTTCGTTAAAAAGTAAAAAATTTGAGCTACATGCTCTTTTTAGCAAAGTCGAAAAGATCGAAAATATTTAATCATCGAACTTAACGTTCCACTCGTTCGTTCCAACTATACAACCTAGTCAATTTATCTTGTCCCTTCAACACCGCTATATCCATGGATATTTTTCTCGCATAGGAAGAAAACTTTTCTTCTCCCGTACCAGCTTTGTCAAATGTAACCCTCGACCAACACGGTACAACGAAATTACAAGGACACCTATTTTTCAAACTCCAGAGAAACCTCAATTAGTATCTTTTCTTTCAGAGCAACCTCGGCTAAATTCCCCGGGAACTTTCACCCTCTTGCGACGCTCCAAAATATTCGATTCTGCCGTCAGCAGCTTCGCCACAAAGCTACCACAATGGCAGCCATTAACTTTAGTTTTCCCATCGAATCGGAAGAATCTCGTCGACTGCCTGCGACAGTCGACGACGAGATCGTGAAATTCCGTTTCTCTTTTTCTCGCCGTATAGCACGGTCGTAGTTTGTCACAAAAGAGAGGGAGTGGAATGACTTAAGAAAACGTTGTGGAAAATTTTCGAGACGATCGAACTTTGGTTCTCTGATTGACAGAGTACCAGAACCGTCGCTGGGCCTTGGGACCCCTTCTGATCGCCATTGGGGTTTTGCCGGGGACAATAGAAGACCGTTAAACGTGCTATGGGCTAAGGATAGAGGCTCGAACCAACCATGGGAAGCCCTGAATCGAGGGTAGACGCGAAGCAGCAGGATCTAAAACCGATGGACCCGTGAGCAAGAAGAAACTGGTTTACCTGCCTCATCCTTTCTTCTTTGCTCTTTTCGCCTCTGCTTCGATCATCCACCGTGCATCACCGAAGAAATATCTTTTCACCAATAAGGCGTTATCTTTTAATTTTTATTCTTGTACGTTCAAGCGTAATGCGCTGATTTATATACTTCACCAGGCAATTAATTTGTCGAAGAGAATTAATTTTGAAAAGAAGCGTGATTACATTTACTTTTCGCAGAGGCGAGTTTAAAGAGAAAAGAGCTGTACCGCAGCTCGAAGATGAACTTTGAAATTGCTAAAACGGGCAACGGTTGTGTCGAACAGTTGGTATCGAAGATACCAGCAAAATCGCATTTAATTGTATTTTAGTAAATGATCATTTACTGTTTGCTATTATTTATTGTGCCGTCATATTATTTGCTATTTTAGTAAAGTGCATGTATGATAAAAGTTCGTATGTAACATAGTGTATGATATTCAGTCGACAAATCAACAAATTTTCTCTCCCATTGCAAGCAACAAATTTATTTTTAATGGTAATCGTAGAATGAAAATACACTCTGTACGATGACAACTAAATTTTGCTCTTCCATTGCAAATTGCATATTGTTCGATGTTAAGTACGTGACGTCTGCGTAACGAATCCCTTAAACCCGTACACACCTTTTTAAGCTTTTGTGTTTCAAAAAATTCTCCAGTACTTTTCAAAGTTTCCAGAATATCGTTTGTTACTACAAGTTACTTTAATCTTTTCAAGCAAAGTAAGATTTAAACAAAAATACGGAAACGACGATAGGTCGCTTAAAATTATTAATCGAAAACGACCCAATATGCAGACGGAGCGTTGAGACACGCAGTGCGTGTTATAAGCTGGCAATAAGGATATTTACACGAAACGTGTCAAAATATCTTATTCAGTTTCCCGAGACAATTTCACAGTCAAAAGCAGGTAGTTAGACAAAAATAGAAAGATAAAAATTGACTCGGAGAAGTATAATTTCGAAATAATTTCAAAATTAACTCTTATTGATTCTATATCATTATGTACCTGTGGTTCGGTGAAGAATGCGAAGACCGAGGTGCAGGGCCTTGCTTCTTACGAGCGAGCGAGAGAGAGAAAGAGAGAGAGAGAGAGAGAGAGAAACAAGACCAAAGGTAAAGAGAAAGAAAGAAATAGAATATGAGAGAGGAAAAAATAGAGGGGCGAAAGAGGTTCGGAGGACAATAATCGTCCGGATATGCTCGCATTTCATATTCGTTCCCAGAGTATGTTCGATATAAAAACACGTGTTAATGGAAATGGCCTATATATACATATACACATATACAGGGTGTCTGATTTTCATCGATCCACGTAAATATTTCCTAAATACACTGTTGGAAGAAGTATGTCAAATAAAACTTGTTCCGTCTCAAGGGCGACGTCTTACGATGACCACCGGATTTGTCTAGGCGCGGGCGTTCTCGAGATCCCAAGGTGACCCTCGTTTCTTTAAATGGAAGTATGCGTCTTTTTTATACACCGCTCCATGTATTTTTTAGTTTTCTACAAAGTTCCCTACAAAACAGTATCGAGGTATTTGTATATGAAAATGCTCGGTTCCAAAGATATTTCAATGTTAATTTTATCAAATCGTACCGAGTGTATGAAAGACGAGGGAAACGTAAACATAAAAGCACAGTCTTATCATTCCTTGTTTTTCACACGATAAGTTTCACGAGATTAAAGTTAATATACTTTCTTGAACTCGTCGTTCTTCGATCAAAGCACTTTAATACTCTTTTGTAGAGAATTAGAAAATGTATCGAATGGTATTTAAAAAAATACTATAAAAGATGTATGTTTCCATTGAGAAAATCAAGTCACCCTGAAATCTCGAAGTCTCGCCCATCTGGATAACGTTCGTGACTATCGCAAGACGTTCACTTCCAAACAAAGTAAGTTTTTAAAATTAAAACGAAACTACCTGTATATCGTACATTTGTTGCAACGATGACACAACTCAAAAATCTCGATTTTAAGGAAAACGAGCTTCGATGCTCTGAACTGTTATAGCTTCGTAACGATGCAGTAGCACAACTGCCCCCTACTGTAATGAATTTTCAAAGTTCGCTTATGGGACTTTACCCATAAAAAGCGCAAGAAGCAACCGCTTCTTCCGCACCAATAACTCAAAAAATACAAATTTTCAGTTATATCGTTGTTCCAGCAGGTGAACGATACTCAGATATATAAATATATAAAAATCAACCAATTAGATAATTAGAGATATACTTTATTTTAGTTTCGTATTCGACATACGTCGAAGCAAAAGTCGAAACGTTTGAAGAACATCATTATCTGTTTTCGATTTTGTAGATGTATTTAATCGATCGTAGTTAGAGGCAATACGCGTTCTATTTTCTTATTCCACATTCGCCGTAATTAAGATTCACACATACCCGCAACTGACATCACCCGTGTCTTATCGCGACTGTTCACATGTAATTCTGTAATCACATGTTAATCAGGTGATACGTAAGCGTGTAATGGGACAAGCGATTTTATAACCGTTTATTTTCCAGCTCGAATGTCCACCTCGATGAAGATTGATCGTGCGTCACGTCGTAACTAAATTTGTAGACTTTATCGGTCTAACCGAATGCTTTATTGCTTATCGGAATTACGTAAAACGAAATTTTTTATAAACTCACTTATTTTGGTTGGTTACACTTGTGATTATTCTATGTGCTAGAATGCGTGTTACGCGTTTCATACCTCTACGCGCTTCACCTTGAAAAATAGACGGTTTTTAAAAACAGATTTTTTAAATAAACGGTTCGATTCATTCAGTTTTCAACGATTCGTACGATGTAGGATCTATGTCGTACCGATCGTATGTCAGCGGAGCCTTCATCCTCGTGATTGAACATGTGCGTCGATAAATCTGCTTTAATTATTCCATCAAGTAAGAAAATCTGTCCTGGTATTTACAGTCTTTTCAAGGAAACTACGTAATGGATCAACGAACTACATTATCATCCTTCGTGTTACATTCTTCTTTAAAGTGTAACATTCTTTTCATCGTTAATTAACAGGTTGAAATATTAGAATAAAAATATTGTACAGTTATATAAAGTAGCGTAGTACACGTATTTACTGCACTAGTATGGTACAATAAATTAGTTTCGTTCGCATCGTTTCGCAAAAATTGCATTGCGATGCGTCGTTGTCCATAAAACTTTAGTTTCCACGCTCTATTTACTTCCGCTCTTCAAATTGGAACATTTAAACGAAGGATGTAAAAAGAACAGAGAGTGCGTGATGAAAATATGAATGGAGGATATTCGAATTTGGAAGATATCGAGAACGTCAGCTGTAGACCGCGTTTAACCACGCGTACACGCATTTTCCGGTTCTATCTTTCTCTTTTCTTCGTTTATCCACCTCTGAGCGAGCCATAGCTTCGTCAATGGAACAGACGTCCAGCGTCAGGTTGAAAGTTCTTGGTTTCGGATTTCCGTGTAATACGAGCCTCGCTCCGCACATGAAACAACCAGACTCGCAACGAATGATATATTTATTATCCTACATTAATTAGAGCAAATAGTATAATTTTCCACCGCTGTATACATTCCGTGCGGATATTTCTCGATTATCGTATAAAGTGAATTTCTCCGATTACTTTTGATTTTCGTTGTCTTACGAAATCTTCCAAGCCTCTCGATATCGTCGAAATAAATTACACGGACGAGTGAAACGAATAACTCGGAGTAACAAGGGAACGGAGTAATCTCTACCGTACGAAGTAAATACATATTTTCACGAAGGCTAATTCTTCGCTCAGATTAGAGTGGAATGTAAACTCATAAAAAGTTACGTATTCCATTTTCATGTTTTAACATTTACCTTTGCGGTGGAATTGTATTTACGCGAATTTGTCGAGGGACGAACAGTTTATAATTGAAATTCGTACAATAGCAACTCGACGATTTTACTCGTTACTTATTGTCTTTCGCTCACGTAATAGGTGGGCGCGTTCGCACAAGAGAATTCAACCAGCAAAAACTCAGTTAATCGAGCGAATCATTTAATCGATTAAAATTTCGTTCGAATAAACGTAGTTCAGATAAACGGAGTTCCACCGTATGACATTTTAGTCATTATTCGTCTTTCGTATATTAAAAATCTAATTTTTAAGTAGATTTTTTGCTTTCGTAATCCGATGGCTATTTAGCGCTTCGTCGTTGCATTAATTATCGAGATAAACACATTCGATAACCACAAAGGAATATTGACAGAATTCATTTAGGAGAATCGTACATGCAGTTAATTACCCGCACGGTTTACAAATGTATGTACGTGGTATATGTAATAGACAATCGTGGCTGCTGTATTTGGTCGTGTTCTCGGTCAATAAATGCATTTCATATTTATGTATGTATTTATCGCGTTGCTATTCGAATCTGCGCTTTTATTCGTATGATTTTTATAGCTTACTTTGTAGCTACAGATATCTTGCCTCATCGGATTAGTAACAACGTTTAAAAAACGAGTATTGGAAGTTGATAAACGATAGTAATAAGAATCGTTGTCGATTGTAGTTAGGAATTTCGTCGTATAAAATTTCTTACCGGAACGAAATGAAAACAAAATTCAAGAAATCGTACAATGTGGGAAAATAAAAAATATTAGTTTCGAAAACAAAAATTTACGAATCATTTGATGTTTGTATTTGAACGCTAGCAGATGGCGATGGAACGCCGATGCCTCCTTCATTTTACGCATTTGTTTAGGAGATAGAATTCTTCTAGATATATAATCATCGGTTTTTATAATACGCGTTCCTTAATTATAAAATTTGTATAAAAATTGCGCATGTAATACTAAGAAAGATAAATATAACAACTGTATTACGTCGCGTGAAACGGTCCGCGCGACGCCTGACCGCCAAGGTTCTGCACCGCTATTCAGACCCCCCCCCCTCTCCCGCCAATAAACCATAAACCTAGGCTTTTAGTGTACCTTTTGTTTTGATATTCGTAACTAACTTCTATCAACCTTGAAGGAATCGTTGTTCCTGTAAGTGTTATCGGTTTATGGATGGTCCCTGGAACAGTTCTTAGGTTTATTATGCGTTCGTACTAATTACGGAAAAAAGCGAATATTTCCCTAACGGGAAAGCTGGTTTTTCCCATGAACAAGATCATCCCCGAGTCACGTTTATCGGAGGCTTCTTCCTCCTATTTTCAGTTATTAACTTTGGCTATAACCAATGGGCATCGCAAATCGTTACCTTCACTTTCCTAACGAAAAGTGTGAACAACGAATCCGCGTCCTTAGTTCGAAAGGAACATCCACACCGAGCTTTCTTCCGTAATGCTACGCAAACGCACTTTATTGTTTTTACGATCCTTGTACAGTCAACGCCTGACTTGTTCTCAACAAGAGAGATCAGTCACTACGGTTCAAGCTCAGTCCCAAGTCTGTAACAATCAAACTATCTCCCTCCTCACTCAGTATCATATATAAAGTCTTGCATCCAAGTTGTTGGAAATATATATATTTATATTCTGTTAACGCGGTATCAACTCAAAACAATCACCCCTATTATCTTAACGGAAATCGGGGGATCGATCAATTCGTGGTGTCGATTATTCTAATCGTAGCTGGAATTTACGACTCCCGCGGACGTGATATCGCGCGAACGCGTCTCCCCGCGATTGGTCGAAAATTCAAACTGGTTAAAGAAACCAATTAATGGAAACTCGATGACATTTGTCGATAAAAATAGTTTCATTGATACGCCAACTGAATCGATATAAGGTTGACGCAATATTAACGCGTAAAATTTGTTTTAACTATTATCGTAAAATTTCGTGTCCACTTTGTTTCTTTGAGGAAAACTCCCATTGGGTTTATCCTTTCTTATCGAGGGCTCATCGTTAACCCAGGATTATCCGTTAGGAAGATATCCTCAACCCGCTTTTCTTTTTATGATATTTCTATCCCTTACTTAGGTCGGCGGAACTTGTTCTCTCAATTTCTATCAACGATAAATAAAAAATACATTTTTACGATTTTCATATCGTGTCACTCTGTCTCGTATATTTAGAAAAAAAGAAGAAATAATTTGAAATAATTACAACGTCGTAACTTTTAATATCTTAGACTTTATTCGTCCCTAGCAAGGAATAATAGCGTTGGTATGAAATTCATCGTATCGATGAAATTTCAAATGTATATCGAAGTTTATGGTTAGTTCGCAATTGTCTTCCCGTTAACACCTTTATGATACCGTTCGAAACATATTTCGTCGAATGACTGCGAATGACAGAAAAATAGCGGAGTCGCGTTACGTGCATCACTTTGTACATTTACTTACTTCGCTCACGCTCAGCAATCATCGTTTCATAATTGCCGGTAAAGTACCCGCGGGAACAATCGTTGCGAAGGCGTTGCGATATTGCGATCACGTAACCTTTACGTAGGTATTTCCGTGGCAAAAGAGTATGCTTCCGTGAGTACGTGCCTGTACAAATTACGATGGATCGTGATTTCTTACATGATACGGTGTACACGCGTGGAAATTGGATTAACATTCGTAATTTATGCGCTCCTGAAATTTCCGCAATGCGACGACCCAACTCTTGTTTTGCACGGCCTCGAAAGCAGCTTTCTCTTGTACGCCGATTACACGCACGGTGATGTCTCACGTGTTTCTAAAGGTTATCTAGTCCAGGACATATTTATTTCTCCGGACTGGAAATATCCAATGACCTTGAATTACGATGCTCATTTACAGCCGCTAATCGCTCCTAAGTTGAACACAAACGTACACACAGTCATTCACATCGGTCTTCAAACATAGTGCTACGCGTGTACTTGTTAGTCTGTACGAGACGGGATGGAGCCAGAGTCTATCGTCGTCCGATTACCGAGTGATTTAAATATCGCCTTGTTTCCCCTATAAAAATACAAACCAACTATAGTAGCTAAAAGAAACCGCTAAAAAGTCGGTCTGTACAAATTTCCAGTCGCATAAACAAACCCTGTTAGATATTTCGGATATTCGTTTCGATAACGAATTAAACTGGAACGAAAACGTCCCAGAGAGAACGAAACAAACGGAAATTACTATAAACTTAATGCACCAGTTTGAAACGAGACGTTCGAAATGGCGCAAAAACATCAAATTATTAATATATGTATAAAATCATTATTAAACCTACATCTGTACGTTGTTAAACCATAGTTAAATTATCATTTAAAGTTCATTAAACTTATATGAACGGATTACGAATCCGAGGTACCGCGGCCAAGTCGAACGCAACAAAAAGGAAATAGAAAACGCCGAAAGGATCGTCTTAAGATCCTAAACGCGTCGTAGTTTGTTAGAATTGTCAGAAAAGACGATACGAAGAAAACGTTAAAAGTTCCCACAGTTGAAGGAAAAATTACAAGATACGCACACATTACAGAGCACACCTAGGTAGAACAAACAAACGTACTTGCTAAAAACTGTTACACAAACTTACCAAGAGGCATCTTGGTAAGAGGCTTCTTACCGCTCCTTTTGTTTACTCGTGCTCACACGCCGACACATTACACATGCACACATACGACGGCACATAGAACACATAGAAGATTCCAGCGATTGCCTATAACTGAATCGGATTACACGCGATTCTTTTTAATCTCTTTAAAGAAATATAATTGATTGTACTCGACAATTGGGAACATTTAATAAAAGGGACAAAAAAAACGGTTATCGTAGCTTGAAAATATGTAAACAATTTCTTCCCAATAATAACGTTTAATCGTATAAGAATGGTAGATTTGTTTAGAGTGGTTGATTTTGTCCATAAGTATTAAAAGACAAGTTAACGATGGAAATCGATTATGAGAGTGAAACGTTTCGAAATGTTGGCTGATCGTTATATCGATATACATTATTATATTGAAACAACACTACGATAGCTTCGTTCTTGTCTGAAATCATAATACTTGGCTGGTAATAGCTTCTCCAACGTGCTGCAAGTACCAGCATCGAATGCGTATATTGTACGTTCTAAAGTGAAAGCCACGTGGAAACGGGCATCTTTGAGGAAAAGACGCGCATTCGTAGAAAATTTAGGGAACGCGTTGATACAGAATTATATTACACGACGTGTAATATTAAGCGAGGATGAAAGCTGCAAGAATATGGTGGAGTGTTATAAATACGTCGAAACCTTCAACGTGCGTCGGTTGAAGATGCAACAGTTGGCAAAAAAGGGGCAGATGCGCATATGTATTAAACTAAGAGATTGGAAAAAAGACACGAGTGACAAAAATCTGTGTGACAAATGCCATTACCATGTATGGTACAACTTGCTATAAATAAGTAACTTTGATAGAACGATTTCCTCGATCCTTCGGTTAGAAAGTAAGATTAAAATGCGAATTTCAGGATACGAGGGTCGCTTCTGTCCGAGAAATCTTAAGCGCGTAATTGGATCGAGGACCTTAGCAGAGTTAGACGAATGAAAGTGTCTTTCGTTCGCGATCGAAGCGTAATTAAGAGGCGTATAAGCGCAGTAGATCAACGAGACAAGAAGTCACGCGATCATTGACAGCGAAACAAAGGACCACGTTCGTCCGGAATTTTGGCACGACGCTCGAGGAATTTCGATTCGAGATCATCTCCGCTGTATCCGCGTGCGTCCGCGCGAGATGCATGTGGCCGCGTCTCCGCATCTTCTTGCGTGTGCAGTAGTGTGCACGCGCGGCTGGTATTCCAAGCTAGGAGTTTTGCGGTTGTAGTCTGCTGCAGTTGCCAGGATCCTACAAGTGGTTGACCCTGGCCGCGACAGTCTGCCGGCCGACTGTCGAGGTCCGCGCCAACAGTAAACCATGTCCCGAAGGCTTTTTCGAGATTCTTCCCTTCGTTTCCGTTTTGAACAGGTGTACGCGCCACGGACGCTGCTCTACAAACTGTGAAACTAACCGAACAATTAGAATCGTTCCATTACTGCTTTTTACTCGAGTGCCGCTCGCGTTTCCATTTCATACCAAGCGTCTTTCATATCCTTTTCTCTTCTTTTTTCTTGTCCGCCTTTATCGAGGCGGTCATAAAAATTGATCGTTATAGCCGAAAAGTGGGTTGACAAACCAATTTTCTTTCTAAAATACACGGTGACGGACGAAAGAGAGTTTGAAAGATTTCGTTCTAGTATAATTTTACTGTATTTTTAGAAAACGCAATTCTATTTAACAAGAGCAATTAATAGACGTGATACATAAGCTGTCAAATATACTCGTCATATCGTTTCACGAAATCATATAAGATACGTATCGATTTACTGGTTTGGCGCTAAATTTCAAAAATCTCATGAAACAGAGGTGATCTGTCCTTTTATACGTCGCGTATATCCAAAAATACATGATCGTTATACAGCTACGAATAATACAATAATAACAAAGTGTGTAATACAGAGTCGCTAATACTCGTAAGTTGCGATCTTAAACTTTCTTTCAGAGGCGTGCGAGAAGTCGAAAATATCGGGTCTGGTCGAGAATATTTTTCCAGATCCGATCGATTCCCAAAAGTATTTCGAGACCCGACGATATCCGGATTTTCGAAAACTTCGAGAAACTGAATCGCATTTCGAGATTAGCTGTCAGAAGTCTTTTTTTTTTTTTTTATCATTTAACTTGTACCTTACAATTTGTCCAGCTGGACATTTGGTAAATTTGTCTAACTTAATTGCTAAATAACACGTAGATGGCTTCGAGTTTGGCTATTTTATTTCTTTAGTGAGGTCAGTGGGGTGTTTTCTTTTTAGTCTTCTTTCTATGAGAGTTAGCTGTCAGACGCGAGAACGTATTTTACATCATATCGTAAATACACTTACTATACGTCGTAAACGCATGTATTATATGTCGTTTTCGAGATCACGTTATACGCGTCAAACTGTATCTATTATTCCATATGTATTTCTTTAAATTTTCCATCGACGTAGCTTGATTTAATTTAATCCTTTTTCGATCAGAATTACAATATTAGTAAATCGACGTTAATAAATTAAATTTAAAATACGTTTTATAGGATAGAAACACGTTACATATATACTATATTTTCATTCCAGTTATTACGTCATTTACGACGCATTTACGACGTTTACGACTTACGACACGAACTACATTTAAGACACATGTGGCGCGTATAAAATGAAAAATTCCTGTCTTTACCCACCTCTGCTTGCCCTGCAATGTCTATCCATTTCATAACATTGTCGTATCAATAAAGCCAGTTTCGAAATGAAATTTTTTTCTCGATCCTCGCTCGAATGACATTTGAGATTTTTCCTTCCTGCAAATGTTTTATGACGCAGTTAAGCCCAAAGGACGTTGTTTCTTTAGCCGTCTTCCGTTTAGTTTGTCGTCAACTTTTACTGTTAGCCGATTGCGGCGTTTTCCTATTTTTAAAAAGGGATCTTTTTCGATATCTTTTGGTGTACTTTACTATTCCTTCGGACACGCGTGATATTTTTAAAGCTTTTCGTATATCCTCGTTTCTGAGATACCATGGTGCATCCTATCGTGGATTCTACTCGGAATGCTCCCATCTTGGCTATATAGTTTTTTGCTGGCGTGCCCCGTAATTGTACTCCGTAGGTCCAAATAGGTTTCGTTATTACTCGGTTCGTTCGTTTATTTTCTAGACTCACTTTGAACTTGTCACTGGTTAGCCGCTACATTTTGTGACTTTGGACTTTCATGTTTTCGATACGATATCCTGTCGATTTTTCCTGTCGTTTAGCTTTATACGCGCACTGTCGTGTTTTCGTAGTGTAAGAATTATGAAATTGCGTTTGTCTGGGTTTGTCTTTACTGTTTTATTTGCAAGCCGCGTATCTATCTTTGAAGCGCGATTTTCTAACGCTGCATTTGCTATTTGGCTGTCGTGTTATCCTCAAATGTACATATTTTTTGTTATTTGATGCGGCCTGGCGTCCTCGACATTGTCGAGAAGCCCGATATTCTCGAGTCTGGAAATACTTTCGGGACCCGGCCCGACCCGACCCGACCCGGCCCGATCCAAACATCGGTTTCCCTCGACATTTTCGGGATCTCGCGCACCTACTTTCCTTCCTTCGTAACTGTGCCTTTCAGAAAGTTTTACTACTGCCGTTGCCTTAATTTATTTGCTTTCTCTAACAAGTGAAAGCTTCGGAATTGCGAATGATCCAAAAGTTACGCAACGGAATGCGAACTACTCTTGCCACTGATCAACGAACGATTTATGTGTGCTTCCCTTATCAGCATGGTTCCATTCAAGTAAAAACATTGTCGTTAAACGGTTCGTATTCAAGGACGCTCCATGTAAGATTTCGTACGCAGTAAAAGTTATCGTCGACCTTTCCACAATTTCAGTCACCCATTGTTTCTGGTGCTATAACTTTGATGAGAATTGCTACCGGGCGACGCGCGGTATAAATTTAGTTTTAGTCCGCGTTAACGTTATTAATTTCAGATACTTTCATCGCATTAACTTACCAAAGTGTTAAAAAAGTTTACCAAACGTTCGCGTATCAAATAAATCGTAGATTGTCAGACGTTGTAAAAGAGAAATCTGTTAATTATGCACAAAAGAGAGCCCCGTCTCCAGCGTCCTTGATCTTGAGATACATCGTAGAGGCGAGCACCCCGAGTAACATGGACCTTGTCCGAGGCGTGGGAGGATCGTAGCTCAAAATTCCATGGAAAAAGATCTAACCTAACCTAACTTAACTATGCCCTACCCTTGTTAGGGTCGCAATCCTATACAAATATACAGGCAGTTTCATTTTTAATTTCTTACGTCGGGCTAAATGTAACGTAATCAAAATTATTTTCTTTTCGTCGTAACTTTACAACCACGCGAGATGGTATTGCCGTAAATTCGAAGCGAACTTCCGGATACTGAGAAACAATTACACCTGTATACACCCTGGTGTTTCGTTTATCTTATCCACTCGAATATTTCCCTTATTTTTGCAGATACGAAAGAAATTATACTTATCTATAATAAGTATTAACTTATTATAAATAATTAACCATGTCACAGCGCCACGCCAGAAAAATTACTGAAAATTCTCAATGCGAGAATTGATTGTAATTTACAAACTAATAAAAAAAAAAAAAAAAATATACGAAAGAAGGTAAGAGGAAAAGGTTGTTTCGTTTAGAACTACGAATATCGCGGTTCATGCTTTCCCTTCAAGGTCATCTTTTTCCAGCGTTTCAAGGTCGTCGACGATTTTTCAATAATAGTGGAATATTTATCGTCGTTAAACTTTATCATCGTATTATTGTAGCTGCTAAAAATGAATTTTAAACACATAGATATGCATACGGTCGGTATCTACGTGTGTTTATATATTTAAATGTTTAAAACATTGGCAGTTGCGCGAGGTGGCTATTCTCGTTCTGGCAGAAATTCCTTTGTCCCTGGCCAATATCCTATGCGACTTTGACCGCATACGTTATTAACTGTAAAAGATTCTTTTTTTTTTATTTATTTGTTTTTATTTATTTATTTATTTATTTTTTCTCGCATTGAGAAAACTGTAAAAGATGGAGAAAGATTTCTTACTGAAGTATCTCGTGCTACTAATTGTAGTCCACAATCTGGGCACATCGGAGAGAAATGCGTGCGAGTGAAGTTCGAAACGATTGCTACCACTAGTAGCAGGATGTGCCCTTAACGCGGTATCTTTGACAGCCGTTACGAGGAAATCCCTTTTCAAAAGATCTTCCGAGAAATGTTTCTTGGAAGGAAATTCTTATCCGGACAAAATCCTCCGGTCCAAGTCCCAAACGCTACGAACCATTCCGTCCTCAACGAGGGTGGCCGATTGTTTAGGTTGGAATCTGAAGAGGCGTGGAAGGTATTCTGGCTGTTGGTTTGGGTATATAATTCGGACGTGCAAGGGACAACGTTGGGTGTCGAGTTTTCAAGGATACCTCCGGTTTGGTACCTCCGGTTTAAGCCACGTGGAAGCAAGATAATAAATCAAACTTTTCCCAAAAGTCCAGACTAAGTTCTGTACGCATACTGCATAATATATCCTGTCGTTTTTCCGTACAGATCATTCAGTTTCGCTTCAGTTGCAGATCTGCCCTGAACAAGCGTACTGAAATATTGCGTTAAAAATTATGCGAAATATGAAATTTATGTTATAACGCTAGCTTTATTTTTGACAATATATTAACGTAACGCATCCGTCTCCTTCGTTTAAATAAGATTAGACTAAATTTTTTATCGACGGCATCTAGACTAGAACAAGAAACACCCTTTGATGAAAGTATAAGATTTCAAAGACCCGGACATATATATCAAATTAGTTTTATCTCTCTTTCGACGACCGTTGGAAATATGTATAGAGATTGGGAGAACAGAGGAACGAATTTCAATCGTATCGATATCGCACAAATATCTACGTCGTTACAGAATGCCAAACATGGAAATATTAGCGGAAAAATAAGTACTAGTAATGACATCATCTCGATGCACGTGTAACAACTATGGTACACACCTGCGTCACACTTGGCAGCATATTTGCACGCAGTCTACGACATATACATTCCATTCTAAACGAAGTTTATCTACCTTGCTCTTTGCTCTTGTATGCTGTTCTCGTCTGTGTTGGCTACGTCAACGAGCATTGGACAAAAGTTTCTTTACCTATTAAATAATTGATAAGAAATTAAAATAATATTCTAGTTGCGAGTAAGAATGAAATTTATTGTATAAAAGTCGTCTAAACGATGTTAACAATAATTTATTTGTTATTTCTTATTTGCAAATGAAACTTTATTCTTTACTTGGATTTAGTTGGCGAACAAATTTTATTTTGTACAATGAAAAGATCGTTAATTTAATACGCTTATTTTCCAATAGACAAATCACATTTCTAATTTTAAAACTATTCGTTTTTCGGACAACTTGTCCGAAAGTCTATTTGACTTTCGCGTATTTTTTGTGGCTGACAGATATTATTAAAAGTTGCGAAAAATAAATTTGTTCAACGCTCGACAAATAACAAATAAAAACAAATAAATATAGTAAATATAAAATAATTCTTTATTCGTAAATAACGTAATTTGTTTCTGTTTTTTATTTGAACTCGCGATAATAAATGATTCTCTATTCAAAGAACTATTTAAATGAAAGTTTATTCGATAACGATGGTTATAATGATTTATATAAAGTATCGTAGTAAGGCTATTAGTTAACTATTCAAATGTGCATTGTATAATATTTAGTTGCACATCCTTTCAACGTACGCGCTTAAGAATTCCATATTCGAATTAATTCGTCAACCGCGGACGAGTCTCGTATTTTTCTGTCGAAAATCGCCGACGAAAATATTTTGTATGTAAACACTACCGGCTGTAAGCGATATTACCACGCTTACTGGTATTTGGTGCAACGGGGACGTTCCTCGCTATATTTTTTAAAGGTAACACAACTCGTAATACAGTACCGCAATTGTACTATTATTAAAAAGCGTAGAATTAAAGTTTCCTTTATTATAAATCGTTCGCCTGTTTTTGCGAAATGTCTAGCATATTTTCAAAATTTTCCACTATCTACGAGGTAAAAAATAACTTTAATAATATGCGAGACAACAAAGCAAGTGACGTATCCATTAGGCGATATGTATAAAGAATAAGTGTTTTGTAATCATGTCTTTCACGTACAATATAAACATAAGTCCAAAAACTCGTAACTTACGAATAATTATATCGTATTTACAAGAGAACTTCATTTATGTGAACTTGTTGGAGGACAAACAGTTTGGTGTAACAGGAGATCGCAATTATTCTTCTTATCTATTATTTTTCGTTCGATTATATTTTCGTTCGCGTAATAGGTGCTCACATCCGTATAAACGAATTCAAGCAGCAAAGATTCAGTTAATCGGGCGATAGTCGAAATTTCTCCGAATTTAAACGGAGTTTGGACAAATGGAGTTCTACTATATGACGTTTCAATCGCTGTTCATCTTCGATGTATTCAAAAATTATATTAAAAATTAGATTTTTATATTCGTAATCCGATGGTTATTTAGTTATATATCTGTTTTATTATTATATTATTTATCGAAATGAGTATATTCGATAAGTAGGAAGGGATATTGACAGAATCATCGAGGAAAATCGTATATGCAGCCAATTACTCGAACAGTTTACAAATATACGCGTGTGCATGTACACGAACATATGTATTAGACAGTCATAGCTACTGTATCTGGTCATATTTTCACTCAATAAATCCATCTCATATAGCTTACTGTAGCTTTTTTTGAAGCGAGCGTCAATTACAAAATTTTGTTGCAATAAACGGAATTTTACTAAAATCGCGTAACTATTCCAATATCATTTTGAGTTATTTAAAATTGCTGCTTCGAATGCAAATATATATTCGACACCGATATATTCGATAAATTCTATAGTTTTCCTTCCATGTACTCGTTTAAATGTAAAAATATCACATTTTATAATTTTTTATTTGTGCAATATTTCTAACATGTTTGACAACGAAAGTGAAGTATCTAGTATGTTTGAGTTTGTTGATGTCTCACGCAATTATATCGTATTACACATTCCCAAGTACAAGATCGTGAATATAATCTAATTTTTATCTTTATAATAATATTATCGTAAAACGTTATATACAAATGCAATTGACATATAATTATAAATTATTGTAATACACATCGTACACGCGTCATTTTTGTTAGCTGTTAAAGGGTCAACTCCTCGTACTCTCATTGTATTCTCGCGTTTCCATTATTACAACACATCGTTGCAACTACGTCAGCACGTCAATTCGTATTCACCCGATCACGCAAACTGAATTTAATTAATTTTAATAACCAATAAGTAAATACGTGCATATACATTGATAGTTAGCAACGGTATGTATGTACCTACGTACACAGGTATCCCATGTGCCCCAGCGATAATGTTTCAGTTAGGAAAAGCTGTAAATTTTATAATTAGCATGACAGCAGGCAGGAGCGTAACGTACAATTATCCAAAATAGAATGCGTTTCGAGATGCGTTTATCTCGAAAAGCAGCAAATTCTTCGGAAATGATGGATGACTCTTGCTCTTGCTCGATTAACGTAAACAAATAAACACCGCCAAACACGTGAAAGCTAAGCAACTGTCATTTATTTCCTTCGTCCTTGAACTACCGACAGTGCCATATCTTTTGTATTTGTTTCCTTACTTACTGGTTGACACGTATTATTAGATAATTTTAATCACGAACGTATTTCTTAGACTATGATAAATGTGCAGTACCTACACGGCGAAGTGTTTCTACACAATTTGAAATTCAAGATCCATCAAGCTTTGAATTTCTAACGATATCGTATTTGTATACTATGGTATTTGCAGTGAATTTAAAATGTAACATCCAAGGGGAAACATAACGCGTTTACGCTAAGAAAAGATCGAATGCCAAATGTAAAAACGAACAACGTAGAAATACCCTAAAGAAATCAGATTCCTCATAAAAAAAAAAAATAATAAAAACACGGCTGTATCCAGATCGCTTAATCGTATATTTTGACGGATTACAAACACAGTGAGGAGCTGGAGTGTACACACTCTGGGACACTGTGGAACAAAGATGGAACAAAAATGGAAGAAGAATTCGAGCAATTTAAACCTGTATCTTCTTCGGTGTACACACTGTGCCACGGTGTTCCAATCCAATGTTCTTTTCAATCCTTTCCTGTGTGGCCTAACTAAAGGACATCGAGAAAGTCAACAATCGAAGTACAACCAGCACGTTATCTACACTGATTCCACGAGTACGCTTTCAGCTCTAGAACTTATCAACTCCGAGAGCCCGAATAAGTAAAAAAAGTAAACTGTTAAACTGATTACCGACGAGTACAATGGAATTCTGTTAATAATTTTTTTGTAAATTAGCAGCTCGTTTCCTATATTTATATGAAGTATCTGCCAGAGTGCCTGAATAAATCTCCGCTTTTGATCATGTTCCATCATACGATCAGCGTTTCCATATTGGGCGAGAGTCTAGATGCATTCCTAGATAGGTAAGCGTGGTAACTTGCGATATCGTAGCGTCGTTGAATGACGTTGAAGAAGGAATACCTTTCCTTAGAATGAAGCCGATATATTTGCTTTCGTTGGCATTTACTCTAATTTTTCGTTCGTTCAACTATAGTTCAATCGAGTAGGCAATAGACAGATATAAACCCGAATCGGAAACAACCACAAGCCAGAGTACAAAGAAAATGCAATGTAGTGGAGCAGGGAAGTCTCTGTTACAAGCGAAAACTAGGGGGAACCGAGCTATTGGCAACTGCAATGTAGCAAGAGCTAGCGATAAGAACTGTAATAATCAGCAACACGAGCGATCAAACTCAGGTATCTGGATACGGATCGTAGGTTAGAAGAATGTAGTATGAGATACGAAGCAATACGTAGCCAAGTCCGTTTCAAGGCCAACCGGTTGAAATTAATAAATAAGCTGTTACTACAAGAAGAATTGATATTTAGTTAAAAGTTGTCTATTTGGTACTGGCCGGTTATTTTTTTGTTAGTAGACTTCGACCTTTTTTTTAATTTACGAGACATTTAAAGACGTACAAATTCATAGAATGCATATAACATACAGAAGTATATAAAATGTCCAAGGTAGACTACTTCCGAAGTTTATTATCTCTAACAAGTAGAACGAGTTTCTATTTCAATTTGATTTCCTCCACTATGTTCGTAGAAATATAAATTTGCGTAAAAATCCGTGATCTAACGATTACATACTTAGATTTAATTGTAAGCGATTAGTAATGTCAATGAGTAGTAGAATTTTAAACCTTGAAATAGAATACTTTCATTCAAGACCAATTTTTAAAGATTAAAGGTACATTTTTTAACTATATTAACTCTAATAATTATTTTCTATTTAAATAGATTTATTTCTAGAATTAAGAAATTAAGTTTTGAAAGGAATTGGGGAAATTATCGTACAATATCCTCTAATTATTCTCAACTTTATTATTGTTGATATTTCGATGAATAATATAGTTCCCTGTATAGATACGTAACAAAAGAATCGTTTAATTACCTCAAAATACGAAGGATTGGTATGTGAAAAATGACTTCTTCTGGTTGAATATCATCGTAAAACGTTTAATGCTTTGAAACCATATGGTGCAACATGTTACACGGAACTGTATCGTTAATTTATTTGCGCAAGCATAATGTTAATATTTCGCAGTGGAAGCGAGAACTAACTTTGGTTGGTACTGCACGCTACACTGCACGACTTTCTCCTCCAGCATGTGTTACGTGAAAATAGAATGTCAAACGAAATGTTCAGTATACAAAGTATATTGTCACAATATCTTTACATAATTTCATTTTAACCAAATTTGATCGAACTTTAATAGATCGGAGTAAACTAACTGGAGTATTTATCAAATTGAAGTAAATTTAACACGTATTTAAGATACATCGAAGATAGACGCTAAGTTTACCAAATGTCAAGGTTTAAATCTGTGCTCGATCAAGAATTTCGCGTTATCGGATCGTATTGTAGCATGTATAATAAAGCGACAGGCAACGATGCTTTAATTCGATGCTTAATAGCAAAGATTTTAACGGGAACCGCTTAATAAAAAGAAGTCTTACTATTATTTCTACAACACATTAACAGCGGAGTATTTAGAATTTATCTTTTCATTAGCCTGGTTGCAGCGTGAACATTTGAGATTATCACGCAGCTTCGACATTTAAGCTAAAAGGTTTCTAAAAGGCATCTTTTTCGCAATGAAATTTTATTTTCTTTCGTTTCCGCTTCGATCGAATAGGCACGTTATCAGAAAACTTGCATGTTGCCGCGTTAACGAAGCAAAATGAAAATCCCAAGGGATATGGACCGTTCGTCTCGAAAGTAGTGCAAGTCCATTTTTTCTTTGTTTCCACATATCGAAGTGTTTGCATTTCCATTGGAAAATCCTAACAAGGTCTATTTAGTTTTTCCACGCTTCTACGCGTTTAAGTAAGCGCGAATTCATTACGCGAATATCTTTTTTAAGAATTAATTAGACCAATATCTTTATTCAGAGTTATAAATGGACTTGCACGCTACTTTCAAAAAAACTATGTTCTAAAACTACGAAATGCTGTCTTTTAATTTCAATGTCTTTTGTTTTTAGTTATTGGTGCCTCGATTGTTTGCACAAGTTACAAATTATAGGAGATGCAGTTGCATCACTTCTAAAATAAATGATTACACAATTTCATTTGTTATCGAAATTTCGATCGATTAAGGCAAACGAATATTCCGAGATTTGAATAAATTAAAGAGTGTTTGTAGAAAACACTGCCAATGCCAAAGCTAAGAGATCTTGTTCTTTTATCGGAAAATGTTCTGCATACCAATGAGAATATTGTAGCATATGTAAATAAATCTTCTTGTCCTCCTGAAAACTTTGTTCTTTTGGTATTTACGGTGTATTCTACAAGCACTTGTTTACAAATAAGAAGCTCGCATTATAAAGTATATGTAAATTCGTCGTTTCCCAAATTTTTTCATAAATGAACTTGGGACATATCAGACGACGAATATCGTTAATATTTGAAGGTTCTCAACGAGAATGCAGTTTGTCGATAAATATTGACAATATTGTATCGACAATACATATTAATCGCCTTAGTTGTGAACTTTGAAATGTTGACAATACACGGTATTGATATTCAGCTGTCCGAGGGCAGCATTGCGCTGCAAAACGTAAAACATGTGCTAAATGAGTGGCGAAAATTTCAAAAGGAAAGGCAACGCAACATTCCAATCTAAAAATCTACTACGTATAAATAAATATATGCATGCACAGGCATAACTGCAACGGTCATAACCGAAACGCATATACAACGTTACCTACTCTAAGCCTTTGTTACTCGAATTTTATTTCTACCTTATCTATATTTTATTATGCTACTTACCTACCATTAATACAACGCTGATAAACTATGCTACTTTTTTCGGTTTAGCCCTCGTATTCCGTAAGTCCATGAAACAAACGTATAGAATAATAAATTAAAATAATAATTAATAAAGTAACGTAATAAAAGTAGGCGGTTGACAAAAAGAAAATCAATTTCCTGCGAGTTTGATCGTGACTTTCCTGAGAGATCCGGCGAATAAAGAGGAAGCGGTCTGGCAGCAACTGTGAAACTAAAGTATTGGATTACGTTCGATTCTGACCGTACGGGGCAAACCTCTCCATCGCATGTAACCATTTCATCCGGTTGCGGTTAAGCCGAACCTATTGCTTCAAACGTGTTGCCGCTTCCTTTTCGCAGGAAAGTCTTTGAAAAATCCTCTCACTACCTCCGGCCTCCAGCAGGCTTCTCACTAGCATCGCCTTTCATTCCGCCGGCTTTCCTCCTCTCGGAATTTCATGGCCACGTTTCTCTAATTGCATTTCCTGTGTTTCTGACCGACTTACCAGTCGAACTTTATTTCCAGCCTTGTCTCGAGGTTACATTATTTTTTTCCCTCTGTTCGCTGCTTTATCTTCTTAACGTATTCGTAGCGCGACCATATCCCTCGAAAGTAAAACACGCTGACATTCGAAAGCTATATTCTTCCCGCGCGTCTGACATATTCCCCTTTCTAGGAAGAAATTTCTTGCCTGTCTTCTTACCTTCTACGTGTCCATATTTCCGAACAATTCAGAAATGGACTTTGCCCGTGTCCACCTGATCGCGAAAGAAGACCCGACGTAGTGTAAAAATCACGCAAAAGGAATAGTTTTTTTTTTTCTTTTTTTCTTTTATTTATTCATTTAAATTTTACAATTTGTCCAGTTGGACATTTGGTAAAATGTTATACCTTATAAGATAGAAAAAAAAAAAAAAATAAAAAATAAATACTATAATATAGCACGTGGATGGTTACCCCCAACGGGGTTCCATCATCGTGTTTATTAGGTTATATCCTTCGTGAGGTTAAAAAAGTGCATGCAAAAATCACTGGTGAACGTCTACCGATCGAGTGGCGAAAATTTCAAAACGAAAAGCAGCCACGCAGCGTTCCGAGCAACCTCGAGACGATCCTGAATAGGAAGGTACAAACGAAACGACTCCTACAGTTTTCAAAAGGCGCAAACCCTTCCCTACCGATCTAGTCGCAGAAAAATAACGACTTTGATGAAATCTACTACGACTGATACGCGTTATCGGCTTATAAACACGCTCGTTGATACAACATAAATACAGCATATATTTACGAGCAAACAACAACATTCTAGTTTAATTCTAATCTTATCTAACCCTAATATCGCATAAGTGAAATCGTGTGAAATACAATTGCGTACAACTGTAGTTGCCGATAACCCTGAGCGGTGGGTGCGATTCTGAATAAATCAATAGAAACATTGAGAAATAAATAGAATGGCAACTTTGCGTTACAAACATGGCATTTTGCGCGTCGATCTCACCGATATTGCTTTTATTCGAAAACACCGAGGTGAGCGGAAAATCGTTCTTTAGAAAAAGATCCTTCTAGCCATTTTACGCAACATATTAGTTTGTTAATAATTTTGTAAGAACGGTTTATTCGTAATTAATCAAAGTCATTTCTACAGCGGCTTATTATAGGGATTACGTGTTGAAACTTTCAATTTCGAAGGTGAATATCTCCATTTCGGTAAGGCTAGGCTCTTTAAGGTTGAATCGCCTATAGGTAATATACTAAATATCGTAAAAATTTGAAGGAAATTGTAAGAAAGGCGCTACAAATACGGTAGAACCCACCTTATTCCGAACGTTTTAGTATCCGAACGTGACATTAACAGATGCCTTTTTCCCTTCTGAGTAATACGTTCAACGTCACGGCATATTTCTGATAATCTTTTTTCAATTTGCAGTCTCTTTCGATAAAGCGAAATGCTTCGCTTCGAAACGTTTTAAAAACGACTCTAATTTTTCACGTAACGGTTTACGGAATTTCGAACGAATTAGCAGTTTCCATGAAGTATTCTCTCTGTTGTTTTATTGCTTTTTTCTTTTTTTTTTTTTTTTTGTCACTTCATTGAGCGAGATAAAGCGATAAAGGGAGATAAAACAGCATCGCTTCGGTCGGCCAATTAAACGTTGACATTTGGGAAATCACAAGGCAATTCTTATCCATCGTTTAATCCCGATTGCTTTGGAATTTGGTTAATGTTCTTTAATTATATTGCCTTCGACATGAGCCGACAGTTCTCGATAATATGTGCAATCGATTTGCAAAAACGTTGAAACAAACTCTCTATTTAATTACACGTTTTAATGCGATGAACATTTCCGTACCTTTAAATCTCTTTAACCGATGAAATAATTTATTCTCTTAGTTGTTCGTTTTTGATAAAGTATCGTAATGAACATTCGTGAAAGCTTAATTATTATTTTAAATTTGTTTTTATAACGCGATTGTTTACGCAATAACGCGATGCGGATACTTGCAGTAGAAAATAATTCAATCAGTAATACTGCGATACTGCAAAATACTCGATACGGCAATCAGTAGAAAATAATTAATCGCGGAGGTTCGAACGTTGACAAATTTTTATTTCGTAATCCTGTTTTCCATTTCGTATTGCGTGTTAAATCAGGGCAATATGTTACTGAAAAGAGCTATTTAAAAAGGTGTAGTAACAAAATATCATTGAAAATGCGTCGCAGACAATTCTAAATACTTTTAATTCCGCGCTAGAACTGAACTTGAACCTAATCTAAAACGCAATTTCAACTTTGTCGTTTTTATTTAGGAATTCGTTTCCTAACGCGTGCAAGCACCTTTCGATAATTATTTTTAATTTTCGTCGCTTCTAACCAAATACCAAAATATTTACCATGTCTCATAAAGGGATAAAATTATATATTTTCCAAATAATTTTGTGTTTCTCTTTGGACGATTCATTACGCTTTAAAAATATTTTTCCAATTTTTGCAGTCATTTAGAATCAGCTTTATTTCGAACGGAATACGGGCACTTCAAATTTGTCGGAGCATTTCGTGGAAAATCATGTACGTTGTAGTAAATTAAAAAATTATTTAATTGGCACTCGACGTTAATACATAAATTACCAACTCCAAAACTGATAAGGGTTCGTTGAAAGCAAGCACGCGTCCCATGAAACAAATTGGCTTTCATCCCGTTACAAACCTTCTTTCGTTGTTATCGCGAAATCGTAAAATTAGCACGAATGCTCACGAATGTCGTTTCACCCCGTGAAAAGTCGATCGATGAAATTTCACACCGATTGAACCGTCCTGTATCGCGAGTTTATCTTTCGCCAGCTGATGAGAATTTAATTCATTTCGGACAATTAGTATAAAATAACAACACGATTGCCGAATCCTACAATCCAAGCCCTTGTTATCTTCAGTTTTCAGATCAATTATATCAATCTTTGTATTTACATCGCATCGTACCTCAGCTTGGTCTACAATTTTTTAACGACAAAGTGTCGAATAAACGAACAACTTATTCGATGCATCTACGCAGGAAATATCGGTCTATTTGTATCTGTATTTTACTAATTTTTGCCTGCTGTCTATGAAATGCCAATGATTTACATGGATTTCGCATTCACATTCACGTTCAACCTCGATACACACTAGATCATTACGCGCTAGATCACCCTGTATATATTTACCGTACAGTTAGTTATCTTGTCGAACAAATTAATTCACAGAAACTAACAGTAATTTCTGTATTGTATTATTTTTATACTTTTCTCAGAAAATCTTTCTTATTATCGTACCGCGCTTACAGCAGCACATGCTTTTCCTCTCCTCAGCGGCTCTCTTTCTTCCTCACATTCTGCGTATCTGTTGTCTATCATTACCGGTTCTCAGGCATCTTTCAGTTTCGCCCTCGTACGGACAAACGCTTGCATAGTCTCACAAACACGCCACTGATACACGGCGCTTGACTAGGCACTCGAAAGTTCAGAGTAGATAGTTTGAGCACCGACTACTCTACAAGTAGCTGCTACTACATGGGTGAACGAGCACGCCGTTATTCCTCCGGCCGCTATCAGTTCTCGTCAAGTGCATTAGACCGTGGCATTTCCTATAAGAGGGTTTAGAGGGTTGCGTTCCAATATGCGAAATTTACACTAGCAATTTGTCATTCTTTTTCACTCGCGTTCATCTTCTTTTCCTTTCGATATATATATATACACAATAGCCATTCGTTGCCTGACTTATTCCTTTTTCTCTCTTCGCTTGTTATTGGCTGATTTTCTTGGAATATAATTATTTGGAAAGAATAAAAAACACGATCTACGTACGATTTACCAAGAAGCATAATTCCAAGGGCGAAGCGAACATTAGAAAGTTGTAAAAGGAATTTGTACAAATGTATACGCGGATATATTCATAAATTTTCGAGTTCTCGGTTTAGAATTCTGCTTTCGAAGGAAATGTTGAAAGTGATAACTATACCGCGAACTTTTATGCAGATAAAACGTATCGAAGTATGCAAAAACCATGCGAACAATATGTTAAAAAGGTGTTCTGCGTTTATACGAATATTACGTAAGCGTCACTACAAGTAGATTTACAAAGGGCTAGCTATTTTTTGTATTCTACTTTAATTTGCAATAGAATCGCATAATAACCGCGTACTCGAGATTCTCTACCGTCAAACGATATCTCTTGCGCGATGAAATTAATTTGTAGGCATCAAGAATTCATCAATTCAAATTCTATCGAATGAGCTACCTGTAAAATATAAAGTGATAGTTATACCGCGGATATTTATGCAGATTTATATTTTTATAGAATACAGTTGAAAGAATTGGACCTAGGTAGAAAATGTGAACGTTGTAACGAGTAGCACACTCTGAATATTTTATATACTTTTGCATATTTTCTGCATTCTGCGTATTTTTGCATGTTTAAATTCCTCGTAAATGTATAAAAATCAGCAGTCTACCGATTATGCAAATTATAACAAGTTATAACATAGGTTGTCGCAAGGAAATGACAGACCAAAGGTATATACGGAATATCTTCCGTAGGAAAAATAGGAAAAGCGTAACACGTTCAGTCCTATCTCTTTTACGCGATACATGCAAAACGTATGCAATATGAAAAATATGCATTTGCATAAATATCCGCAGTCTAATTATAACTTTACATCCAAATACGGACTTGTAGACACCTCTTCGTTGAATTTCTGGCACGTGTGCGAGTTTCAACTGTAACGAGCACATTTAACTTTATCTTATAGGTTGTCGTCAAAAGTGATTTATATCGGTTCTCGTCAATCGCAAAAGTATCTTCGATGGTTGTTTCCAATTCGAAAATCACCAAAGAAGTTGCTATTTAATTGGACACTTCATCCTTCGGAAGTAACATACAGATGTCGAACATCAAGATGTTCTGCACTTAACAACGTGAGAAATTGCTCGACAGCAAATAGAAAATCTAACCTATTTACATCTATCTACGTTCTATGTATTGGAGTACCAGCTTGTTTAAGATGAGTCGAAAATGGAAACGGATGACACTGCATAATATCAGAGGGGAAGTAACGAAGTTTCATATTTTAAGCTGTCGGTAATAGCGAGAAACGAAAAATACCGGAAGCTCTTTGGTTTAATTGAAAAATTAAAGCAGATTCTCATACCTTTATTTAAAGAATATTAATAACTTTAGATTCGTCGGGAAAATAATATTTTTGAACAAATTATCGTTGTCTACGTTATCGCAGAATTTTCCGAACTTCAGGCCGTGCAATTTCATATTGTTTTTCACAAAAATGATCGGACACCACGATGCTTTTAACCATGTATTCTGCACTATACTTTATTTTTGCAGTTATTCTTATCTTTATAGGGAGGAATTTTCTACCAAATTGTTTCTCGATTGAGAGTATTGGTTGCAAATATTCATTTTCCGGAAAATTTATAATGAAAATTTAGCGATATACATTAGATTCGAGAATATTTTTATAGCGCCAAAAATACGCATCTCCTATTTGCAGGACAATATTTAAAAAAGCTACACGAGATAAACGTAGGAATATAACGTTTACATCAACTGCTGACGTTACAGTTTGACGTAATTTAAAATATTTTATTTATTCCTGTATTTGAAAATGTAGTTAAATATAGGACCTACGGGACAGATCGTTCTACCCACTAAACATTATAACGAGTATACTGTACTTCGAATATTTGAAATATTTTTGGTTTTTACGCGCATTCTGTGTACCCTATACACGAAAAAAGTTGCCGGTAACTGCGGCTTGGCACTGAAAACTCACGCGATTTTATAAGAAATCCAACAAGGGCATATAACAACCGGCCTTATGAAAAGCGGAGATTAAACGAGCATAAGCGTATCGAAACAACGCGGAAGGCGTGTAATTGAACGCGACTAACGTGGCTTACTTGCAAGTTGATCTATAAATACAAGTCGCTGGTATAAGCTTCGCTTTATTAATGCAAGCTTCCTCGTTCCTCTCCAAGCCGCACGGTTTACCTTCCGCGGTCGCTGGCGTTTATCAAACGGAGAATGGAATATCTTTTCGAGCAATGCGATAACAGTTGTTATAGTTCCTGTCGCGCTGTGTTAACAAATTGCGCGCTCGATGGTTACGATTTCGACTAACAATAAAATAGTATCGTAGAAGCTTCGGTGGATTTACGCATCGTCCGACCACTGTCGAGTACCAGACGTTGCCGGTAGTTTTACGTATTAAGCCGCGTTTACACTGGCATATATCGACCGCATACATTGTCCGCTGACAGTCGCCAAAAGATGTAAGTAGGACTGTCCGCAGGCAATGTCGTTTGTCCACTAGGAGCGTGCCAGGTATCCGAATATACTCCGGCGTCGACGAGTCGAGAATGTGTCGGAGGTGGAACACGGATAGTTGAAATGTATCTTTGTAAAATTTGTACATATCATACGGAGCGTCCTGCGATATGGTGTGTACGATTTTCGAAGCAGTTCCGACAACGTAACAAAAAATGTTTCAAGCGGAAGTTTATTTTTATCCGTCTTGAACCCGATACAAGTTGCAATACTTGAAATCGTCGAAAAACGTTTCTTCCTATAAGATCACCTTGACTTTTTTTTAATAGCACGATGTATCTTTGATTTCGTAGTATCGTAGATGATGCCAAGATGAATTTGGCCGAACCATAACACCACGATCTTCGGATGAGTTCAGATGAGATCTGAGTTGAGAAATGAATTTATTGATTCGTAGGAACATTAACATCAACAAACTTGACTTAATAGAGCATTGGGGATCGGATGTCTACAACAAGGTTCGTGCTTCGAACAAATTACGACCAAAGTAAGAACGACCAAAGTGAATTTTATTCGACGAAACGTAACTTTCTCTATACGTAAGTTCGTTGTATGGGTTTTTGCGCTTAAAAACATCCTCTAAACGCGTAAAAATCCGCGATCTAGTCGCTTACGGCGGGAAGGTGGATGATCCTTCTTCGCGACTAACTCCGTATGACGAACGAACGTGTCAAGCAAGAGTTAGTTCCTTTGCATCCGTTTAGGTATCGCGAAAAGAACTCTTAACAGTTCCATTCGTCGATGGGATAATGTCGTATCAACGACAACTTTGTACAACGCGCTAGAGGTAAAATCGTGTCAACTAACAATATTGACCTTGACACTACGAGTTCGCTATGTGGCGTTAATGTCAAAATCACAGAGACAAACGTGACAGGGGCAAACGTTCTACTAGAGACGTCTGGGATACGAGAGACGAGCCAGGCCGAAGAGATTCTGAGAAAAAGTAACAACTAAGGCAGAGGAGTCGAGAAATCTTTGATGCTCCCTACAGACCGACTTGCTTGGCCCGCGAGAGAATTTCAAGCATGTCTACGTCTCAAAGTATCATCGTTTAGCCTCCTCTAGTCTCCGTAGAAATTTCTCCGAGATGTCAACTGTTGCACAACACCTCGTCAGTTTCGAACGTTCAGCCGGAGACGAATAAGCTGTTTAGTCGATCTAAAGTGATACTTTGGATTTCGCGTGTATTAAATCTGTATTTGCATGTTCCTATGAATATTCTATTGTCGCACATCGGTTTGAACAGTTTAGGAATTCCAATTCTCCGTTGATGATGATTTCTTTCCTTCTTTCGTACTACGATGTTTGATTTTTAAGACATTAATACCTATATTAATTATCATTTATTAAAAATAATTTTACCTACGGCCGTATAATATTATACGATTGATTTAATTTTCCTTATTACATCCTGAAATTATTTCCTATCGAAATTAATTGCTGTATATAAGAAATATGTTAAAATGAAATTCCCAAACTTGACATAAAAAGTACAAAAAAAAAAAAAGCGATTTATCGAGACAATGATCATGTCCTGTCTTGTCCCGTACACGTAGCAAAATGGGTCGCGTCTATTTACACATGTTCGTTGTTGTCAGACCAAATAGCAGGCCCTCTGTTTCTTTTACATAAAATATTAATTCTTCCTCCTTCTCGAATCAAAAAGGACCGTCTGGCAAGTTCCAAATTAGCCTTCAACGTCTGTCGAGGATTTTCTCGGTAGAGACCCACCTTCCTCTCCAACGCAGTTTTCGCTTACGAATAATGTTCGCAAACGTGTAAATAAGTACCTTAAAAAGTTACCCAACTGACGATATTTAAAACGATTGAGAATAGTTGCTTACCTACCGATGCTCAAAACATGGCAGAAAGTAGGTTCGATTGTTGGAAATAAATAAATTATCGCTAAACGTATATAGAACGCTATAAATTCACCTGTCTCTTTCATCCGTCTGTTTTTGGTAATATGGAAGCATAACGGTGAAAAATAAACGGTAATGCCATCTTGCCCATATTTTCTTACATATATACCTCCTCCTACCGTTTTGCGTCTAGTCTCGTATTATTATACACGTTTTCCAGGGTCATGAAAATAATATGACCAACCATTAGATCCGCGGAACGTAAATCTTGTTTCATCTGAAAACATAGCTCTTCCCACCATTTTATATGATATATTTCCGAGCAAATGCCATCCGATCGTCGATGTGTTCTTCATCGATAATGATTTTCCTTTAAGTATCCTTCTTCGAATTTTCTCAGACTTGTTTGAAATTGTTCTTAATTTGAGATCACCTTTCTCCAAAATACAATGGACATAGCAGATTATTAGCGGCCGTTACGTCAAAACAAAGAAAGATCCTTATGATAATTTTTTGAATCAGAATGGCGGGTCAACGACCTGTTTGACCGATGGAGTAGCACTTACAGTCTGTTACAAAAATCTATGTACGGCTCCTTAAACGTAAGATATTTGTAGTGAAAACTTTGGTTCGATGAATTTTGTTCGCACATTAACGCGTATTGTTAAAGCGTAACAATCGTTTACTCTCATCTTTATCAAGAAGAAAGAAATAAGAAAATATAAAATACATCGTTAGAAAAATTGATAATTGCGCGCAAAAGGGCGTTGAGGCTCCCTTCTGTTCATAATTATCCAAAAATCATATACATACATCTGCTATATCTATATGAAATCACAAAAATAGCAGGCTGCCTGTCCCACATACGCATCAACGATGTCCTGCTGTTCCCTTGGTGTTGAAAATATTGAAAGGTTTTTCATCTCTGGTCTAATTTCGTTCCAAGATTTTTATCAGATAAATGTCTTAATTTTTGTAAGTCGTTTTAGATATAGGTGAACGATAACTGTATCGATACGTAGGTATAAAATAATTTTGTGGCAAAGTGCGTTTTTACTTTCTTGTCCGATGGGTCGGATACAGAAAATTTGATAGGTGTCCTTGGTCTTTCGTAACTGACTGTACTTACATATGCGTTACGAAATTTAAAGATTGATATGCACCTATGCGCATATGAAACGGGTAGCCTTAGTGATAACCTAGTTTCACCGATACATAATGTGGAATGCGATCGAGAGCAGAGAGGGTGAAAGATACATTCAAAAAGAATCGGACCATTGTGAATATTACGTAGGTGCAGCTCGTACGTTGCGCTGTCCGTATCCGAACTGAAACGGTCCTTTCGCCACATTTCTGTTATCAACAGTTAATACCATTTTCAATGCTCCTTTTTCTAATGCGAATATCTACTTTTTTTATAAGAGATACAGTAATTTAAATTTCATCGAAATTTGAACGACGTTGTCGTTAGGTTAGGTAAATGTCGACTTACTTTTTGTATTATACAGAGTACTTGATTTTCTCCAAGTATTCCCATACATTAATTACGGTACTATATAAAACTTTCTGTTCTTTGCTTCCTATAAGCTGGTACTTATTAAATGGGAAACATTTCTTCGTTCCTGTCCGATTCAAAAATCGTTTCCATATTTTACAATAGAAAAATTCCAAATTTCTCCCAACATTGCACGAGTATCACGCCTAATTACGATCTGTCGTCTGATCACTCGGCTACGATGCTAATTGCTGTAAATTGAACAACAGCACGAAAAGAAAGATGCTGTTCGTTACACAATCGAAAGGCTAATTGGGCACAGTTCGGAAGCTGTATAGATTTTTATATAAATTATGCTATGATATGTTTATATTTGTTTATGTTTTATCGGTAACTCACGCTCCTAATTTTTCAGGATGATCAAAGTCGGACAAATTTCGTGGACTAATAAATTTTCAACAATGCGAACGGTGTAAACAACGTTTAAATGCAATACAATATTTTGCAAAAATTGAACGTTATGGTGTACTATTTTCCAATATATTTTGCCTCTCAGGGGAAAATATATTGGTTTCCGTGGCAGTTACTTGTTAAGCAACCCACATCGATTCCAACTCATTACGAAAACAGTTTTACTACATTGACCAGCGTGCACTCGATATCGTAGAATATATATATAACGCAAAAAAGTTTGCAATATTGCCTAGGCAATGCGTTTTTACACGTACTTTCTCGTTCAGTGGGGAAAACACGTGACGATTTTCTGTCCGCAAAAATTTATGATATGTTCTCGTTTTCGATGATACGAGACTCGTTTTTGAATCAGGATAGTAACGTATCGGGAACGATAATTATGTATCCAGTATACGTTCGCAAAATATTTTCAAATATAACAAATGTAACGACACGTTTAAAAAATTCGACATATCGTTGTAAATAAACTATTACAAAAGAAATATTGGCAACTACGACGAGTTAATTCGATTCTCTCATGGTCGATTAACAAATTATATAGCATTTTCACGCGTTTCGAATCTGTCGTTTAGTAGCGATTCACGTGGCGTTTTATTCTTCCCATCTAGGATTTCTCGCACGCGAACAACCTGGATCAATGGATACTTTAATTACCGTCGGATATCTGACTTTAATAGACGAACGACTATACAGGGCGTCGACGACGTCGGAGCTATCAAGACGTCAAGAGGTATTAAGGTTTAGAGATTTTTTTAGATCGGTTAATCCATTCCCCATCTAAATTTTAACGAGATAGATCCATGGACGTACGAAGTACGGAGATTAAGTGTAAAGCAACGTCTCTCATTTTATGCCTTCTACCAGGTCGTCCGAATAGTTTCTTTCGTTTTAGAAGGAAATAATGGATGCGCAACATTTTTCGTTTTATATTATTTTATCGAATTACGTACGATCCATTTTGTTTTATCAAAATAAAGATCACAACGTTCGACGGATTAGTCTTCATGTTTGTATAAAGATGCATCGTTGTAAAAGTCGTGTCTGTAAAAGAAAGACACTTTTCGGGCAACCTAATATAAAGCTAATAGTATTTGAGTGAATGTGAAACGAAAATGCTGCGTAAAATCTGTTTGTATTCGTAATATTTTCTTTTCTACGCAGTTGTTCCCTTGTTTATGTTTTTCAACGAGGGACATATTTTATACGAGGATAAAGCTTCAATCTCCAATGTTCCAAGTAAACCGTATCGGCGAATAAAGCTGCTTAGTGCTGCTAATACTGCAACTACCGACAGTTAAGACAAAGCTATTTAGACCAAAACCAGTCAAGATAACCGGTCTTTAAAAAATACGTAACCATAGAATATTTTTATATTTATTGATTTATTACTTTCTTACGAAAGGAATTTCATGTTACGTAATTCCGTGTTATATAGTACATTTTTGATATTATTAATCCGTGTGAGGTGATAATTCTTAAATGACGGCACATTTATAAAATTGTAAAACCAATGGTTTTCACTGGTGTTGTAGTTCTAGTGGTAATTGCGAGATACGTCGTGCCAATGCACACATATCTTCATTTCGAAACAACTATAATTACACAGTTTTGTAGTACAACTGTTTCTCGTTTACTAATCTCATGGCATGTACAGCTAGTTACATTAATATTTAGACGCGGTACTATCTCTGTATCTGTTGTCTTGTATAGGAGGAGACGAGTTAAACATCGTGTTGCTTATTCTACGAAAATGTGAATCATTTATCGTGGTCATTAGCCCAGTGGAGAACAGCAGCAAAGGGCTAAAGTCGCTAAATTTAAATCACTACGATCGATTCTACTCGGAACGGTTTCCCTGAGGCAGATCAGGAACGAAGACCTACGGAAAGATCTAAAAATATCAACCGTTGAAAAGGAAATTAAGACAAATGCAACGAAACGCGATAAAACGACTTGCACAACATCCTAATTAATTGTCCTTGCAAATCGGTGACCATATTAGACGAAGATTAGAAAGCAAACGTCCAGTCGATCTGCTATGGGACTCACGTGGGATAATGTGCTATTGGTGAGTCACGCGCAGATAATTTAGAGCTAGAAAAACTTACCGAACGTCCAATAGGTCAAATTTCCCATATCAACATTTTTCGTAGATGATAACTTTAAACCACGAACTTTGCTGGAAAGCACATTTTTCCTTGTTTGTCGGATGATTCACAAGTAAGTCATTATTTTACGATTAAGATATACGACGTTCCGTAAAGTACACACTTTCTTGTTTATGAATTGTATTTATGCTCTTGTCTACGAATTGTATATGTAAGTAACGTCCAAAATATATATGAGATTCAACTTCTACGAAGAACAAACCTTGAACCACTAACCCATGGGTTACGACCCCCAAGAGAGTCGTAAATGGTTCCTGGGAGATCGTCACTGTTATTTTTAGTTATAATTATTTTCGTAGGAAATTTTAAGAGACAAGAACTGCGCTGCTACAAAATCCCTTCTCTAACTGAGTACAGCCAGCTTTCCGGTGTAAAAGAACAAAGTTAACTTTTTTATTTCAATAAAAGTATCGTTCTACACGTTGGTCCTCACGCAACCGCGTAACTTTGCTGAGCAACATTTGCATGAAATTTTAGTTACGGTAAAGTAACATTTTCAGGTGTTAATGTTAGTTAATCGTACTTTTGAAATAAAGTACAGAGCAGCAGAAAACGGAGAGAAAACGAGGGGAAATACACGTAACTCGAAATTGCAAGGAAAAATTTCTCCCATGATAGAAATGATAATCCTTACAATATTATTATAAAAATATATTATCTATAATCCATATAAAAAAAAAATTGATGTACAATTTGGTAGAAACGCTTTTTTATTATAAATATTATTATATTTATTGCGTTTAATTACGTTTGCGTTCATCTTATATTTAATAAGTTAATTAATCCTCCGGTTGCAGTCTTACTTTTCTGCTGACGTCGTCTACGTACTGAGTCGTTTAAATCTATGCAGTTTCTTTTAGGTTTTTGTGGTTTACAAAATCCCTCGAAACTCTTGAATACTCTTCCAAGTTTCTAGAATATCGTCCAATTGTTTTTATTGCTACACGTTGCCTTAACTTTTTTAAGCAGAGCAAAATCTACGCACAAGTACGGAGAAAATGAAAAATTACTTAAAATAACTGGTCGAAAGCGAGGCAGTATGCTGTTACCGAGGGTTAAATATTACAAATAAAAATGTTCGCATTTCTGTACGTTTCGTTCCATCCTCGAGGAATTTCTCTCGATTTGAAATAAACTTCCTACATCTCGTCATAGCATGCATCTTGTCTGCACGTACATTTACGAATATTCGTAAATATTTGCTCAGACTCTACGAAACAGCTTAAAAGCAATTGCTTGCTTCTTGTACAGCTGTGCTTATCTTATGAGAAATTTTCTTCTAATTGTAAATCGTATTAGCAAGTACTGTGGAATTTGCGCTGGCAGTAACCACGAAGGGACGTATCGCACTATCTGATGGAAATGAATCATTTCAATTTATCGTCTGTTGCTCGATTCACTTTATGCCTCGTGAGATGTAGCTTTCTGAGGAATTTGCTTCTCGCGATATTCACAGGTTGTAATTTCGTCGTTAAACAAATTCGTATTACACGCTTCAAGGATAAGTCGCGTAAAAGTTTTATAAAGATTCCCTAATTGGTAAATTGATTTAATAAAGTACAAATCCATTTCTTTCCAGACGAATTCTTTGCCTTTCTTTTATAAGTCTTTATATATTCCTTCGTACTCAAGTTACATTCATACTAAAATGATTCAAGAAAATCAACGAATGGAATACAAATAAGGTTACGAACATTACGAATTTATTTCACGAAAATTTATATTTGATTTCAGTGTCGACGAAATAATACATCGATACTGTGACATAATATAAAAGTGTGGCAGACTCGTTATCTCGCTTTGATATACATACATATGTATATACATACGTATATAATAAGTTTGTACAATTGCTATTGTATGTCAACGTACGTAATACTTACATAATTGGCTGACATACGGAATGACTGCTGAATCAGAAAACCCATTTCGTACGAATTAACTTGGAAAGTTAACAAAGAAGTTGTTTCGCTGAAAGTGTATCTTTGCTTTGTGGCTTTCGATTTTGCCCCGAAGAGAAGAATTCGTGAAATAAGGTCAGTTTACGGTTTCCTCGAGAAGCTAATTTCAATATACTGGCAACTCTTTCCTCGGGATACCATTCGCTGAAGGATTGCTTATAACAACGGAACCTTATTACGTTCCATAACAGATGACGAATAGCGCAACGACGATGGTGCGTACAAATTATTTTAATTATGGTAAATCTATGGTAAATGGTAAATCTATATCAGACGCAGACTTAAAAATTGACAAGAAACGAGGCACCTCGTTCCAGCGGATTGTTTAAATCTTTACGACAGTTCGAACTGTGACGATAGAATTGTTGAAGATATAGACGTCTTCGATGTAGAACGTTTTCACTTCGATACGAACGATACTGAAACTGAAATTGCGGAATAATACTAATTCACAAAAACTGTAGAAAATTTAAAACGAGATTAATAACATTACACGGTGTTGATCTTGCACGTTTTCTCTTCCTTCTTGAAACCCTTTCACCCATTTGTACATAGTTGGTGGCTTCACAGCATTCTGTCTACGTGCTTCTTCTAGCACGTCAGCCACTTCGACTTTTTCGAGGACTTCTCTTCCGAGTTTTACGAGAAATTTCGCATTAATGCGTTATTTTTTAAAAAGATCGCCAAGCGTTTTCTAGACGTGTGACAGCCGGAAGAAACATGGGCATACTAAAGACGTTACCATAAGCGAGCGGCTTATCGCTGGATCGTGAAATTTAATCTCTTTATAGATAAGACTATAACCTGCGTTCCTCAACCAGGTCGCCGCACAGTTGCCGAGATGACAGTAAAAAAACTTGTGAATTTTTCGAGCATATCAAATATCTATCTATATGCTTTTTATGTACTTTTTTAATCAGTATAGTATCTCGCTTGTAACGGGCGAAAGCCTAACACGAGAATGATAACAATAAGATAAAGGATAGATTTCTTTCGAAATTATGACATGTTCCAAATTTCCGAGCGCAAGTGCAAAAGTAGAAGAAACTGCGACCATTAAACAACGATTGAACTTGTTAAAAACTTGCATTTATCGCTTCTGCGACGTTACTGCATCGTAAGTTATTTTTTATTTTTCCTAGAAGCTACACATATTATTTTAATTGGCGTTAAAGCTATAATTGCTATTAAATAAATGCAATCAAAATCTTCAACAACGTTAGCGACAAAGAGTGTTGGCCCACCATTAGATTTATTATAGCGTTTACGTACTAATCGATTAAATATATTAAATTTTGTATCATTTTGATAGTACTTTCGTATGATTATAAAAATTTGACTTGGTCATGAAAATGAAACATTGAACCTGATAAAAGAACGCTTAAAGAAGACGAGGTTCTCTCACGTTTACGATTGAAACATGAAATTTGTAATAAAAATGCAGCGTTGCTTGGCACGTGATGTTTCGTGTAAAAGTCTCTTATTCTTTCTACGAAATTCTATCGGTTATATTTTTTAATCATTTTATCGCGCCTCTACATTTTCTCAAACTTGCACATTTCATTTTGCAATAATTTTCGCGTAGCTCGTACGCTGTTACAGTCACTGGCAGCTAAAGTCACGCATACGTGACACTCGTTGTGAAAGTGTTAAAGCAGATACGCGATAGTTGTAACGTAAATACTGGATGGTGGATTTTGCTTTCGAAAGGTAGAACGATATCTGCGTGCTTGAAAGTTGCTCGGTCGAGATGCTGTATAATCGATTTACGCGACGGATGAACGTATGACTCGTTCAGAAACCACGCCGATCAGTTCCATAAATCGAACAGCAGAGAAAAGAGACGATGTTGCAAATATGATTATTTTTAATTTACCTTGGAATTTGCTATTATCTGTGACATCTTCTTGCATGGATAGACGGACGAACAATAGCCGAGTAAACGAATAAATGAACGATAAACGAACTCTATATTACGGTCGCCCGAGAGAAGGTCAGAGGCGAAAATTAGATTGAACTAGAGTTTTACACGAAGTATAATTTCATATACACGCTTGCGATTATTTGAAAGTGCCCAAATACAGAAGCAACAGTAGGGTAATTAATTTGTTTTTAAAAAATTGGTCATTATCGGTATAACTTGAAGCTAGAAGAATTGAAATCGATCGATTTGACGGCGGAGACGATTCGTATAAATTGCGCAGATAAATTAGTACGATAGAATTAGTTTGAATAGCGACGAGATAGAAACGACACGTTGAAACTGCGTTGGTCGCAGACTATGAGGATTCGCTTTGACGTTTCGTAAAGAAACGTAAAGGTAGTAGTCTCTTTCTCACGATACAGCCAGCGATTTCTGGTCGAGAAGGACCGCTCGTGAGGGCAACTGCGAAATCTTATTAGTTTCTGTAGCGAAACGCGGCGGCTCGGATCACAAGCTCGAGAAGAGGCTAAGAGAGGAGAAGTGGAAAATAGCGGAGGAGGAAAGAAGAGCAAAAGTGCCGGATCGGTGTGCGCGCGCTCACTCTCACGACGTGATTCATCCGGCTTTCATGAGAAAATGCAATCTTTACGGCGAAGCCAGCCCCGGCCTTATGTCACGCGCTATAACAGCAGCTATTACGACCGCCCCGCTAGACATCGCTGAGACAAAGCTAACCGGTTGTTCCTTCTCGGATGCACCGACACGACGCCTGCATTACCGTACCACTTGCGAAATGAACGGTACGTACACGTAGGTACACTGCATATTACTACATATGCGCAAACGTGTATCGCATTCCCTCGAGTACGCCGCCTGACATTTCGACCCGGAAATTTTCTCTTCGATCAATTTCTAAAAATGTTCCCGCGCTTCTTTTCGTTTTTCGAATACGTCGACGCTTTTAATGTACGCCAGACGCAGATAACGCGGAACATTACGAATAAATACTCTCATTATATACCAGGTTGTAACATTCCCTTTTCCCTTTTCACACCTTCCCGTTCCACATTCCCTTGAGTCTGCTATCTAACATTTCGACCCGGATATTTTTTCTCTTCGACCAGCTTCCAAAAATCTTCTCGCACTTTTTTTCTTTCAGTTCGTTTCTCGGACGATAACATTTCTAATATATAAGGCGTATATAATATGGAGGAATATTACGAATATACACCTGCTATCATTGTTACGTTATAAAATCGATGTACTATATATATGTACATAGGTATACTGTGTATACCGAAACGTGTCTCGCATTGCTTCGACGCTATTGCCTGAAATTTCGACCCGGAAATTTTCTCTTCGACCAACTTCTACAAATGTTCGCGCACTTCTTTTCGTTTCACTTCGTTTCTCGACATTAACGTTTCTAATACACAGGATGTTTCACAACATGCGCGACCCACTTCAGCAGTGGACAAGAGACGCAAAGCCAATGAAAAAAGTTCATACAAACGTGTGTCCTATTCGACCTTGTCTCGAAGTTACAGATACTTTCGTGTCGCGATAATCCGCGACAGCTTATCTTCGTGGAGAGTGCTCGAAATAGCGTAAAAAAAATTCGCCATCTTTCAATATGCGACCAGCTGTATGTCGCATAATGCAGACCGAGCCATTTCCAGCAACTTCTACGAAGCTAAGCAGTTGCGGATTATCGAAACACAAATGTGGCTATAACTGTGAAACAAGGTCAGACAGGACGCGAACTCTTGTACGAACTTTTTTCCTTGTTTTTGTATTCCCAAGTATCGAGGTTGGCCCCGCGTGTTACGAAGCGCCCTCTATAGCAGACATAAATAGCGTAAAACGTTATCAATACATATTATTATTATTGTTACTATTAGGTCATAGTACATGGAGTCACCTTTATTCCGACGAAATAAGTATGTACGCTTTTACTTTTTATCGTAGTAGGTCTATTAATGGAATTACGTTTCGTTGCAATTGACACGCTTTACCGTCGACAGACAATATCTTCGATGTCGTGTTTCTGAAATACTCTCGTTTGAGATTTTTGCTAAACTTACCTTACACATTTCCTCTACTCTACATTTTCACTCTACATTTTCAAGACCAGTATCGCTAAGGTGGTATTTAGGAGGCCAGTACGTTCATCGGAACGACGCTTTTAAAAGACTTTTAACGTAATGCGTGGCTTTGATCGTAGAATTACTATCAATAAGCTTAAGCAAGAGAAAAATAACATGAAATTTTTGTGTACTCGCTATACCCCTGTGAAAAATATACCGAAGAACTTCCAATACTATTTCAAACAAAAGATTTATAAAATAAAAAAGCGTAAACCGGCCTCCAATATTATATAAAATATATTGCAGATACCCAACATATTTTTCGACACAATTTATACCCATGGAAAATGAAAAGAATTTAAGCGAACATTTCATGCTCACATAGTCATGCCACAAGTTGTCATTGTATGTAGCATGCAGTTCACGTAATTTTGAAAATAATAATTCAAACATTTTTGGAACATTTATGAAACATCGAATAAGAATAATTCATTTAGTAATAGCAATAATAACGTATCACTATGTGGTCAGGCAACTAAATTCTTGATGAACTCGTACAAAGCAATAGTAGTAACGTATGCATTTCCAGGCTATTCAGTTAAATGAAAAATTTTGACACAAAATTGACTTGAGATTGGATTAAACAATTAATTATTAAAACACCTGCTCGCTACGTTTATTGAGAAACTCGTATAAGTTTTACTTCATTTAGTATTTTGCATCAAAAAAAAAAAAAAAAAAAAAAAAAAAAAAAATGTCATGCGACTGAAATAACACGTTTGCAATAAGACAACTAGGAAATAAAAACAGTGAAAAGCATCCAATTTGTACTAAATAAATATTATATTACATAGGAGAATATACTACGTACATACATACGTTTTTATAACTATTCTTGCACTCTTATCTATATTTATTTTTCAAAGGATGATCAAGTGTTCGTGTTGTCGGCTTGAATTTATTAATTAATTATCCCACGAATTGTATAATTGTACACATGTAAGTACACGTAATTTAAATTGCTTTAGAAACGCGTTGTACGGAGATTCACTCGCGATGGTAAGATACGTTCAAATAATTTCAGCTCGATTTAATACGAGAAAGTAACGTTTTCCCTCCTTTTATATTTGCATAAAAGTAATATTAAGGTTGGCACCGTATCAGCGCGTTTCGTATCGCCAAGTGAATTCGAAAGTGAAAATCTTCTTTATCGCGAGAATCTGAAAACGATGTGTACATGCAACAAATGAGCTGACGTTAAGTAATAGCTTACTTTTCCTCTTTTCAGGCTGTATTTGTTTTTGACAATTGCCGATTGTGTAAAACGTTAACGAAAACGTCGATAACTCGTTAATTTACCGTTTTATACGTAATTGAAGTTCTTTGTCATTCACAGCGGCTTACAAACCGATTCGAACGCTTACCGTACAACATTTTTACGAATATATCGTGCACGATATGCGAAACCTTTTCATATTTTGTTAGCACTGTAACGAGACACGACTACCGTGATTATAATAGAAAAATTTGAGATCAATCCGAACATGTGTACGGGGTGTTCACGCTATTATTAGCCAACTTTTTTCTTGCGAATGGGATGCGTTAGAAAAAAATGAAAGAGGACAAAGCTTTACAATTTTTTTTATAATCGATACAATAGCGTGTATGGTTTTTTTTTTATATTCGCAATACTTTTAAAAGAAACATGTACGTTTTTTATATTACGTGAAATCGTGCGTCAAGAGAAACTCATCCATGTCCCATACGATGACTGTCAAGATCGTACAAGATCAATAATGAAAGAATTGTTTCGGATGTTACGTGCCAATGTGTTTACAAGTATTGTCCTTCGACAAGGCTACAGTAAATGTTCAATACGATCTGCTTCGGCACATTTCAGCTTTATGAATAACACTTTTGGAATATATAATATATAGAATAATAACGTATTTGGAACAACATAATTGAAGGTTACTCGAGTGTTTGAGAAAGTAAGAAGACTAATGGAATCGAAAAATAGATATCTATGTTCTGGCGTATAGCGATGATAATAGATCAGCAACGAAGGAATGCCAGTATCTAGATATACATTGTACGAAAAAAGTTTTGTAACGTGGAAAAATATATTAGAGAGATGATTGCAATGAAAGTGACGATAAAGTTACGTCTTATTTTGAAACGTTTATGATATTAAAAAAGGGACTCGGAATTAGGTTTGGTTCGTATGTCGAAGGTTCCACTGCAATCGATCGTTCCAATATTTTGTCGATCTCTGCAAACTACGCGTTTCCGATAAATATTTTCCAACTTCTATATACATTAGCGGATTCGTTGCAAACATTGCAAGTACCGCGACGATAGTCGCGTCTCGTTCTAGAGTTAATGAGATTTCGAAATGTTGCGTGTAAGATTTATAGGACAAAACGTTTCTAACTGTTCGATTAGTTTCGTGAGCCACCGTAGGTATATGATAACATCGTGGTTAACTAAAAACTGGAAGAAAAAATTGAACGCAAATGAAGCAGTCCGTCGCTGTATAATTTAATCGTGAATGCGATCTGCTAAAACTGTCATGAATGGAGTGAGTGGAGCGAGTCTGAAGGCAGTCGGCGGGCGCTATATTTTTCTGTAACAAGATCGAATCTAGAGCTACAAATTCCAGAATTCCGGTCAACAGAGAAAAGGCATCTACTAATGAGCGAGTTTCGTGGGAAAGGGCAGTTTTCTCGTGCTATGACGGCGGCTTTCATAATTGTCCGCACGACAGACTGAATACAGAGTAATTAGTAATTACGGCACGACAGAGCGTTCTCCGTCTGTGTGGGTAACTAAACGCGATATACCTACCGATTGATACATCGATTTTAACGAATTAACGTGCTTTTCGTTTCTCATAGATAATCTTTCCGTGTAATATGATAATCGTAATTTCGCAAAAGTTATTTTCAACGTTCTCTTGTGAACGTGAAATGTATTTTGTGATTACGCATCTGCAACAGCTCGAATAACTTTGTGCCCTACAATGAAAGTTTGAATGTATTCAGCCTTCACCTCGCCGTTTTCGAATAAAGGCAACGCGTAAGTACGTAATATCGGTAATTTTGACGACCAAAAATGCCGTATATTATAATGCGAAGTCGCCGTTATGTCCTTTTCTGAATAATTGTTCGTTAGCGTGCGCTCGTAAAAGGTACAGACAGCCAGGAAATTTCTCCCTAGAGGGGGAATCTCAGACACGCGTGAAGAATATGGTACAGCGTGTTCTACTTTTGAAGGATATTGTCGCGCTACAAATACAGTAGAGTCGGTTATCCGACGTGACGTGGAACGAACCTACCTCGGATAATCGAGATCTCGAGTAGCAAGAAGGGAGGCTTCGTGGGTGTTAATAAAAACATTTTAACGTATTGCTTGATATAATATTTAAACAAATATGTGAGCATCTTGTTGCGATCTTTGATACGATATTTAACGTAGTATAGTACGTGTAGTTAAGTTTAATTAACTATTTAATCGATTAATTAAATTTGCGCTCTATATGTTAAACTTTCGAAAGATATGAAGTTATGGTAAAGCTCGAAGCACCTCGGACGATAAAAAATTTTAGTTAAACGGTAAAAACATTACCTTCTCTGTAATATCTCAACGATAGAAATTTAATTGAAAAATGAAATTCGAAATTTGCATGTTACACAATGTTTGCCATTTTATTGTGGTCTCCGTAAGTCCGATTCTATCGGATCTGACCGGTTTACGAACGATGAACGTTCATGAGCGCGCGCGCGCGCGCGCGTGTGTGTGTGTGTGTGTATGTGTGTATAAGTACATAAGAGAGCGTGCAGACGTGGTGAAGCCGACTTTCTCCTTCGCCGAGCAATAAGGCGGTATTACGCAACCACGCTCTCCGTACCTTTTACCATGTTGCAAACAGAGAGCCGTTGGTCAGGCCTGTTTTCATCATCCGCACTCAAGCTGCGATGTATACGCGTGAAACGTTTACTTCGAACTCGAACGACACATACTGCGTTTCTCTCCAGCCTCTTATCAATTACCGTACACTACCAGAAGTACATAGTACTTTCTCATGGATATTAACGTAATTAGTCCCTTCTTAATTGAAAATCTAGTTATTGTGTTCTTTACGATCATATTTTATATGTATATACGCAGATTTCAATATCGTTGCCAATTATTTTAGTCTACTACGCTTACCCCTTCTTATTTTTACAAATATGACGTAACAAATGGAACGTGTAATAATAACTAGACTGCGGATTTTTATGCGTTTATGAAAGTATACGTAAAAATATACGTAATATACGAAAATATTAAAAGCCAAGTAGTTGCTATAATAGAGTTAATGGATGAAATACATTTTTATATAGGTCCTATCGCCTCAATTATGTCAATAAAAACATGAAATCGTACAAAATAGGTTAATAATAATAATAATAATAACGTCTAGCTGCAACCTAACAATAACTGTTACATCGAAATAGTGTAATAACATAATTTTAACTGAAATTTTGTTTACCTTAAAATGCTTCGCTTCTTCAAAGAATCTTTACATATCGTACACTAATCCTGCAGCTTAATGCTTAATTGTTATTAGCAGTATAAAGTTAATAACGTAAATTAATCCTCAGCTGTATAACCGTAGAATTTTTCTTTCACTTATGAGAATAAAATTATAGTTGATTAGAGGTTTCGCGAAATAGTTTGGAAACTAGCAACTATAATAACTCTTATTAATAAACTACTCGATATCAATGTAATGACATAGCAATAAATTAAGTACAACGATAAAAAGAGATAAGAGCATGTAGATACAGTAACTTGTAACACATACAACGTTATATACGATTATAAACATTTTACTAAGTAATATGAAAAGTTTAGCATCGTAGAAGCACTTAGAATAATAAATATGCACATAAAACTCGACCTCTTTCTTTATTTGCATTGAAACTACGCTCATTACGTTTTAGTTTTATCGGTTAGTATCTTTTTCTACATTGGAACTTTATGTTGCGTTTTTTTAATCGCATTAATTATTTCGAATAGCTCACTACCCTTTTAATTAATACGTCGTAATTTTTTGCTTAATCATATTAATAATTACGTACATAATCCAAAAAAAATAAATTAGATTTAATCCAGTTGAAAAAAAGGTAACTGCTTAATGCAAGTATTTACATTGGTCTAAAGCAAGATTAAATTAACTTACTAATTTGCTAATCCAATCTGTACGACACGTGTATAATTATGTCACGTATAACATATTTTATATACATGTACATATGTATGTAATTTATTCGGATATATTGCTATTATTGATTAGTTAAATTTCTCTTATATTAGATTTCTACTATTGTCAATAATTAAATTTGGTATATATAACTACTTCGGTAATTAAAAATATATACGCGGAGGAAGATAACAAAAGATTGTACTACTTCGTGAAAAGTGCGTTGAAACTAGAGCTCCTTATAAGCGCTGAAACATGTTACGATGTATGCATCAACACTTAAGCCCGATTTACGCTGAATGTCAAAAGCACGGTTCACGATCAATCAAACTCTAGCGTTTTACGGAGCTATTCGCACTAAAGCCTGATTCAGAATAGCGATCACGGTCGGATAACGTCAAATCAGGCATCGGTCAAGAGATTTTCATTTAACTTGACCGATCCGCCTATTGCGAATGCTATCGCGTTACATGTAAGAGATTTTCACCGGTGCCCGATTTGACGTGATCTGACCGTACCATGATTGCTAGTGTGAATCAAACTTTAGGTTCCATGATGCATGGTACGATGTATGTAGTTTGGTATCGGCAAATCGGCACCGGAAGCAACTTGTATCGATGCAGGAATCAGAATCCTACGTCAAGCTTAGTCTACACTGGCAGACATTTATCCTCAGACAATTGCAGGCTATAAATAAGCAAGTAAAAACACGAATTTTAGTAATTTTAAGCGTTTAAGCGTAAAATCATTTATACATTTTTGAGACAGTAACAAGCGCACGCCTAAACGTAATAAATAAATAGTTAAACGTTCCCTATTAAAATTTATTTATGTTAATTTTCGCTTAAAAAATACAGTGTCGATAACGAATCTCGGAATAGTATTCGACAAGTTCTTTACAAGCACCGTATTATTTATTATGAATTAAATTTTGGCTGGCTAAAATTATCTTATAACAGGTGTTTCAAAATTTTCCGGCATAGTCGTAAATTATAATTCGTAATCTATTTGGCGAAATTCTCAACGATGTGACAATAATACAATACGTCGGAAATCTCGCTAATTGCCATTGTTCGCAGAATAAATAATTTTGTCGAATTAATATTAGGCTTTTAAACGTTGCTTTGATTTTTCAGTTGAAATAAATTGCTGCAAAATGGAACGATTAAAGATTTGAAACATCAAAAAATGTCAACATCTACTTTGATACATTACTATTAATAACTTTGTAGAATTACGCGCGAGTATTGTCAGAATTATGTTCGTTAGAGAGTATTACATTCGTGAGTCACGTTCATTGAAAATTCGTTGCGGTGGTTAATTAGTTTTATTGTCGTAAACGTAGTACGTAGTATGTGACCAAATGTAATTATATAGCATCTATCTTACAGAAGAGATCATTAACATCGTTATTATACGCATGCACATTGTCGTCGTTGAAAGGATAAACTACAAATATATTACAAAATTGAAGCACCATTCATCCATTAAGCGGTAAAAACCATTTCGTCTGGCTAAACGAGGCTAAATCCTTTTTAAACGATGGAAAGAGATTTTCTTGCGTATTGCGCACAAATATTCGTCCAAAGCTCTTAATCATATTTTAATATTCATTAAACTAAAACTGTTAATCCTACCTTGATGTTATCTATATTAAATTTGGCTGAACTTCAAATTGTTTCATTATTAACTATAAATGTTTAAGTATTAATGTTCCTAAATTTTATCGAAAAAATAAATAGATAGGAATATAGTAATTTCTGGATGAAAGTGATCGATAGTCACCGAATATGAATGAGACACGTGCTTCATACGAAATTCCATCGTATGTTTACAAAGAAGCGGAATGACACTGAAGTAGGGTTTAGAACCACTATAACTAATGACAACATCGTCCGCATACGATTTTCATTTAAGCGAATACGATCGTTTCAGTAATATACCATTATGTTCTCTTCTGTAGCGAGTTTTTATATTCATTTACAAAGAAGGTTTGCGCAACGTTAAAAGTAAATTACTTGACCATTTTCTTTATTAACCTCGAGTCTTTCTATTATCAACTAATTGAGTTATCGTCTATACGAACCATTAATAAACCGTTCTCATGTCAATTTAACTTCTTTTTCTCCGAAGCCAAGATGTTCCTAATATGAGATACGTCGACGAAAACAAAAGCACCTTATGGATATTCGGAAATGGAGGAAACCGACAAGGAAGACAGTTCCGAATCGGAATTAGATGACGACGCAGAATTTGGTTTGTGTTCGTATTCTAAGGACCAAGCTAGTGAACGACAGCTGCAATACATCAAGAGCTAGAGATGGCTGCATGAATATTATGGGGGGCTACTAACGCTGCCTTCCTTCGTCTGTCCAATTTACTTCAAAACGTGGCAAAAAGTAAGTAGCTCTTTATTTTACATCACAATTTCGACTTTTCATTTGAATTTTTAGCAGTAGCATTGTTTTAAAAGCATTAATTTTGTACTCTTTTATATTTTCTGTATTTTCATAGTATAAATAACGGTATCTACGAAACACGCAGCTTTTCAAGCATGTATAAATGAATAACGAATGTAGAGGTACACAAATTTTTAAAAAGTTTTTCTCTTTCTATTATCTGATATTTAATCAAACGCAAATCCGATACCGTTGCCCTGTTTGATTATTTAATTAATTTGATTCTTTGATCGGGGATAATAGAAGCAAAATATAGTTTTTCCATTAATTAAAATTAACAAAGACATATTTCATGTTACCATTTTTTAATAAATATTACCGAAGAAGTTGGTTGCTAACAAGAGTATTTCGCAACTAGTTTCGACAAACTATCAAAAATTTTACTTCTAACCAAAAAAAAAAAAAAAGCAATTCAATCGTGCGTTACTATTATGCTTGAAACAATAACGATTTGAGTCTGTATACGATTGCACATACACGAATGGTACTTCAGAGCGAAAAAAGCTATTGTCGCCAACAGATCGATCCTTTCATCCCACCTCTCCGCTAGATGATACGAAAAAAATATAAGAACGTTGTTTTTATTGTTTTTAACGTAGATTATGATGCAAATAAAAAATTTTCGTTCGATCTTTCCGAGATTATTTGAAGGTCACTCTGTCACATCTTTGTTCTCTTATGACAAAAAGAAAAAGAAAAAAAGAAAGTCAAGTTCGATACGCTACTTTTAAGTGACTTTGGGTCAAAACAAGGCCGCTCATCGTAATCAAAACATAAGAAACAACGAGGAAAATGTTCCAATTTTTTATTTTATATCATCTATCACTTGTCAGTTTCTTTAAACGGGGAGAATTTGTAGACACCCTCTATGTAGTAAGGTATCTGTTTTACGTTTAAACCTACTTGCATAGTATAAAAGTGATTTCAATTTCACTCTTCCGAATCTTACACATCGTTTCGTGTCTTTGGTCAAAGTATTTTGCCTTTCACAGGACGCTTGGTTCGGCTGGATATCAAGCTGATTCACCGCACTTCCGTTAACCGCGCGTACGAGCGGTTCGAACTTGTAAACACATTGCGGACCGAAATAAGGTTTATATATTAATAGCTCGTTCCCAGATGCATCCGGATGAAAGTGGCCAAGCTGCGAGAAAGAGCGACTTCGAATCGGAAACCAACGAACACTGCGCCGTACGTGAAGAGAGCGTTTCTCCAACGTGCTCTTTGAAGCTTATGTTAAAGGCATCAATTGACCTTGAGTGGCTCGATGGTCTCTAGGAAGTACAACAAGTGCTTGAAAGAGCGTTTGATATCGAAGAAGTGACCGAAATTCCCACCTTTGTGCGTTATCCTGACTCTTCGCGATATTTCATTTTTCAGTAAAATTGTACAATGCGAGTGGTTTATTACGAATTGTCGAACGAATAAGCCAAATGTTTCGGTCAAACTCGAAGCTTATTTAAAAGCAAAGTACGGCGAAGTGTACAGATCAGAGCATCCACCGTTGCTTTCTATAACTGTAAGTCGTCCGTAGTAATGCCCACTTTAGCATCCCCAGTTGGGACCAAATCGGGACGCTTATTCGGGCAAGTGATATTCTGCGAATACGGCAAAAGCAAAGAAAAGGAACGAAATATAATTTTCGAGCTTCTCATATTATATTTCATATTATATTAATTTCGTGTTATATGTCGTTTCCACTAATAAGATATTCTAACTTTTAGTAGTAATTTTTGTACATTCTTAGCTCAGAAATTTGTATCATGTTGTTAGGTAACGGTAACTTAAAATGGAACCTCGAACAGATGAAATCGCGTGCCTTTGATAAAATCTCTATTGCCGCAAACTACGTACATAGCAGGCTACTATATCGTTAGATCATAGAAAGGAGTGGGAATAGTGTGCTTACTATAGTATCAATAGCATTGCATGTAATAACACGTATAAATATGGTATTAACGTTAGTCTCATTAGCAAAGTTAATGGTATGAAATTAACATTAACGTCAGTTGCATAATCGACTATCGTCGTTTCGTATTTTCTTCTTCGACCAAAATAGAAATTTGAGTTCTGACAGACAAGTGATACAAAAAGGATTATGATATGAAACTAACGTTAGCGTTAGTTACGTAAATGGCTGTTCTTTTTTTTTCTGTGTTTCCTTCGCCGATCAAAATAAAAATTTAAATTCTTACGAGAAAAATATCCAACTCGCTAGTAGCAAGTGAAAATAAAAAGTAACGAGGAATATTAAGTTAAGATGCGTCTATTGTATGCACGAATAACTCACTTTGTTTCGATAAATCATTATTTGGCGAGGAAGTATCTTTTTATGTCATGTGCTCTTTCGATCGTCGCTTCAACGAATCATTGGACGTGTCGAATAAAGGGACCTGATGATAATTTAGTTACATTCGTCAGGAGCATTGAATGAAAGGGGACAATGAATCTACTTGAAATTACAAAATTGAGGAAACAATAGTTATTATATTTTGTATATCATTATACATCACCGTCATATCTTATAATCCTGTATTCGACCTTATCAAACTGAGACTACTTTCGAATAGCTGATAAATTAATTTTCTTACTTGGTTAAATTGTCCTTCACGAAATCGACGTTAATTACTTAATTTAAGTTTATTAATAACCATATAAGTTTTCATATACCTTAAAAATGCTCATCGATGAACTTGTAATTGATATAGTTTGTAATTTCTTAGAAAATTATGCCCATCTCGTATGTATGTAGCTGAGCGTTTTAATAAACACGGAGATAATTTGATAATGTAGATTCGTTGAAATTTGTATAAAACCAACAGGAGATATTTAACAGTCGATAAATATTATAGAAATTACTAAGTACAAAGAGTAATTCATAAACTGACTTTTTGTAATGACTAGTTTTCTTAATATACTAGTTTCTCAATCACGAATAGGTTATGAAAGAAATTCAGACAATTCTTTCTATTCTAAATAATTTTGATCCCTAAGCATTATTGCTTAATTAATCGAGTATATTCAGCTAATTTAACCTGCTGTGAAAAGTGTATCTATACAAATCGTATTGTTAAAAATGTAGAAAATAATAAGAATTTCGATCGAAAATAATAAGAATCGATCAATATTTACGTAGCATTAGTTAATGCGTTTCCACGTTTTTGACATTATTAACGCTAACAACATCGAAAAAGGAAAAGATTAATTGAACGTGTCAAAACGATCTTGAAGTTGCTTACCTTGGGCTGGCCATGCGATGACGTTTCTTCTTCACATTCGCCACGTGACAATAGTCCAAGGAATCGTGTTCAAAAAAATCCGAGACTTAACGACAACTGGAAGAATCGAAACACCGGTTAGGATCTTGTCAAATCCAGAAACGATTGCCAGCAGGAAATAACGTATTCACTAGAAAAATAACCACCGAACGATAACTTTGAAATTTGACGAAATATCTCTTTACGACTCGCGTAAAATATTCCAAGCGTTCCTAACCTTAATACGTTAACAAGTGTATAGGACCGTCTTTAACCGGATTTGGATCAATTTTAACCGAACTTGGACCACTCGAGTACGCATTGACGACCGAACTTTTTCGCACGAGTCGTTACGGTCACGTCAACGACGGCGACGACGGCGACGACGACGACGACGACGACGACGACGATGACGACGACGACGACGACGACGACGACGACGACGATGCTGACAGCGGTGGCCGACGAAGCGCGGATACACGACAGGAATAGAGAACTCCGGGGAGTGTAAAAGGGGGCGGTTGGCGGTAGCCGTGGAAAGGGGGTGGGGAGTGAAGTGAACCTAAGCGCAGGTTTCTGCGCTCGGCCAGTACATTTGCCTATCGAATGCACTTTTCTGCGATATGGGAATAGTCGTAGCAACAGGGATGCGTTTCTTCTTTTTTATTCGCTGCAAAAGCCGCGCTATCAACGCTTTTATGAAACATCTACGAATAGATTTTCTACGGTTCCTTTTCGATATTAGAGGAAAGTAGCCAAATATGGAATATCATTACGAAATGATTTTCCAACGTCATTCTCACAAAATCAATCACGACTCGGACTCACGACCACACGCGGGGAGACGCGGTCGCGAGAATACGCGTCAACGGGAGTCGTAAATTCCCGTTACGATTGCAAGAATCGACATCACGAGATAGGTCGATCCCCTGATTTCGGTTAGGAGAATAGGGGTAGTTGAGGGAGTATAATACTGCGATTTACAGGGTTATAGCGTTTATATTTTTCAACAATTAATACACTGTACGATATCTATAGATGAAGTGACTGCTCGGAGGATATGAGAACAAGTCAGGTGTTGACTGTAAGAGGATTTTAATAACAGTAAAAGTGCGTTCTCGTAGCACTACAGAGGAAAGCTCGGTGTGGGTGTTCCTTTTGAGCTAAGAACGCGGATTCGTTGTTTACACCTTTCTTTAGGAAAGTAAGGGTAACGATCCGCGATGTCCATTGGTTATAGCCAACGTTAATACCTGACGATTGGAGGAGGAGACCTCCGACCGACGTGGCTCGCGATTAACCTTGTTCATGGGGAAAACCGACTTTCCCGTTAGGGAAATATTCGCTTTTTTCCGTAATTTGTACGAACGCATAATAAACCTAAGGACTGTTCCAGGGACCATCCATAAACCGATAACACTTACAGGAACAACGATTCCTTCAAGGTTGATAGAAATTAGTTATGAATATCGAAACAAAAGGTACACTAAAAGCCTAGGTTTATGGTGGGTCCATAGGTTTATTGGGGGTCTGAATAGTGGTATAGACCCTTGGCGGACAGGTAATTAGAGACGTCGCGCGGACCGTTTCACGCGACGTAACATATGCTATATCTACCCTCAATTCCAGACCATTTTTACACTTTCAACGCTATGAACGATTTTCGATATTGGATCGAAATTAAAAAGATGGAAATCGTACTCAGTACGGAATAGACACCCAAATATGGAATACTGACGTCGGGTACTATGAAAATTAAAAGACAAACGAAAAATAGTTTCATTCTTTTTACTTTATTCCACTTGATCGTAACAAAAGCACACGTTTCAATAATTCCAAGATGCACCTATTTACAATAGTCGCAAGTCCGGGTATCAAACCCTGCAGCAGTACACTCGTGACTACGCTAAAGTGGTTTGATGCTTAGAGGTAGCCCATTTTCTTTTCTCGAACCGTTTTTATGGCTGCTCCAGCCATCTCTTTCTCGTCCCATAGTTTTCTTTCTTATTGATTTTTCCTCGTGCTCGGAGAAGATATTCTGCCATCTTACAAGTAGAACGACCTATAAAAAAAAAAAAAATATATAATTCAAATATTGGGATATTGTATAATTGGACCGCTGCTGGCTGTCCATATTTGGAATTTTACAAAGTTAAAAACGTGATATTCAGCTCGTAAATACTTACGAGTATCACAGACAAGTATGCTGGCAACGACAAGGAGCACAAATATGGCAAAATAATAACAAATACGAAAAGACACGTCAAATTTATACACCATCGAAACTTTTCGACCAGTAAAAAAGTAAAACGATCCTGGCGCGATATTTTAACATCCGGCCGACTGATGAACCGCTACGTGTACGGTACGAAGCTTAACGAGTGACACGATCTATAGCTGTTTCATAGACATTCATTTGTCAGATCTTTAAAAGTTATTCTGTATTTGACTACTTTCCCCTGTTAAATTCAATTCTTTCGTAGCAAATTTATTAACGCATATAGCGTCTCACCTAACTCTGTCACCTTTAAGTACTCTCTTATTTGTCACGATACAAAAGAATGTTTTAGACAGAGTCGCATGGTATCGAGGGGAACATACCGTGCTTTTATCTATTTGACCGTGCGATGAGCTCGAAACGTTTAGTAAAGACGACATTAAAATTTCTAAACGGATATTCTCATTTTTCATTACATGTTCCTGTAGACGCTTGGACGTTTTTGAAACACTAGAAACTCGTGTCCAATAAAAGCACGGTATGTTCCCCCCGTTACCATATAACTTTTGTTTGAAACATTTTATATCTATCTACAAATAGATAGCTAACCTGGGATAGATAACTAACTTTGTTCCAAATAATAATAATATCTTGTATTACACTTGAATCAAGGTAATTATCAACTTTTTTATATACAGTGGCGAACAGGAGAAAGTTTAAAATTGGTAGTTACGTATATGATCGTAAGTAAAATTTGTGTTCAAGATTTTTCTGTACTAAACATTCGTCTGTCAATTATAATTTAGCTTTGTAAAATTACCGTGTTTTCCTTTACTTACTCTTCAAACTTTCTCTTGACTGTGCCTCATTTAATACTTTCTGTACCAATACTATATTTCATTCGTTTGAGTCGGAATGATGTTCTCTTTCGATTACTTCTCGTTTGTATCGTTCTGAAAAAAAAAAAAAAAAAAAAAAAGAAAGAAAAGCACTTTTGAATAGCATAAATGGCATATTATCGTCTTAATCTTCCACTGTTGAACCGTTTTGTTTAAAGTTCCCTTGTAAAAACTAGAAACAAACGTAGACAATAAGAAATAACAAATGGTGGTCAAAGACAGTCCTTAGAATTGTTGAAATAACGACGTAGACAAAATAAGTACATATTGACCATCATGACGAAGATAATTTTTAGAATAGGAAATATAATTATGACACCGACAGCGCTTAAACAAGAATAGATGGCGTAGAATGAATAAATTAATAAATTGTATCAGAAGGAAGATTAATCGTAATTCGGCAACGTTCGTTTCAAAAGATAGCACGTTTTTGCATTAATTCATTAGCACTAATGGTTTCAAAAAAGCGCACAACGACAATGTGAAGTGAGTATATATATCTTGAAGGGACGAAATTTAACCGGAAATGCTCACGCGCTTGTTGCATTAATCGAAAATTGATTGGAACGATACGGAACGATCAGGAATACAAATTAACGATAAAAAAACATAGGTAAGTTGATATTATACGAATTTTGAAAAATGCATACTCGCGCATTATTCGATAGCGTTTAATTTGCCAGTTAATAGCACCGAGTCGCATTACTCGGTGATCGATACGGAACGAGAATTTATTTTCCGTAATTTTCTGTCGGAGGGAAACGAGCTGTCGTCGGAAGTAACACGTTTGAAAAGACCTTCCTACTTCAAAGTTTCCACGGGTATAGTTAACTGGTCGTGTTGTTTGTACTCCGGTCGGTTTCGCTACAAAGGAATTCGAGTTTTCTCTACGAGGTGAACGGTTGCCACGGAAGAATTTCTGTTTCGGCAGTATCGTTTGGTTAACCGCCGTTCCAGAGGCAGCAGTTTCGTGTAAACGTGAAAGATTACACAAGCTTCGTGGCATAACGTCGTCTATATAACATCGCAACATTGTACCAACTTCCTTAATTTACTTTTACGCCACGCGTTCGCCTATTTATGCCCGCGTCGCTATGGGGATGCTTTTAGCTAATAACACGTCGTAACGACCCTTCCTTTCTTCTCTTTTATTCACCTCGCCGCGTCTCCTTCTCGCACTCGTCCCTTCGTCATCCTTGTATTCCTATCCTCGAAGGATTTACGAAATTTTCAACGTGACTTTCCGTGTACATCTTATCGAAGCTGCTGCTTTTAACTCTGCTATGATCCTTGAATTTCTATATCTGGATTTTATTCAAGGTCGACTCGATCATCTTTTGTCTTTTATGCTTGTCAGTGACTGCGATCAACAAAAGTAAGGCAAGTCACAAATTTAAATAATGGTATTTATACATTTTGTATGTATTACATAGCATATACGATAAAATTGCGGTACAGTACAATGCAATTAACCTGAAGTTTAATTAATACGATACAGTCTATCTCGAAACTAAATCGGTAGTTTACGATGCCGTAATTGACGATATAGATGAATATCTTTGAGAAAATAAAGAAAGATTTTCTCAATGTTTTTCGTGACTTAGACATCTTATTTGGAGCAGCAAATTTAATTTTGCATCGGGAAACGTTACTACAATTAAGAAAAAGGATCTACACGCAACGTACATGCAGTTGCAGCAACTGCATTTATTTCGTTCATTTTTGGTTATAAGACTAGACTAGAGTGTGTCAGTTTAGCGCGCCCAATTCTAAGTCTGGTGAGAATAATTTGCTCTTTCCGCGACCGCTTCTAGATTAGTTGAGATTGCTAGTTCAGGAAAACGTAGCCTTTTATTAATATAAATTGCAACTCTTCCGCTCGTACTTTCGGTACGAAGCAACAGAAGAAACTCGTAGGTCATCGAGAGGTTCCATCGTAAGAGTTTACTGTTATCCATATTGATGATATTTTCTTGATTATTCCTTAGGATTATAAATAACAACATCAGATTAAAGCAATAGAAAAATGTCTGTCTCCCTTGTACGTATCGATACTACGCACGTTCGAACTGCTGATGATTCCACAGACAGTCACATCAGTAGAGTAGTTACATCACAATTTCTCTTACTTTTATTCCTATTCCAATAAACAAGATTTTCGACGTTTCAAGGAAATGAAACGAAAATTCGTGTATGCCAATGAAGATTGGAAACGTGTTACTATCATGTCAGACGATCTCGCGCGCTATCATACAACGTAAATCCATGCAACCATGCACGACATACATGAAATACACCGGTTCACACTTTTCAGATGTCATCGTGGAAGCACGATGAAGCATGTGATTTCACGTGACGCGATACTAATGTGTTCCTATCTCGAAGGTCGCCACCCATGCAACAGCACGACGCCTGACCAGCATCGGACCAGCATCGACATATTCACAAGTGTCGACCATTTAGCAGAGCAGCACCGGCGCAACGAGGTTCCGCTATCCACGCGTCGGCAACACATGACACCATATTCTCAATTATCGCCCATTTTACGAATATGTCGAAATTTACTATTACAGGTATGACAATAATAGCGTCGCTACTTGACGAGGAGCAAGATAATATAAAGGAAGAAGAGAAATTTGAAATTAAGAAAGAGCAAATACCAGTTTCGCACGCTACATGGATTAGGTGTACCAAACGAGTAATTTAAATCTTTCAGCGAGGCTCAGTTTATTTAAAAACTAGCATAGCAGGTTGACCGAACAAAATATTCGCTGTTGCTTTTTAAGCCAGCTATCAGGCGAACGATGCATTTCATCATGGAAAACGCCGCGTCCTCAGGCAAGATCCAATCGTCGAATTATCGAATTTTAGTTAATGGTTTCAAAGCAACGTTAAAACCAATTAAAAAGAAGGAAAATAAGGTTGGGGTTAGGTATAACGATGAAAAGAGCATGACGGGCTAAATTGTTTGATTTCAGTCCTTGACGGTGCGATAAACTATCCTCCAAAGAGTGGATAACGTTTTTTACGTTAATTTACGTCACCCCTGTATATTGACTGCAATTCTATATCCATTGATAACATATAATCCGGTATTTTAACACGTTTAGCGTTTAAACACGGTCTGACGCAAATCGCCATTTCCATTTTCATTACTTTTCGTTTGTGACACCTTCCGTTTATTGTTTTATTTCTTCTTTTATCTCCTTGTTTTTGTATTTATATCGTAAATTTGTTCGATCGAATATACGAACAATTTCATGATAATTGTTTCACAATTTCGAAATTAATTAAGAAGATTGATTAAACGATAGTATATTTGAAATAAAAGTATCATACATGTATGTGTATGTGCATAACGATAACATATATACGTAATAATAATAATAATAATAACAATAATAATAATAATAATACTATTCTTGTTTTAAATTCAAATAACGTGGAATAGATGATAGACGTATCATACGTCTTTTTAGACCTTTTTCTCTTGTTTACAGACAGCGCTGGCATAATACTAAATGCGCAAACGAGTAATCCAAATTTTTTAGTAAAATTCGAAGTTTATTTTAAGTAGAAGGAAACTATTTAATCAAAGTATTTGATTTATCAAGGAATTGATAATCAGGTACTTGCCGAAATATTGTTGTGTCTCGTATTAGGTGCTGTTCCATATTAGGTACTTAGGTTACTCTATATGTTAAGATATTTTTCCGAACTATAAGCTATCATCCAATACCTAACATCGGCATAGTACACAGAAAAAGAAAAATATTCTACGATTCGAGTCTACCATATTTTATATCGATTACTTTTATCCTTTATTGATCGCATTCTTCACGTTTGAAAGAAATAGCACGGTTCCCAAAGACTTGTCAGCAGTATCGTATACAATCGCGTGCAAAATGTAAGTAGATCGTGGGAAGCATAAGAACGTATCGTAAGGGTATTAAACGAGATCCCTCGATTCCTGTTAAATATTGTATTTCATTTTAGAAGATGGTGGGATTTTCTAGATTCTAGATCGAGCGGCAAGAAAAAAACGAGCTCAAGGAACATCGAAATGTTTTTCTTTTTCATTTTATTATTCAAGGTAATGCTAATTGCCTGAGTTATTAGCGACTACTTTTCGATACACTTAACGTGTTGTTCTTGAGAGGATCGTTACTTGCGTACGGAACTTAGACGCATTTTATTTCGAATGAAATAAAATAATTCAAATTTGAAATAGCGTATTCGTTATTCTTATTTTAAAAGCAACACAGAGAAAGTAACTTTATTTTGTATGAATTCAAATAAATAATTTCCAAGTAATTTCTTGTCCGAGTTGACGAAATCATTCAAATAAAATAACAAATAATCTGACGTAAGAGGTTGTGATCAGACTACTTGTTATTTACGCGAACGAACGAACTTCTATTCGACCACAATAAACGTTTAAATTTAGAGTGCGTGAATTTTTGTAATGTAACCACGCTTGCTGCAGCAAAATTGTTCTTGCTTCAAACATTTCGGCAAGAAGACATCCATATTTATCGTTGCAGCAAATGGAAAGGATCTCTCCACAAGATAGCGTAGACAGTGGCAGTATAGCGTTATATTTAAAAAAAAATTCTCTTCATATTTGAATAATCTTCGAACATCTCTATTTCTCTATGGAAATTCTTTAAATATCGAATAGTGTGTGTTTGCATGCGCGATACGCTCTAGGGAAATCTGTATTTCAGAGCAGTTCAAGATATTGATGTAAAGGGATCAGAAAGTACGTGCTTAAGAAATGGTTTAAACAAAACTTTATTCAAACAGAAACTCTTTTTCATAGTTCCATAGATTGGCCGCAATTCGTCCTGGTGGAAATTTGGCAGGTTGTTTCAAATAGAAAATAAGAGAAAATAAGATAAAAAATTTGGCAGCCAAATACTCATCGCAGCGATAACCTCGTGGCACTTGCTGCGCACACACAGCTGGATTGTCGGCTAATGAAATAATTTAGAGAAAACCATTTCGTGCTCCAATGAACTAACGCACAATCGTTTCAAAAAATTACTTATGTAAATTTATATTTTTGAGAATCTAATTAAAAAAATAGAATCTCGGTAGAAAATTGTTTTACGCGTGAAATATTACATAGAACACTATACTTTGGACGTTTTATGTACTTTTTCATACTGCGAGCATTCCGTACAATTTTGCACCTCTAATTTCCTTGAAACGCATAAAAATCCGCAATTTAAGGATAATATATCGTTCAAACAAAGATTTTTCAATTATATTATCTGAATAACGCGTAATCAAATATATTATTTGAATAGACGAGCTTGTCGTGTACAAGACTTTACTACTCCAAGGCGTATCCGAGGAAAATACGTTTCTGCGGTGATGGTCGGACCTTTAAGGCTCATCTACACTGACAGACATATATTTTGTCCGCATATATTTTCCACCGGCGATCGTCAAAAGATCGAAACTGCTAAACCAACTAAAATTATCTATACTGGCTGCAGGAAATATCGTTTCTCCGTTAAGAGTGTGTGCCAGGGTATACCTCGGTGTCGATAAGTGGAGGATGTGTTGAAAATGATCATGAGAAATATGATTATCGCCAAGCGAATAGTTCCCCTCAAGTACGAAGAAGATACCTTAAACTTTTTGAATGCTGACTTTTAAACGATAAATATATACGCCTACTTTTCAAGTAAGTTATCACATAAATACAAATAATTAACATTATAATGGCGAAAAGCTGCTCTACGATGAAATACCACACCTAATGATCCTATATAGATATAGATATATAGAGTGATCGATGTATTAAAAGGTATATATAGTTCCATTAAAAAAAGAAACGAAGTTGACCTTTGTTCGATTTCCGAACAATTCTTTGCGACATATCCCCGAAGAGGTGGTACCTGCTTTCGCGGTAATTTTGACAAGCGGTATGTATTCTTAAACTTTCTACTTCCGCATTTCCTTGTCTCACCATCGCACAACAGAATCGTTGCTTCCCAAACGAGATAAAACGCCCACGTCCCTACATTTTCCGGCAGACGTTATCTCTTGTTTTTCATTTTGAGAGAAAACAAAATGCTCGTCCGTTTACGCGAATTTTACCGTGCTCTCCCTGAACGACGTACAGATATAGCTAGACTGCAAACACACGTCAGCCGACGGTTGTCCGTCAGTGCGAACCAGGTTTCCATCCGCGGAGTCTCTGTGGACCTGAATCTTCTCCCCCGTGGTCCGTGGATGTTCCGCGGAAAACAAAGGCAAATTGTCCGCAACTACGTGTATGTGGAAAAGTATCTGCAAGCGTGGACTGGGCTTAAGGTCACACGGCTCGTCGTGGCGTTAGCCGGAAGGTCGAAGGATCGAGACCGCGCCTGCGCGTGTATCCGCACAGGGCTGCACCGGGGAGGTAGGTCGTATTCGGTGGGTGGTCGGCGAATATTGACGCGTCGCAGGCGAGCCAGGGGATAGCAGGTGGCAGGAGTTTTGCAGAGGCCAAGGGCTCCTGGGGGTGGCTACGGGATGAAAGCACGTTCGAGGAAGCTCGGATCCCGCGCGCTCCTTCTTCCTCCTCGTTCAACCGCGTCTCTTTCCAACTCGCTGGATGGATGAACGCGAGCCGAGATCAAAGTTTCAAGATCGTTAGGTAATCCGCTCGACCGTCGGAGTATCACTCTCATTTTAATTATGGAATATTTGTCGCCGTTCAAGTTACATCGCGGCTGTTCCAATAGCCAGAAACGGTCTTGTTTTTCAACCGAAAGCCAATTACACTCTTTAAAGGGGATGGAGCGATCAAAGAGGAATTTACTGTGGTTCGCGAAATTACAATCCCACTTTGCGCGACGACGTCTAAATGTTGGGCATAAAACGGACACGTTACGAGTAAAAATTGTATTCGTTGTAATAGTCCATAGTTCGATTCGACGAAAGTAATATTTGATAGAATTCTGAAGCATATTGCTACGAAGAGTACGTAAGACAATGTCAAAGAAGAATTTAATATTCTTTTATATTACATATAGAGAAGTATTCGAATACTTGTCATAGAATCTTTTTTTTTCTTTTTTTTTCTTTTTTTTCTTTTTTTTCTTTTTTTTCTTTTTTTTCTTTTTTTTTTTACGAGTACATTAAGTGATAGGATCATAAGAGCAAAATTTGGAACCAATCTGATTACGTACGAGTATGCAGACGTTACGAGACATTTGTTGCAAGTCTGCATTGATAGTCTTAAACACGCAGTTAACGAGGATGGTCTCGTTACTTATTGCGTGAACACTTATTGTGTTCATGTTGATCATCCTTATTTTCTTCGTGTCATTGATCGTTTTAATTCATTAAAGGAATATTCTGTTATACACTTTTGAAAGGAACAAATCTTTTGCATTTCCTGGAAGAACATTGTTCTGAGCTATACACGCAGAATCTTATGTCCGAATTCTTAAAATTAACGAAGTTATGTTTGTTTAAAGAATACGATGTTCAGTGGCATTGAAACAGCGATACGAAAACCTTTAAACGCATTTTCCTCGAAACTAAGTTTCTCGAATTGACGTCCACGATATTTCAAGATCTACTTGGCCGATTGGATTGAAATTTCGCTCCCGTCTTCGTTGTACGTACGCTGTAGCCTGTACCAGAATCAAAATGAATATTTTTCCAATTTATTTAGGCGGCGAAGATTGAAGAAAGATTGATGGTTCAACTTCAAAGTGCAGTGCTGCTTTTAGTTACCGACTTTATTCCTTCATTATAGTGGCCATCGTAGTCAAACTAATTCTGATCAAGTATTTTTTGGTTTTCTTATCCTCGACAGGCGGAATACCCGGAAACACGAACGTCGCGAGAAGATTTTTTTTTTAATAAAACGATAACAAGCGAGGCTTTGCAATTTCACCAAGTTTCATTATTGGTTTTCTTATGAGATTGTAAATGTCACTAAGATGAAGAAACGTACCTATGCGCAAAATGTTGGCGGAGAAAGGATAATTCCTTTGTTCAAAAATGGTAAGAAAGGCTTGAAAGGAACACGTTCTATAGCAGAATACCTCTTTTAAGTATCCAATTAAGATCTTTCTTAAGAAATCGTGCGCATTTCTATATAATTAGTAATCTTTTTAGTTTCTTCTAGAAATAGATTGATATAGTAATTTTATGGATTTTATGTATGTATAAACAATCTTCCGACAGAGAACATTTTTAGCTTATTGGTAAATCAGATGCACAAAATTCGATAGGTGTATGCACACTATTGTGACTGACTGTATGCACGTTTAGTTATCCGTTGGTTTTAACTCATTTAATCGAATTAACAATCGCATCGATTCAAATGTAAGGGCGTCGGCTAAACGGAAGAAGGATTCGCCGTGCAACGAAACTCTGCTGTTTAACGAAGTTATATGTTTCGCTCTGTAATTCTGTTGTACTTTGTAGCAGAGTGTAAAACAAGTTAGCAGAATGAAATTTAGGCCGCGTCCCTGAGGAACGAAGATATCCTCAACCCTAGTGTACGTTATTATGCGGCGGATTTCGTAGCATCTTGTTGATTTGGTTCAGTATCCAGATGTGAACGCTAGCTTGACCGAACACGGATATCATAGGACAATCTTAAACGTCCACAGCGTCCATATTTGCAGCGAGAAGCTGGCCAAACCCAATATTTTATGTTTGTTCAAAACGAACAATATTTTCTCCCTATGTATATATTCATACACTTCCTTAGTATATATACATGCGATTTACAACATTTTTCCTGCGTAAACTATCAAACTGCACGAACCATTTAATAACAAATTGAGGCTTTAAATTCGAACTTAACTTTAAATTTTTGTGTTCGAAAAGAAATGTTAAGGAATCTGTATTAAGGAAGTGGTTTATTTACAAGTGTTTCGTGTCTTCTTGTGTTTAAAAAGTGCAATAAAAATATATGCAGGATACAGAGGAAAATAATTTGACAGCTATTAAACTTTGCTTTCTTTTGCTCTTTTTTGAAGTAACAGTACGAAAATAATATTCTTTCTTTCGAAATGTCAAATACATAGTATTCAATTACTTTTTTGCACCCCATAATGTCTCTTTGTTTTTTATTTGCTTGTAATGCTTGGACATTGTTATATGTAATGTTTTAAAAGTAAAAACTATTAGAAATTAAGTGCCGGAACTACATATTTTTTAAGCACAGTCTCTATAGCGATGTGTGATACGGGCGTGGTGTAAATCGACGTATATCGCAGCTATGATTAGTCTGGTGACAGGGTAATCGAAGCTTGGACGATAGAAGCTTGAAAGTCGGCAAGGTAAATCATAATTTCTGATAGTACACATAAAAATAAAATAGTACGCATAAAAAATATTGTTTGCAATCGATAGCACTCGGCAAATGTCAAGAAACTTTTACAGTTTGTCATACTACTCTCTAAGGGTGAACTTTACTCCGTGTACATTCATCTAGACAAAATTAACGCAAAGAATCAAAAATTTGAAAGTTCAATGTTTAAAATGATTTTTGTTTTGTGTACCGTATGAAAGTAACGGATGATGAACGAGCTACGATGGCCGCAAAAAGCGTGAACACACCCTTGTATTCGTTAAGAGCATTTAGATACTAATTAACTAGGTCCGAGTATATTAAATTTTGCATTATTTAATAACACTTCCATACGATTATAAAAATTTGATACTATGAGAGTGGAAAGATGCTTTATTGGAAATATAGAATATATATACCAATACATTCTCTAGCCACTGCATATACAGAAAGGGTCGAAAGAACGAATACACATTTTAACGAAAGAAGGACCTGTATGTTAATTCAACTTTGTAAAAGTCCACAGATAACGTTTCTTAACGCGCGTATACATTTTTCTGCCGCCATCTGCATAACAAATCGAAAGTTGTAAAATTAACGATAACATTATGCATATTACGATAATCACGGTGTTTTAAAATGTAAATTCTTCTCAGAAAGGGAAAGAAGTTTCGTTCTATTTCAGAAGAACAATCAAATTTGCATTCAGTACTTTTAGAAATGCCATGTTTGAAATTTGCTCGTTAGATTCCTCGTTGGAAATGCTACGTTCCAAACTTGTAAAAATTACTATATTAGATAACGATAATGCCTATTTGTTCCTTTATTTATTTATTATCACGGGCAGGAGTTCTATGTTGCAGGAAAAAAGAGAGGTTACAGCAACGAATAGTCGATGTACAAGAAAGAAAACAAAAATCAAAAGGAAAATATAAATATATAAAAAAATATGTAGGGGTCCATGGCCGTAGAGAAAGTTTCAGGGTTGAATCGCGTGTGTTGGCCGCATGGCCTGCGAAACGACGTCCGAGGACAGGACGTCGAGGAATAAACCCTGGAACTTACTAAAAAGCCCATGAGCCTTCCAGGAAAATTTATCGTTTTACGGCCTACGGCTTTTTCCATCCCCACCTTGGTAGAAAACTTTCTCTTCGAAGGACCTCGGCACGTATAAAAAGGGAAACGTAAAAAAGCTGAGAGAGTCAGTTAGATTCATTTTACATCGAGTCAGTATCGAGTTCAGTTCGTTCAGTATCGACATCGCGTGTCGAGCTCGACGTGTGTCACGTTACGTAGTCCGACCAAAAACGACGCGTACCAGTCATCATTGCTAAACACTGTTGAAGTAATAAAACACCGAGTGCTTTAATAACACCCTCCACCTTTACACGTCCTCCACCTGAAACGTACGCTTAGATTTAACTTTTTCTAAAGAAGTTAAGCGTTAAGACTTGAAATATTCGTTATATCAGCTGTTTCTATTAATTAATTAATCATTGTTGTCACATATATTGATTTCAGGGTTGTGCATATAGTTTCAGAATTTAATTTAGCATATAGTTTCAGTGTTAAACGGAGAACTGCGTTAATGTTCAACGTCACTGTAATACCAGCGTAAACTTGATATTAAGGGTGATTGAGATACTTTATTAAAGAACTTGTCAGACAATGTATATTTCATTCTTTTTAAAATATACAACACGGTATAATCCCCATAATAAAAACTGTATTCAACACGAACTATGTTTCAAAGAGGAGGAACTTTTCTGGAAGTTTGTTTGAACAGGATTTTTGCAGTTTTATTCCCTGAAAAATAAATTAAGTGGATGAAATTTGTCTTACGAAATTCCTCTCGGTTTGAATTAGCGTCTGATTGTCACGCAACTTGATTATTTTATTTAAAAAATGTCCCTGCCTTATCTCAATTTCATTTTTGTCCATAAAAATATTTTTACTTTGCGCGTTGAAATAAAAAGCTTAATTATTTCAAATTTTGTCAGGTATTTGGAAAAGTTTGAGAATTTGTTAACTGTACGTTGGTTCGCGTTATACGTTCACGCTAAATGAACAGTAGGGTAGCCTTTATCGATACCTATAGAAAATTGCTTTACATATAAAATGTATGTTACGTGCTATCATTAAGTGTATTCATATAACTTTCCACTTTCTAACTTTTTATAAATGAATAAAAATCCTTAGACCGACTATTTATTTATTTATTCGGTTAAGCCGAGACGCTATATTACAAAACAGATACAGAAAAGGAGAGGATTAATCTAACAAGGTACAAATGTAAAAGTACAGTGTGTTTTAAGAGTAGAACAGTTGCATAACCGTTTGTCTGTATTTATTAATTGGTCCAGTGAAAAGATGAACTCGGTTAGCAACATTAGCATAGCTGGGTGTACTGGTGATAGAGTCAATAGAATATAAGAGTGTTGCGCAGAGGACGTGTTCGTGCATTAAAATTAATTAGTTGAAGCAGCGACGGACAGTATACTAAGTTATTTATGACGTCGAAGAGGAATAAAATGTCAGCTGAACTTATACGGTTCAAATGATGAAACGTCGAATCTATGTAGTATGGCGTCGTAGTTTTGATCACGACTGTGAATAGGATAGCTTAAGGAACGTGATAAAAAGATAGGAATTTATGTTGCGATCTTTCGATAAGCTGGATATATTTAGCGTGACGCGTTTGTATTGCAGGTTTTTCATTAGCTCTCCCATATCTTCTGTTGATAGTTTGTTTCTTGGTGGACGATGAATGGACGTAAAAACGATTGGACGTGTGTCTTCGGTGTTGGCTCTTACAGACGTAGCTTGGATATCGTTGATGCTCATTCCTTGCGTTTGCAAACGTTTGAAAATACAAAATGTAACTATATTTCAAGATATATTTCAGTGTTAGATGGTTTCTGAAATCTTTGCAAATACCGATGAAATCTAAAAGAATTCTCTTGAATCTCCAAACAGGATTGGAACCTTAAAACTCTGGAAAGACTCGATTTAGTCTTGAATGAGTCTCGATTTAGTCTTGAATCCTAACGAGTCCTGACTCCTTTAAGTGTCTCGAGTTTTGCTCATTTTTGAAATCTGTTAACAGTCTGATAACATAATAGGAACATAATTCGTACGAATCGAGCTTATCATTCGCATTTCCATTTCATGTTCTGTTATATTCCTTCCGATACGAAAACTTAATATCAATGTATATTGTACGTACAGAATATCTCGTGTATATTCCGCTTAAAATTTTGCGCGGTGTTGCAATGTCGTTTGCGTTGATAAGATATTGCTTTTCATTTACATATTTCCAATGTACATTTCATCGTTTGCGCAAATTTAATTGTCTTAATTTTATTTATCGTGCGGTAATAATTTCTACTCTATGAATGTTTTCCCGGGAGTCCTTTAGCTCAAATATCTCTCAAAATTTATAGCTATTACGTACATTCTTGAATTTGTCTTAATCTTTCATGAAACGTAGTAATCGCGTGACATACTAACTAAAAATAATCTGAAAGATGTAATCGTTGCAATCGTATTTTCTTTACGGACCATCTATTGTATTAAATTACAGAAGGTTTGCACAAAAGAACCAAGTTCGATCCTCCATCTGAGTTTCGTTTAGTTCTCGCCAATGAAAAGCTACTTGGACAATACCGCTCGTTATCACTATCTTTAAAATTATTTTTTTATGCTTTTTTCGTCAAGTTTTGGAAATTTATCGATACTGTCCGTAGTATTTTTTGTAGATATATTAACAAATATAGTACTTTTCTAGAGCAATCTTTCCATACGGTTCTCGCCTTGCCCCAACTTCCCCTATTATGCATTATGTGTATCATGTTCCACGTATTCTATATATAGTCAGAATGATCGCTGATAATCGTAAGATTAACGAAACGTTAGATAAATACAACAATGACAATGTATTTACGATCTTGAAAAAATCTGTCAAAATGGAGGAAACGACAGACGCTTGACATTTTAATGGAATTGGACGCTTTACCGCTGTAAGGTAATCGTGTAACAGGTTTGCTACAGATGACGACGAGGGCGGTCTGATAATTTCACCCTTGCGCCGGCTCGGTCAAGGTCATTGCCTCCAAAAGATCGTCACGGAGAGATCCGACGACCTTGCAGCTCTTGGTGCCTGCACAACCGAGACGAGGTTCGGGTTCGATGTCCTCCCCTTCCTGACCTACGTCGAGCACGTACGCGTGCGCGGTTCTCGGCCATACACCATACGATTATCCTCAATTATGCTAATTAAACTGTCGCGATAACATTGTCTTCCAAATCGATTATCCGCTTTAAAAGAGATATATGACGTAGTCGTACGTTTCATTTATATCTGAACTCTACGTGATATAAACGTAAATAAAATCACTTTCTTACGTTGCTTTCTTACTTTTATTGAAATTCCTTTATTATCAGTAGACTGCGTAGTTTCTATGAATTTGGAAGAAATCTGAAAGTGAAAAATTGCTCGGAACGCAGATAATATGAGAAAACATGAAACACGTCCAAAGTGCAGTAATTTCTATATTATTTGGTAGTCGAAACAATTTTCTACGGAGCTTCTATCGTTTTAATTACACTGTGAAAAGTACAGAATTTGCATAAAAATCCGCGATCTAATTATTAGCCATTGCTCGTAACGCGTGTTCTAGAAACTAGCTGGTGTGACAGCAAAAATTGCATCTACAGAAGAACCAAATCAGTTACACGTATGCGCACATCGCGTTATGACAAAATACAGCCTAAACACGCTCCATTAATTAATCCATAGCTTCTGCGACTAGAGGAGAAATGAAGAGTTCAACCGTAAAGAACAAACCGCGATAATAAGCTCGGGGCACGCTCAACTAACACACATGCACGTAGATACTGAAAGATAGCCCTGCTGTTTAAATGTGATATCCGCAACGTGAGACTATCGATCACCCACATAATTATAGAGTGTTCTATATACAACGAGGAAGCAGAGAAACCTAACGTCGACAATAATCTTAGGGATATCCTCGCATCGATCACGTCCCAACAAAAGATCCCGAACTTCCGTAAACAAATTAGGATTTTGAAGAGAATGTAAAAAAGAAGAGAAAAACGGGTAATAAGACACAGAATATAAAAATAGTTGGTAATGCGTGGAACGTGATAGCCGACGCGACTTAGTTGAAATTTCTTCGTCTCTAGGACCGTTTTTCAACAGACAAAAAGGAATTGTTCAGCCATTAGCATCACGTAAACTACAGTGGAACTTTGTTTATCCGAATTGGTCGGAGGACAAAATATTCCGGATAACCGATGAGTTGGGGTATTAGGGGCTCGCCTGCTACCCTCGCCAGCTGCTGCTTCGATGATAGACTTCGTATAACTGACGGTAATCAGAAACGTAAAGAAAAACTGGTTCGTAAAAGCGAGATTCAGATAAAAACGTGGTTTCACCGTACATTAGTGCAGTTTGAAGTTTTTTTGAATTTTCGAGTTTCCGAACTTCTCTCGTCGATAACATACCGTCGAAACTTAAAAAAAAAAAATTACAAGAAAGTCAATCTACTTTACAAATAAGTATCTCGAATTTGCCGGAATATTGATTGTATACAAAAGCCGGATACATTTGATAGAGACGTTCTCTTCAGTTCGAAGAACGGATAGATTACGTTTCCTCGCTATTCCCGAAAGCGTTCCCTTTCTTCTTTTCGTCAACGATCTGTTCGTTCTTTCGGTTTCTTTTTATCTATGCCTCGTCCTTCTCCCGGAGAAAGGGAAGACGTCTAATGGATTTAGCTCCCCTTGGAGAGCAGCGAGGTTGGTTTTGAAAGGAAAGAAGATTTTCTTCGGTGCTCGGATCGTCGACCGGGCTGTAAGATTGAAAAGTGAATAAGTAAAATCGTAGAGAGTATCCCGAGTCTCGCAGCTATTCCACAAATACGATGATGGAACAGCCTGAAAAATCAGTGACAAGAATTCCTCCGATTGTAGTACGAATACATTTACCTACGATCGAAACATATTTTTCAACTATTATCTAAATGTAGCGTTTAAAGTTTAAAGAACGATATCAATATTTTGCCTAGCCACGTCGTTGAGTGAAAATTAGTTTTCTGAAAATATACTATATTGCTCGAAGATAGGTGGTTACTTTTGGCAGAATATAACACTGTTCCAAAATTTCATATAGAGAGACCCAGGATGGTTTATCCTTATGACAGGACAAAATTTACTTTTAAAAATTAATATACGATAAAATAATTGGTTTCTGCATTCAAACATTATGGAGTTCCTTATTTTTAGCTAATAATGGGATCTGAAACACTTCGAATGGCTTCGAATCTGTATGCAGGATTGGTCAGAATACGTGGGAAGTACGGTTCAGCAGACTAAACTGAGAAGAAAGTTCATACAAATATATCAGCTTGTCTTCCACTTACAGCTTTTGCGATGTTAGCTGCTGCTTTGTGACGACCTTACTTAGATCAACGAATGCTTGCTAAATGGATAGGTCGTGCTGGTCTTATTTTCTGGTCAGCTCACTCTTCGCATCCGAATTCATTCGATTATTAGTTACGGGAGGGGCATTTCAAATCCCTTGTTTGTAAAACGTCGGTTGACAGCGTTGTACTGTTCGTGGACGTGACGATGAAAATCGTCGACAAAACCGTGTACGTTGTCCGATCTACGACGCATTCAGGTTCCTATCGAAGTTGGACCTGGTCACTTGGAACGATTTATCTGAAGCTGAAGATAAGATAATATCGAGCGTACGTTTATATGAAAAGTAACAAACAAATTCTGATTCTAATCTTAAAACTGGTGAAAGTTTTGGTCGGTCTTGAATCTTAATAGGCCTTGGTCTTAGCGAGAAAGAATCGAGGAGAACAAGCAGGGTCAACTATGCGTAGCAAATACATGTAGAAAAGATTAATCGCAACGATTGCAAATATTAAACTCTATACGATGTGTGAAGGTTTACCGCGAAGGAATGGAGGAAATATAGAAAAATCTTGCCTTCGCTAGCGTCGATCAATGTTCGATAAAGTAATTAGACGTACCTTAGGGGTGTGCCAAACAACCTCGCTTCCCAAGAGGGCGAAGATTCAAGTTCGATAGGGGTGGCTTATCGAATTTTGGCGGCCTTACCCTGGGGAACATGTTGGAATCGAATTCACCCTCCCGCAAATATACTTGTGTATGTATTATTGCCACACGTATACATGCATGTAGAACATATACACATATACATATGACTATATATTTATACGACCAATACGCACCTAGTAAAACGCGTTCGTAAAGGGAGCGATAAGATGAAAAGACTTCAATCCTTGTTATTGTTCATTCTCTTTTATATCCCAATAGATTCGGCATTGACAATCGCATTATTAGTCTGCGAATATTAATGAAACGTAGTTCGATAAGGCTATATTTATTACACGGTTATGCATCATGTAAAGGCTAGTTTGCAATTAGGTTACGCTCTATGTATATACATACACTGCCCAAAATTGCCACAAAGTGGCATCTCCCTTTTTACGTTTTTCTTTTTTTTTTTTTTGCAGAAATATTATCAGATTTATTATCTTTTCTCATCTGTGACTATATTTACTTGAAACGTAACATAGATCTATAAGTATCGGCTCGGAAATGTTTAAAGCTAAAAATACAGGTACGACATTTCTGTAAAGCCACTTACAATTAGATTGCGTTTAGATTTTATGCGCACAACTACAACCAGATGCGATCGGAGAAGTTTAACTGCAATTGAAAGTTAAGCATTTGTGTCGAAGTTGATCTATAGATTCATAGGAATCGTATATAGTTATGCTTTACTTTGTTATTAGTCAAATGCCACGAGCAAAGTTAATGGCGAACGAGGAAAAGGAATTCGCCGATGCATATAGAGATATGGCATGTTCCAATCGTACAATGGCGAAAAAATTAATGGATCACGTTACTCTTGTAAATAACTACGTAAATTTGACTAAACACTATGGCAAAAGCGATCCTAGAGGTGGAAGTTGGAAGCTAACCAAGAAGCAGCATTCGTTGTTGATGAGAACTGCGACGAGGAATTGAGAAGTGCAGCACAACTTCGCGTGAAATCAGGCTTGCCAGCAACTACGAGGCGAGCGCAGCAAATTTTATAAAGTCCCGAGCAGTTTCGCTGGATAAAAAGCGTAGAAAGCAGCATCGAAAGCAGACCGCAGATAAGCCCGCCTGATTTTCGTTCAGACGTACGTATCATGGACCGAAGAATGGGAATTTTATATCTTTTCTAACCCTTCTGGATATACGAAATATCACTACAGGGTATGACAGCGAAAAGCCACATGGCCAAACTCCAGGCCCAACGATCGATCATCTTAGCTTTAATCGCGCCGTGATACGTAACGAATCTGTGCAACGACGAAACGAGGGAGGACTTAAACATCAGTACGACGTCAGCAGAAATAATTAAAGCAGCTAGCAGTTACAAAAGAAGGATTGAAGCACGCATTAACCCGCTAGCCAATAACGTACAGGGTGTTTCATAACACGTGGAACCAATTCCAGGAATGGACAGGGGACACGAAAACAATGAAACGGATTCGTACGTTTAACCTTGTTTCAGAATTACGGCTACTTTTTGTTACAACAATTCGCGGCACATATAACAGTTTGTTTAATGTCTACGCTTATTGTAGATATATACGATTTTAGTATATATTTATAGCATGTATATACATGTAGCAGACATTATACTTAACAGCTTACAAAGTACACAGAGGATATATTAAAGAAAGGAATCTCTTTTAACGAAAAGAAGTTCATTTCAGATGGGCCAGATGGCTTTATACATTACTGGCATGATACGAGAAGGGAAAGAAACGTGACAAAGAGTCGTAATCTCGGTGGTGGTGCATTAATGATTTAGGCTGCTTTTAGAGCTGACGCAAGGACACCGATCTGTCGCATGACTCATGAAGCGAATGCTGCAGAATATAGGGAATTGTTGGGAACAATTTTAACCTCATTTTCTGAAGAAAATGGGGACGATAATTTCATTTATGAACGCGATAACCCTGCCAAACGTACATACGTTAAAAAACACGATGCAGTGATTATGGTAAAAAATATCAGGGTTTTGAGATAGTCGGTATGTACCCCAGATTTAAGCCCAATAAAAAATGTTTGAGGAATGATCGCAAGAAAAATATCATTTGTGAATTATATGCATATTTACGTTTCTTTTTTTAATAAGTACTATTTCTATTATTTCAACTAAAACGATATCCTACACAAACTTATCATAAGTACGATATTATTGTAAGATATTATCAAGAAACATGATATCTTTATAGACGTTTCGACCACTGTGGCTATGTGCTTACGCGATAGAGATTATCATCCATATGATCCACAATATTCAGGTATTCAAATCATAACAATGAACAAAAGTAATATTTATATAAAATAATATAATATTTGTAGGTTTATAGAAATTGGATGGAAAAGTGACAATGAAAATCCTTTGACAAATTTGAGATACAAATAACTCCATTTTTCTTGTCATTAATTTATTATTTATAACGTAATTCAACTTAATGCTGCTAATTTATGTACTAATCATTCTATTAGGCTGGTTTGTATTTACCATACCATTTTTCATACAACTAATAATGACGTAACTGATGGATGGTAATACGTAATACGTTAGCTGCGCTGCATTAATTCGCAATGAATGTTAAACGCTAAATACTCGAAATGGAGACAATTAAATATTACACTATTCGTAGATCATACGTACCCTGAACGTTATAGGCATTACGTAGGTAATTAAATATTAATGCGCTTTCCAATACCGCTTAAATGGAAATCAATATTCAGTTACATTCATAAATGTAATAAATGTTTAATAGATGTATATGATAAAAAATAGTAGTACGTAATAAATAAAGACGTGATATAGGGGACAGAGCAGAATCTTAGATAAAGTAGGTTACTTCTTCTTTTTTGCGTTACGAGATATATCTGAGGAGATTCGCTGTAGGGCTCAACTGCACACTGAATATCTCGTGGAATTACATTATAGGGAAGTCTGCGCGAAATGAGAGCATCGAAGATTTGCAATTACCCAACGAAATTTCATTCGGATTCCATCGACGTTCCGAGAACCCACGAAAAACGCTGCAAATATTGCAATTTAGGCAACCCTCGGCGACTATAGCCAAACTTTATTAGATTTGCTCCGTTTCACGTTAGATATTTAGTTAGATAATTGCCCTCGTGCATAAATAAAATATCATAAATATTACATTATATAAATTCCGAGTAATTTAATACAGTTTATAGAAAAAACACAAGATTAAGAAAGGACCAGTTTGATTTCTAATTAAATGAAATCACCTCGATAAAGATACATAAATAAATAAACTTGGACCAGAGAGAAAAAGCAAGATACGTAGATTTATTAAATATACTTCTTACCTGCAAAAGAAACTTGGCCCAATTAAGAAAGACCATCGGGTAAAACAGGATGAACGGTAAACTAGAAAGGCATTGTGCATATTTTATCAACAACGATCTACGTTGCAATCTATGTAATAGGAAAGAAATGGAGACACTGGGACTTATCCTAGTCAAGTGTCTTCGATATAGGCAATGCGGATCAATATCCTCCTTTAGCTCCTTAAAAAATATGGACATTATAAGTATCCTTTGACTTCAAGAAGAAAAGCTAATAAAAGATACATGCATAAAATCATGCGTGAGATTAAGATCTCTCTACTTGGAGAAATGAATAGAAAGGCAAGCGAGACACTACGATAGGAACGAACGGAAGAAAATCTAATCTGTCGAACTAGTTAACAGCAAGGGCCTACAACTTTAATCCATCGTATAAACTTGAAACACGATTTACATTTTCGCATATATGTACATCTATATGTATGTACAGGTCGTAAGGGAACGCGTGGGATCCACTTTGGAAGCTGACTGTACACCTAAAAGCAATGAAAACGATTGAAAAACTGCGTAAAAAGAAGATGCGAGGCTTGTGAGAAATTACAATAGAAGATCAGTTTTAGACGAGGAAAGCTAGTAAAAATAAATTGTGTAATAAATCGAAGGAATCGTATCGAAATTTTGATTTCAAGAATAATAAAGGAGAAAGATACGATTTAGATACGTATGCTTATAAATTGGATTATATTTGTTGTCATCTAAAAGTAGACGCATTTATTCTCCGTCTTGTTACGTATCGAAGAGGATATTCGGAATTTAACGTAACGGTTTTACTCCTAATAACTTGCATGATTTTTCCATAAAATGGAAGATGATAAAAAAAAAAAAAAAAATCTGGGTCGACAGCTGGTAATTAAATTCCGGGGAAAACATTAAATCAGACTGCAGACTCGAAAAAGGAAAACGAGGGAAACTTCGAGTGAAAAGCGTTAAATTCAAATGGACATTTTTAAAAAAGCGATGTTCGGTCTACGCTGAATCAAATTACATCGTGTAAAAAGGGAATTGGGATTTTTTTCTAAACCGTGCAAAATCAAATTGCGCAAATATATATATATATATATGTATATAGAAGCAGAATCGAGCGCACGTCTGAAACATAAAATTCAACTTAAATTTCATTTATCAGTATCAACAGATATTTACATCCTGTTTCGTTATTAAATGTATTATTTTTTACGTGTATTTATATTTATAACATTTTATAATGAATATTATCTGTTAAGGAAGAATGTCGGATTGCACCGAACCTTATTATATTTCATAATTGTTTGATATTCATTACGATATTTATTAAAATGACCTATCTTGTTGTATCGTATAAAAAAATATTTTCTCAAATTCAATTATATACTTATATTAAATGTACAAATATAAATTATTAAGAGGGGGCGAAATAGAATTATTATATATCTAAAATGTAATTATTAGGAAGTGTAGTACTGTTGGAAAAATTGTTTGTTGTTGAGAATTTGGTCATTATCACAGGCACGATAGATGAATAAATTTTAAATTTCAAAATTTTCAGTCGAGGATCGATAAAAAACTATAAGTATTGTCCCGATCTTATATCATCTTATTACGATTTGTCTAGACTTTTACAAGATTCGTTTACAAGATTGGAAAAGAAATTGAACACTAATTGTGAGAATTAGGTCGTGAAAGCACTGGAAGAATATTTAGATCGTAAGAATGAGAAAGTTTATAGAAATGGAACAAATAAATTGTCAAATAGTTGGAAAACAGTTATATGTAATGGCAATAAATATTCGAGATACGCGTGTTAATAAAAATTTCATTAAAAAATTACGCTGGTGTATAAATGACAAACAAAAATAACTAAAAATAATAAATATAAAAGAAAATTGTATTTTCAAATAACAATGAATCTAATTATTCGAAATAACATATTTAGACTTGTACAAATAATGAATAACTTATTTCTGTTTTCTACTTGAACTCTTAAATAAAAAATGATTCTCCGTTTCAATGACTATATAAATAGAAATTTATTCAATAATGCTTATAAATAGAAATTTATTCAAGATTGCTTGATGCACTCTTTCCAGATAAACGTGAACGAACTCGTTACTAAACCTAATATTTCTCGCAATTGATGAAATATTTAATGAAACTTTTAACCGACGTACTTTTTCCTCCGGTAGAAGAAGTTTTCGCTGTCGTCGGTACGAGTCATTCGATTCAATTTGGTCTGAAGCTGGCTAGATTCGAAAGGTGGTCTGATTAAATTCCTTCCGGAATAAGAGTATTGCAAGAGAATGAGGGAGGAGCGTGAGAAGATGGCCAACGAACGCTCGAAATCACCGGAACAACGGAGCCTCTTCGATTTCTCCCTGGTTCGATCGATTCGCTGCTGACGAACGAATAAAGATCGCTTCCGGCCTGTGATCGCATTTTATCGACTCAGACGCTGTTCAACGTGTCAGTTGTCTCCGAGAATTGGATAATTGCAACTTCGTCACTGAAATTTCTTGTCACGCTCGATATTTTAATCAACCGCACCAAAGCGTGAGAAATGAAATAGATTACGTATATTGGGCTGTATAAGGTAGCTATGAACAGTATCGGTACTCTTCCGTCACCATCGTTCAAGGGAAACGTCGCTGTTCACGGCCCAAGTTTCAAGTTTTCGAAATCTCACATAGTACGATATACCGTGCTGTGAATAATTATACACTCAAACATACTTTTCCCGCGCTATTTCCTTCCATTTCGCGTTACCTTCTATCGAGTTTTGGATTGCGTTGCGAAAAAAATGACATTGGGACAATGGTATTCGTATCTCTGCAACATTTCGAAAGTGCTGTCCGACTAAAAAGCAGCATCGACCCGAATGAAGTGATAATCTGTCGGCGACAAATTTGCAGAGTACACCGCGCGTGGAACAACTTGCCACCCCAAGTGATTCGAGCCATATGGGGCCAGCTCACTGTTGTTTTGTGAAGTTGTTTTGTTTGTTTGTCACCAGTCGATCGTGAAGCTGGCGTTTCAGATAAATCAATATCAAGCAAACGATCGTACTGAAAGTCGGACAATTTTATCGATTAAAGGTAATTATACACGACCGCTTGAAAAAGAAGACTAAAACTTTTGCATACACTTAATAACTGGATAATTGGTAAAATTCTTTCCCTCTTTTTCTTTTATTTTATCTCCAATTTTATTCTTATTTGAACAAAGAGCGATGATGCTCGGGAAGTGGTACGATGCTGCTTCGGTAACTCGAACAACCCTTTGGACACGCAGCGGCGGATGCCGGAGGCTTTCTTGGGGCGAAACGTGTAAAAGTACATAAGCAAGTACGTTTTTGAACTTTCATTTACAAAATTTAAGATTCGTTTGCAATTTATATCTTGATGTTTCTGTTTGACATTGCAGCTTAAATAATTAAATTCGCATTAATTGTATATTTAACAAACTTTTCAGAATGTGACATACTATGCTTATATTTTATTACTCTTCGCAGGGGAAGGAGGCGATCGTCCCTATCGTAATATCATTCCAAGAATTGCTTGATGTTGAAAACATGTAGCAACAGTAGTTTTGTTGTACGCATTTACGTCGTGTATAATTTAAACGTGGGAATGCGAGGATATGTGTGTTCGGAGAATTGATGCGTAAAATTTCATGAAGTAGAAATTGTGAGGGGCACAAACGAACTGCAAGGGACATGAACATTAATACGTTCTAAGGGTTCGGTGTTCTTTAACGTTGAAAATAAAGATGAGAGGTATAGGCGGTGTAAACGTGACGAGTAGAGATCATTTGAGATCTCTTTTACACTAAATTGACAGGCGTGAACGATTTAAACGATATTAGTCGTACGTATATAAATGTAAATCATTTGATGTTATGGTTTAAATAGCTTTTGTAAAGAACGAAAGCTACAATTATATTCGGATTATTTCAATACCTTCATTCTCTTCTTTTTGCTATTACAAACGATTTCGTGTTAATAATCCAAACGAATAATCGACGATTATATGATGAATGAAATTTGAAAGCGCAAGATCATAGTCGTTATTCAAATAATTCTTGTAAAAAATGTATAACTGTGTATTGATTATTCGGATATTTGTTTCTGTTACTAGAAACGATCTCGTGTTACTAACCAATTAAAATAAAAATGATGCGTTAAAAGCCTCGAATCGACGCTATGGAATTATACGACGAGTATCGTAGCAATAACAGTTAAAGTTAAATAATATGGCCTAGTCATTCGTCAGTCGCTACCCCATAAATCATTAGAGATTCTCAGGCGAACCGTTTCCCTCGTAATTGTCGACTGGGAACCCCTCGTCACACAGCGTATCAGCAATTACGAGGTACCACGTTAGCACGATGTGTGTTCCTTCGTGCAGGTCCGGCCTGACGTGTTATCATGGTGGACCTAGATGTTCGTACACACATATATATACAATATGCACGTAGGACAGAATCGACCACAAAGACAATGCAGCATGGTTACACCATTAATCGAGCCGATTCTCGGCCATTGCAGCGTAATCGGGCATAGTACGTGGAAAACGAAGTGCAGCTACCTCGAATCGAGACCCGATCTCTCGTTACAACACAACGTTCCCTTGCTGAAGCTCCTCCGACAAGGCAGTCGATTATCACTGGGTGAACAAAGAATCGTTTGTCGCCCACGCACAATTATGTTAAGAAATGGCAGTTTGGTTGCCCGTTGCCCGCTCTCTCGCCTCTAACGATTCGTTAAAAACAGCGAAATTACGTGTCAGCGCGAGAACGCGTGGAATGTAACTCAACAGCATGTTACAGAGTGTTCCTGTACACGCGTACGTGTAAGTATGAATAGCTGCATATCACGCGCCAGTGCATCTCTTGACGATGATTGCATTCCGTACAGATATTGATTTTCCTTTAGTTAATGCGCGGTAGGTACTACATACATGAAATATTACTATTTCACATTATGGCTCTCCGATAATTGGTCGGGCGGGTTAAAATACAGGGTGTCCGTCGATAAGTGCCGTTTTGATATAACTAGCGAACGGTAGGTGATAGGACAAAAATATAGGCAGAATTTTATCATCATTTTATATGTAGAATGTCACGGTGAAAAAAATCTGATATAGTATCAGGGCTGTACGAGTTTTATCTGAATGTGTATTTTCCGAGGCATTTTACGTTACTAAAAGTTCGTTTTTCGTGGAAACGAACGGTTCTGAATATTCGACCTTGCGAACGTTTGATCGACCGTGCCTTCCATGCTGCTCGATAAATTTGGTTAAAGAAGTTTGCATTTCGTCGATCATATACTTGCAAATGTGAATTTGCATAAAAATCTGTAATTCGGTTGTCGGTATGGAAACGATTTTCCTGCAAAAATAAGCCTGGAAGACGACTTTATCCTGGATTTAGGAACTTCGTGACTGTTTTGTTAGAAAAAGGTTGGCGCGAGAACGGAAAGAAACGCGAGAATCGTTGCCGGACCGTTGGCGGAAGTAAAGAAAATCAGAGTGAAAGGAGCCTGTCAGCAAGAAGACGATTAAAGTGGACGAGCTGCGTGTTCCCATTTCCACGTTCTTCCAACAGCTGTTCGTAGACGTGGTCACTCGTTTTCCATTCCAATGGGAAACAAAATATTTGTTTCGTAATTGAATTTTCCCCGGGCGACGTATACGGACTGTCTGCGGACACGTGCTTACGATTGAAGAATGCTTCTGGAAAACAAGTATGTAACGCGCCCCAAGTTCATGGAAAAGGAAAGTGTATCTGCGGAAAAGCCCTATTATATGCGGCACCCTTTCTTAATTCTAAAGAAGATTCAATGTTCCATTCGTTCAGACAAAAACTGACGTTTATTGACGCTCATATCGTTTCTACGTCTCCTAACATTATTAAAAACCATTTATAAGGGGAAATTGCGCTTAAATTCTATTCCGCAGTATTCTCATTGCTACGTAGAACATCTCCGAAAAGGCAATTGTCTATCAGCGTGGACGAGGCTTAATCCGCGGAGGTAAGCACATCGCTGCCGAGAAACCGCGGTTGAACGTTGAGGGCGAAAGTTTAACGCTCGCTCATTTCATGGTAACGTCCAGTTTCTTTCGACTGTATATACCGCACTGCGACATCCTGGTATAACCTGATGCAGCTGCCATCGCAAAAAGTACGACCTTCCACAAGTATAATAAAACTAATACGACTGCCTCGTCTTTCGTTGAAATTCACATGCCGGAGGTATTACGCACCAGTGCTGCGGTGGTTTGTCTTTCTTACGCAAGGATAATTAATCGCACGTTGTTGGTACATGCTCTTGCAACGAGAGAAAAAAAGGGCGTTCTTTTGGCATCTATAGCAATTACGATCGAATAATAACAAGTCATTCTGCAATTGCTCTTTTAAATAATTGTTTGCGATAATAAAGCAACAAATATGTTTTAAATATTTCGAATACGAGGGATTTGCAGTGTCTAAGTACGTGTTGCGCGATTCATATGCAGAAAAAGCTGTTTACAGCTTCTAAATGGGCTGCATTGACATGTGATATTTACGTGAATTCGTATCTTCGCGAAGATAAATAAAAAGTGGAGCTCGACTGGACAATTTTTTGTTACGTGTTACGTGTTACAACAAGTACTATACTTTGAATATTTTATATATCTTTACATGTTAGATCAATTGTATGCATTTACGCATTTACCAATTTCGCATAAATGGATAGAAATCCGCAGTCTAATTACAAGGTTAATATTTTAAATAGCGTTAAGAATTTTTTTCGTTGTAACCTTTTACGTCATTGAAAGCATAACACGGTGAATCATGAATATATAATTTCCCTTGCATTGCCGCTCCTCGTAACGTCATACAAATGATGACGTTAAGAATGATTTTTCATTCAGACATAAGTAGATTATTTATATGTGATCCCAGTTTGATATTGCTTTGCTATGCCGATGCAACGAATAAGACTGTATACCTTTAAAAACGCCTAATTTTCAGAGAACCAGAACCGTATCCTCTTCAAAACGAATTACTACATATAATCTTCATAATATAAACTTGATAAGTTATTAACTTAATAAATATGTTTTAATTAAAAGGAAAAATTTACGATATACTTCTCATAGTTAGTAGAAAAATACCTTTCAATAAAATAGAAAAAATAACAAGAAAAATTAAATTTGTTTATCGTATGACGTTGATTATTCTGTAATATGGTAAATTTAGAATTGGTAATGAACGATCTATTTATTCCACGTGTATGCAACTCTTTCAAAACATAAATTAAAAGTGCAATTAAAAAAGATTCTCAATTTGATAGACGGAGGAACGGCCACACAGTCTTTAATTTGAGAAACCAACTTGAAAAGCGTTTTCAGGTATATATGTGTACAGGTTCATTTGTATACGTCATGAATACATGGATCCACGTACTTATCGTTGTACTGCAGAAAGGACTGCATTTCGTTCGATATCACCTGCATTTCCAATTTTTGCCTTGTGAATGCATCGTCTGGCATAACGAGGGCGAGCATTAGAAAGTAAGATGCGGTGCTTCCCGTTAATATTAATTACAAAAGCTTCGCGAAGAAATTGGAAACGTAATAATTTGCATTTTATTGCCACGTAATTCCACAGAATAGAATATATTAAACGTTTTATATAGAATAATTTACGGTAGACTTAATATTAGTTACAAAGGTTCTGTTAAGAAACGTAGATTGACAACTTGTGACAACAAACGTATCAAGAATGTTTTATGCAATTATTTTTAGTAAATTCAATGTTGATTGCAAAAGTTTTGTAAAGAAACGAGAATTCGAATCGTAATAATTTGCATTTTATTGCCGTATAATTGCACACAATGAAATACAGGATGGCCCATTTGAAGGGATACACGCGATTATCTCCTACATTGTTCTTTGTGTAAAAGAATTTTTCGAGTAAAATTTGCGTTGTTTCTCGAGAGGTACGTCTCGCGATGCTCACGATTCTTGTCTAGATAGACGTGGCTTATAATATGTTGTTGTTCCGAGCTCCTTCAAGGTCATTTATCGCTGTTCAAAGCTTCCCCTCGTGGAACATCCTCAGGATTTGACTCACTGGTATATTTCGTCAATTTCGGGCATAAAAGCGAATCATAATCACGCTAACGATGCGACTTACTCTTACTTTTGTTTACAAACAGGGGATACTGCTGCTACATTGGATTTCTGGATACTCGAATAGGAAGGGGAAGTAGAACGCCAAGGTCTCTGGATTTAACACCTGCGGATTTTCTCTTCTAGGGTTCCATAAGAGATCAAGTCTATCGGGAAGAATCCACTAGGCCTGATGATACGAAACACTTGCCTGCAAATTACTTCTGCAACATTGGACGAGATACAAATATCTTTCAGGGGTAGAGTAAGTCATTTCGGAGGTCGTCATCTCGAATACCAAAGATAAGGATCAATTTCCGGCCCTTTAGCGAATGAAGGTAATTTATGAATGGCAATGAACCACCCTCAATGTCCTTGGAACAGCAACGTATTAAAGGTCAATAAATTCGTCATGGAACGAGTTACACGCCTACCTGAATAAAAGCACTGCATTTAAAAAGAAGCAGAAGTCACTTTGAGATCTCGAAGGTACATCCGAGGCACATCCTGGGCATATCGCGGATAAAACTTGCGATCGCCTCAAGCTGCTCCATCCGAAATAAAGTAGAGTTTATTTCGCATAACGTAATAATTTCGTTCGAATAATCTGAATCACTTCACATGGATCACCCTGTGTATCAAACGTTCTTCATACGGGGTGTCCCGCCTGACTCTTCCAGACTTGGTTGTTCTTATTTGTCGTGATATAAAAAGATGTTTCAGACAAAAGTTGTATGGTATCGAGCAGGATATACTGCGTCGAAATGTTCGTGTATGTACAGCCAATATTAAAGTTATTAGAACAATTGAAATTCACATCCGCGTTCTGAAGCAATTTGTGAATTGCGGAAAAGTTTTTCTCTGTTTGAGATGGAAAGGGGATGAACAACAGGCTTTCGTCCAATCATACACCTTTTCTGCCTTTGTATTCCTGTAATTGCACATCCGATATAGTACACGCGTAATGATTTAATTTTAACGAATGGCGTCATCATATAGGAATGTGATCGTATCACAGCCGCGTAGTAATAATAAATGAGATTGCCAAATATGATAGTATTGGAAAAACAAGTGCAACCTGCAGCGCTTGTTATCTTTTAAATCGACAAATATAATCCCACTTTTTGTAATTACCACGTATTTTATAAATATATTTAGAAGATATTTTACGCTAACAAAAGTCGTTGCTTTTTGTTGACAAAAATTGTACGATCTTTCTCTATCCGTTGAATCGACACTAATCTCGTATTGTTTTAGTAAAACGTTTTCGTGTTATTTTCATATTTAGGTTGCTTCTCGTAAGTTTAAACTTTGGTGTTTACTTATGCAGAACGATATTTTTAAAGATTATTATTTCAACATTAAGTTGTAATTTTTCTTAAACAAGGAAATAAATGTTCCGTAGATTGCACTATCCCACGCTAAAATTGTACGATAAGATTTATGCGTAGTAATTTGCCATCTATTTCTATATACGTTCAAAGTTTCTATGTTAACAATACAATAACGAATCTTTGCAAAACACTGTTAATATTATTGTAGAAACTGTCGTTTATTCGTACGATATCTGGTTGCTGACAATAAAATTGCGATACAATTCAAATGCAATGAAACAAGGAACAGTGATGTTAATTACAACGAGAAGTTGAAAAACATTTTTGTAGATATTAATTTAAAAGAAAACAACCGTCTTAATTAAGTTCGCTTCGTTCTTTCTTTCTGCTGCTCTTAATTAGTATGGTTATGGTGTAGTGTATGATAATAGTTACGATTAGACTGAGGATTTTTATGGAAATTCATATTTTTGAGAGTATAATTAAACAAGTAGAACCTTGTTGGAAAATTGTTTTACCAACAAAGTGCTGTAAAAAGCATTGTATTTTGTATATCTTATCTGTATATATCTTTCCATATTATGCGCATTCTGTGCAACTCTGCACTTTCAAATTTCCTATAAATGAATACAAATCCGTAGTCTAGTTACGATGTTTCTCATGCTTGCATTTCGGAGGCAAATATCAGAGGAAGAAAACGTGAATATGCTTCGAAAATACGAACTTTCTTCCTTTTCTATCAGGAACGATCAAATTTCATCGGGTAATAACCAGGAAAGTTCATATATCGGGCTAATAATTAGAAGGTAAAAATTAGTACGCGTTGTAATTGTGTACAAATATCGTTTAATTAATACATCACGTAAAAATAAATATCATAGATGCGTATCAACGGAACACAACTTACATCAAAATTTATATTGCTCTTTTGGCAAATGTTATGAAATTTCTAATGAATTATCGTTTAACATCGTAATAAACGTATCTGTTAGGTACTCGCAACCGAAAACAACTCTCACTCATCGTGATAAGGAGAACGTAATGCAGGGAGATAATGATTAAATAATGATTAAAGTATCCGTAATCGGACAAAACGAAATCTTAAACAGGATTAACGAACATTTTTCCAGCGAAGGTATAGCCAAAACAAACGCCTGCACATAAAACGTCTTTTATAAATACCTTAAATACTCGAAAGCAAAGAGGGAAAGCAAAATATATAGACTTAAATGTACCTCTTAGCTACAAAGGAATCCTGGCTAATTAAGACTACCAGGTAAAATTGCATAGACGGTGAACGTTAAGAGTATCGCATATTTTATTATTTCCTGTATATATAAACAAAATTGCACTGGGCGTGAGCCTCGCACAATAAATAAATGCTACCGCTATCGTTTAGCGTTACAATTTCACAAAATTACGAATGCTTTGTTTGTACCGTATCGGAGTATACATAAAATTTTACATAAAGTTCGAGTAAACTGTGAGTTGCAGAGATTTCACAAATTATACATAAGTTAGGAACAGAGAAAGTACCCTTTAAATGAGAAAGGGTGACAAAAAGTCAGAGAAAATATGTTGTTCTCCCCTCTAATTTCATACAAATCTTTCGATTAAAAAAAAAAAAAAAAAAAGTGACAGAGTTTATGAATTGGTGTGATACGTACTTTTCTCGTTTGCTTCTGTAGCTAGAATTACGAATCCGATATGTCAGCGCGATCGATTTAATTCGACCGCGTTAAACAGATTCCAAGGGAAATGGCAGTACAGCGTTTGTCATATACGAGTCAGGGGGTTGTAAATCATTCCATTAGGATAATCTCACTACCATTGCGTTTCTGTCAGACTAAGTAATGACTCATTTGTTGTGTCTTCTCTGTCTCTGATATTTCATCGACGTTACGTGATACCGGCTTGTAAACTGAATATTTTTAGGCAATTACATAGCTGCGATATTTAATTTTCCAGGGGAATTTATATCGAATTATTTCAACTTCTGACGTACATGTAAACTCGGAATCTCGTTAAAGGCAAGTTTCACGCTAATCCTAAAATTTTAGAGTTCAAGATCGTTTCACAGAAGATTTCGAAGATTTCTACGAAAATTCTGGGAACTAGAGCCCAGCAGCGGTTACACGTACAAGAAAATATCATTTCCATATTCCAAGATCATTGAAATCAGGTTATCTCCATTCCGAAAAGTTAGCAAAAATTTTTTGTTTCAAATTCGTGAAATCATCTGAATTACGTAAGAAACATTTCTCCTTTTTCTTTTCTCTTTTTTTTTTTTTTATCACAAATACCAAACATATTTAGGTGGTCTGTTACAAGCTGTACAAGCAAAGCTCTGCTAAGCTTGATTGTCCTTTTCGAAGAGTGAATTTTCATCCGGAACAAGTACATTGTACGATTAAATTGAATCTCGTTTGAAGTTTCCCGGCACTGAAATAAAGTTTCGAGTGCTAAAATTAACTCGTTTTACTCATTCAATGAATCCGATGCGTGTTAAATTCGAAGCGTCCCACTTTCGTCTCGGGTTTGCATCGGGGTGTACGTTGATCGGTCGATGCTCCAAACGTTAATTTCCCAATCAATGACATCCTGACTGTCGCAACCTACGCTCTCATGCGTCCTTGGCGAATCTTCTACTAGCAAGCAATGTACGTATCGGAAGAACGTATGGTCGAGAGTGCAAGGCGAATAAAAATAACAATTGTCAGGCGAATCTTTTTCGTGGCTAGGGGGCAGACTAGACTAGGCTGGAATAGACTAGAATAGACGTAATAGTCTATTATAGAAATCCCTGTTTCGTCAGCATTATTTATACGTAATATTGATCAATTATACAATGTATTCGCATCAACTGGTCTGTTTTAATTGGGAATTTTATTTAATTGAGACTTCATTGGAATTTCTAAACGAAAGAAGCAATTGTTCAGTGTCATTGGTGGAACATTTGCATTGAAATAGAGCAGCTAATGCAATACTGTTTCAGAAATGTGATAACAAGCGAATGAATATTTTGCTCTCAGCTCGTTCCGTCTGTATATTCCAATATTCATCTACAAACGTCTGTTTCATATCGCAGGCGAATTTGAAAAAAGTTACTTTTTCTGATAGATAATTTATTCGATGGAACATTTATTCGATAATAAAATACGTGTCCCATATGAGGGCAGGGAACTAATAAATTAATTATCATCGATATCTTCTAGTATGTATCGTTTCGTATGTATTTAATATTATATCTAGTTTAATAAATTAGGCAATATAAAAGAATCACTTTGAATTTATGCAGACTGTCTTTTACATTTCATAAGCGGTAAATGCCGAAAGACTGTGGCCGGCGGAACGTGGATTAGCATAATCACGTGGTTTATTATGATTAGGCTGCGTACATTTCTGCATTTATGGGAAATTTAAAAAATACAAATGTTGCGAGAGAATAGGATTATTTATAGCTAGATGAGTGGTTGCAAAATGAGGCGAAACATTAACTCCAGCAAGATACAGGGTGTTCCATAACATGTGGAGTCCACTTCAGGAATGAACAGGAGCAATCAAAACGATTGAACAAATTCATACGAACGTGCGTCCTATCTGATCGTTTCAAAGTTATAGTCATTTTTGTGTTTCGATTCTCCGCAAATGCTCGTGTTCGTACAAGTTCCTCGAAATAGCTATTCTCGGTCTGTATTCAAGCTTGCGGTTTCCGCATCAAAAAATTTCGCCATCTTTTGAAAATTTCAGGTATTTGTCGAATCTGTTGGCAATTTGGCTATATACGTACACGGAGTACATACCGCAACGCCGGCCATGAATGTCGAACGCACGATTGTTTCCAAGTGGCCCGAAAATAAAAATCTAACGGATTTAAATGCGCGACTTATCCATTTATGAGGAAATCGCGAAGGTAGACAGTTACGGACTATCGAAACACAAAAATGGCTATAAATTTGAAACGAGATCCGATAGAATACACGTCCTTATGAACATTTTTTATTGTTTTTGCGCCTCCTATTCGCCCTTGAAATGAATTTCACGCGTTATCGCACATCCTGCTGTCAAATAACAAACAGTAATAATGTTAAAAAGAAAAAAGAGCAAAATGCTTAAAACAACCGACTTTATGAATATCGTAACACTAAAGTAGCTGAGACTTTTAATATTTACTATGTGCGTATTGTCGCTGTCGAGTCTCTGCTTCCACCAAAGGTAAGAAGGATTAGAATTTTTGAAGCGTGGAATGGAACGAACGAATATAGCATAAGTATGTTTTATTCGTGTGTACAACAGCCAAGTACATGAAATGTGTACTATTTTGAGGGAGCTCGCTTAGATTTCTGTATGGGCTGCAGGTTTCTTTAGTTACGTCGATCAAAATATGAGATCGCGTAAAAATCCACGGTCTAGTTACGATATAAAGATTGGAAAATATAAAAACAAATATGCATAGCATAGATCTTTCAAACAGTTTGCAAAGTCTTGATTACACATGGCAAATATTTGCCGGCACATATTTATTTTGTTAGCTGTTTCTGTCGCGATATGAAAATAGTTACGTAGGTAGTGTCGCTAAAACAGACAGTGCGAAGAAATATACACGCGTAATGTAATTAACGATAAGAATAAATCGCTTCGATCAATCTTCGAACAAGATTCGATAAAGTTTCTAATTAAATTTACTAAAAGGTTTTTAATCAAATCGCGCAGAAAGGGTATTCGTGTTCTATAAAGAGATCCGCTAATGATTCTCGAAGACGCGTTTTAGATCACAAAAAATCCTTAGCGAGGCGGAAGAAATCGAGCAAACGAATTATTTGAAAGCGAAGGAACGACGACAGAATGATCGTAATACTACAAATCTAAGGATCCTTTACCGAGAAACAGCGAGATCTTTACAAAGATCGTCGTGTAATTTGGGAACCCTGACGAAGTAATAGATCTTCACCTACAAGACAAATACAAGGGGAATCAATGCTCAACCTTTATTGGCTACATACACGGAAGTAGGATTCTCACGTCCTTCGATCTCTTCTGGCTGAGAAAAGGGGAAAGTCTTTTGGGAGATGGACACTCCATCTCAGTTTCGGCGGAATTTCTCTCTTTCTCGCCTGCCCTTTTGGGTTGGCAAGGCAATATAAACGAGGGACGGTAATTCAAAGGAGCTTGAACTCAAGATCGAAATTTATCCGTGTAATGAACTCTGCGACGTCCAGTCCTTTTATATATCAGGTGTACAAATAAATAAACCAAATTTTTTCAGTGAAACCGAAAGTTCGTTCGAAAGAAGCAAAGCGAGCTCGATCAAAATATTCGTCGTTGCTTTCTACAGCTTTCAGCCATCTATCAGGCAAGCGACGAACTTCATCATTGAAAAATGCTGTATCATTAGGCAAGATGGAATCGTCGAATCATTTTTAGTAGTATAGAAGGTGCTATTGATTCGCTCGCTAACAATCGACTAATTATTTACTACTTACATATACATGCAATTATAATCACTGATATTTTACCAGCCGATGTGACGAGAAACGATTAATTACAAAAAAGAAAGAAAAAGTTACAAGATATTTATCGGGAGTTGTATACTCTCCGTCAACATCATCGAAGTATCGTATACGATATTTTTAGTTTATTTGTCTACGATGTATCGTGCGAGGAAATTGATAAAATATTTTTACCGAAGCTCTTTCGTGAAATTAATTAAGATAACTGCAAGGTATATAAAGTCTGCATATGGGGAAAAGACCATTCTTCGAAGATTATGTTATCGCAAATTTTCTCCTTCGAAAGTTTCTCTAGATATTAAGAAAGTTATCGAATTAATAGAGTTCGTTGGTTACCCTGTATCGTTTTTTTCTTCGTATTTTAGAACTTGCAAAAAAATTGCGTCCGCAATTTCGCTCGACTATTAATAACTTTTATCAGTTTGCGTTCACCGCACTTTGGAAATATTCTGAAACGTTGGCAAAAATAGTTGTTCAAGTACCTATACGTGTCAAACTTTGCAGACGGCACGAGAAAGGTACACGAAACTAATAATTGCCCGGTGTTTTGTAAAGTACTCGTAGATTATACTAAACTTTCGTGAGTTTAGGACGTTGGATATGATTGGCACTGCATCATATTCGCATCACAGACCGAAACTTTGTTCTCCGTGCGTCGTATATTCGTCGCTTGTCGCGTTTTATTATTAATTTCATTTTCTGGATTAGGATAATAGTTTTAAAAGTTAATAGTTAGATATCATAGGCATATTGAAATCAAGTTAAATAAAAAAACCCATCAGCCGTAGTTACACGAGTAAGAGAAGTGGTTTAAGGTACGTAGAATGCAACGAACATGGAAATAAACGTTGATGTTCGAAATAAATCTCTACTTTACCTTCGTAGCTAATTGAAACTTATTTTCTGAATACACACAGACAAACTATTTTTGTGCTAGGTGGCAACAGTGATTTAATTCGAGCAACAGTTGTAGATACGCTCTTTCTACTTAACATGGCAGTGTTTCTTACGATGAAAAAATTGCGAAGGATATAGAGACCTCGGAAGAACGATACGTACTGTTTGTTTGTCCCAGGGGACAGACTTAAGCTCGACGAGAGTGCTTTAATGGGTTGGCTAAGGCGGATTGTATTTACGGTAATATAACGTTTCCCCTTTGCAAATTTTTCTTTGTAGTCGTATATTTCTCCCCTTTTCTCCTTTAATTTAATCGTTTCTCTTTGTTTCTTCGTGCCATGATGCTAAATTAATAGTTATGGTTTATTGTCAACAATGAAAACAGATTTTTAAATGCCATTGAATCGAATCTATTTTTGAATTAAATGAAAATTGAATAAACGCGATTTTTAATACAGCAATGTCAATAAAAGCGTAAATTTAATACTCCTGTGTCTCGAAATTATTCCTTTCGCTCGTTGAAATTATTAAGGAAAATGTAAGAATATTTGTTATATATATATATATATATATATATATATATATATATATATATTTATACTCAAGATATTTATTATATAATTAATTCGTAAATTCTACCTTTTGAACCGTCTGAATATTTATATCAATGGATCGGTACAAATGGTAAATTGTCAGGTATTATTCCATTATATTTTGTAAAATCATATTTTATACTTTTACTGAAATTATATAAAATATAATATTACTAAAATTCGAAGTAACCCAATCTGACATTGCAAGGCGCAAAGTGTTACTGTAACAGTGTAGAGGGCCATGTCGATACGAAACAATGGAAAATATAGTGCTCTCAAACGAACAAAACATCACGGGCACCGCGCTAATTGTAAGCTCGCAAAACAATACCGGCCGCCGAGTGCTGAGTGGTAAACGCGTTACCGGTAGTCAATGCTCCAAAAAGATTCATTTGTCCCTCACGCGACAAAGCGTCGTACCAGTATGATGTAGTCTAGACATCGTTTTGTAATACATTCGAGGTACGTTAACTAATTTAGTTGAAAAGTCACAAAGCCAACTGCAATTACAAAGGTCATGGGTTCTCTGGTATCGACGAACTCCGTTCAACGAGGAGTCTCGTGCGTCATACGTACCTACGTTCCAGTCGTTATACAGGCTGTTTCACGCTTAAACGTCCAAACTTTACCACTACGGTAATGCCCGCTTTAGCGTCCAGATTTTTGCTCGCTTAAGCGCCATTCCCACCAATTCTTATGAATGGGACCTGGAAGTGAACTCCAAGTGTGCCGATTGAGATAAAGCGCCGAACGAAACTCAACACCGATCCTTATCGTTTGTTTCGGGCACATATCGATTCACGCTCGAGTTCGCTTTCGCACGTGCCGGGTATCAACATCTCCCTCCCACTCGTCCCGTCTCCATCCTTCGGTTGAATTCGCAGAAGTTACGTGCCCAGATAAGCGTCCGCATTCGGTTCATTCTGCGGAGGACGCTAAAGTGGCCACTGTGTATTCTATGAGCAGAAATAACAGAAAAATGTTATATAATCGCAACGCAAGATAAACGTATAAAATATTTGATATAACACAAGTATCGTAGGCATCGTAGGCACTTTGAGTTTATCGTTCTCCGAATTTCGTGTTTACCTTGCTTTAATTCAGTGGGCGCGCCATTAATCCTTCCTATTAATTGTTGTCGCGAATCGACTCTTGTACTATACGCAATCGCTTTCACCGTCGAGTGGTTCCAAAGTATAAAGCGTAAATTTAACGTAGCGTACACCAGCGTAGGTGTAAGATCTGACGATCTCGCGGACCAATTACGTATCCTTCCCGACCTGTCTGTCTTTCGTAATACCCTCCGTCTATCGCCATTGGGTTTCATATTTTTGTTATGACATTTTTTGTAACGCGTTTGCGGACCCATGTTTATGTAACGTCTTTCTCTTATTTCTACTCATAAAACATACTGGTGAAGCTTGATCGTTTAAACTTGGGATACCTCGCATGCACCCTTTATGCAATCGTTGGACCAGAGTTCTACTCTGTTTTCCTNACTACTACTACTACTACTACTACTACTACTACTACTACTACTACTACTACTACTACTACTACTACTACTACTACTACTACTACTACTACTACTACTACTACTACTACTACTACTACTACTACTACTACTACTACTACTACTACTACTACTACTACTACTACTACTACTACTACTACTACTACTACTACTACTACTACTAATACTAATACTACTAATACTACTACTACTACTACTACTACTACTACTACTACTATTACTACTACTAGAATCTACTAATTCTTTTATCATCATCGCTCGAGCTCTCTATATTCCTTCTTCGGATGCTCTGCTCCATTTTCCTCGTTTAATCACCTGTATTTTCCGTTATACCTTCCTTTCATTATTCCGTCATAGGAACCTACGTATAAAAGAAGCAAACAAAAATGAAATGGAATATGCTGCGATAGGTAGTTTCTCGTTATGAAAATCATGTGAAAATCTTTCCTATCTCGCATAGCCTTTGATCAAGGATTCAAACGGATCAAAGTATCTGGCGACAACGTTGAAAGAGATCGAACAAAGCCCGAGAAGTCTCGTATTACTTTTACATTTTGTATCTCTTTCGACACGGACGATATTCTGAAAAACGTAATCGAATTACTTGGTCCCGAATGATAAGGCTTGTTTCAAGGAAAATACTTTCAACTATCTTGTAAACCAAGCATCTTCGGTTAAATAAGACATACGTAAATGAAAATCGATCCTACAAAGAGAGTTTTTAAGCCATTGCGACGTACGCGTGCCGATAGCTTCTCCAGGTTACATTTCAAACGACGATATCGCGCAAGGATATCTTAAATATAAAGATAACGCAAAATTTGATTAGATCGTCAAGAAGTCTGCGAGATGATCATCGAAATATCATGGAATTTATTAGGTTGACGATAGACGGTGTTTCTCGTTCTTCGATGTTACTGAAATATCTTGAAAAGAATAGAAAAAAGAGCAGGGTGCTCGACTACGTATCGAAGAAAGACAAATACACCCCAACATCTTTGACCTAAGCTGGACTCATCGTCCACTCCTTGTGTTCTTATCTAACAACGCATGCACGTTCACGCGGGTAAATAGGACGAGCCAATGATCACGGTAATGACCAAAGATAAATATGTAAAAAACCATGAGCTTATCGCTTATTTTGCGTTGCGTCTAGTTACGTTAGAATAATCTGAAACCATCTTTGCGAAGCAGTGGAAACTTGAAATATCTTGAAACGAAAAATATATGACTTACGCCACTTTCGTAATCACCGGCGCATATATGAATGTAACAGCGATCAGTAACGCAGTCAGTCTGCATGCCTGATTAGACAATGACCGAAAGGTACGCGTTTGTACGCGGCGTTCTCCTTCCACTCCCATATCCTATCCACTTACACGATGACATACGACTCGTGTACTGTATCTTTGAATCTGGATGTGTGCAGCTGTCCACGAAACAGCAACGAACCGTTTCCGTCGCTATGCGTTTTCCTCGTGACGCGTCGTATGTCGCAGCTATAAGCCTAAACGGAGACGAGCGACTGCTGATACGCGCGATATCGTTGCGATATCGTACGTTGTTCTTTGTCTGTTCAGTTAAGAACAACGACGACAGTCATACGATCGTAACGATATCGCGTGGACAAAAGTCGCTCGGCATTTTAATAACGAGACAAAATGTACGCGTCGTCGCGTCTAGCGGACTACGTTTAGACTTCTACGAAACGACGTTTCGTGGAAGCGTGGGCTATGGTCTTCCGAATGAAAACGGAAGACGAGGCTCGATGCAGACGTCATACGTGTTTCTTTGTCCTGCCGGTTAAAAGGAACGAGGACGAGCGTGTGTGGCAGCTAGAACGCAGCGGGAGAAAGTCGCTCCTCTGTATCAGGTCTTGGAAAGAAAGCGATCGACGCGAAGAAACAAAGCGAAAAATAGTTGAAAATTGGTGTGTGCGTTTCCTTTGTTCGACCGTGGCCGCCACGCGGCGCGGCGCGGCGCGGCGCGGCCGTGCCGAAGTTTCTGGCACGTTGGAGGGGCTCGAATCCGACATGGCGATGGATCGATACAGCACCAAGGGGTAGTGTTATGGGGGTGGCTTGCTGGTAATACACGGGGGTTGCTGCCATTGCCCGATGGTGGAGAGAATGTACGCGTATATTCTACTCCACCCCAGCGTTAGATCCAGAGGTAGCACCCTATTCGTCAATCCTCTTCCTTCGTTCCGAAGGCCCTTTCTCTTTATTCGAGTTCGTTAAACTTCCAGTCGGTCGGCAGAACCCTCTAGACTTCTCGGCCGTTCTCTCCTTTTCCCCCGATATCATCTTTTCCTGTTTCGTCTCCTCCACTTTGTATCGCTCGGAATTTTAGATATCTTAAGTGTACACCCGGTTTTTCATCATTTTCACGCCAAACGTTAAGTTCGTTATATCGATACGAGAGTCCCTTATTTTTCAACCAAATATACATCGACGGTAAAATTTTTCAACTCGAATATAAGACGAGGATAAGATTTAATTTAACGTTCTGTAAAATCTAATTTGCGTCCTCAAGTATAAGTGGGCTTATCGAAGAAGATATAATTTATTGTATGTTTTAAATTTGAATGTCATATCTTGCTTCTACTATACTGTGCGGATTTTCTGTCTGTTTAAAGCACTGTACGAGTGATGCTATTTAGCCGTATGTTTCGTAGGCTGTCTGACCAGATTAAACAGTTTACTACTTGAATAACTGTTCTAATGCGCTTCACACGTATAATTACTCGCTACTTTGTTTTCATTGTTCAGCATCGCACATTTTAACTACCGTTGTTTTCGTCCTCGGTAAATAAATCTAAAGGAAATTATACGTACTTGCATATGTATAAAACGAGTAACTGAAATGCTTTGAAAACTTGTTCTTTCTACCTAGAACATTGTTTCGCGTTAATTAACATTCCAATGAAGGTATCTAAGTTGAGTGGAGAATCACGCACTTTTACTAATTTCCACGCATTTGAATTATAATAACTGCAATCCTTTTTCACGATTTGTTATTTATTATCTCAAAATTAAATAGTACCCGTAAATTACAAACTATTCATCATACCAGTTAGCGTACATCCCTACGACCATAAAAATAGCACTTGTTTCCGCGAATTGACAGAAGGATACCTATAACATTTTTTAGATAATGCGGCCATAATCTGATGGTATAATTTAGATCAGCAGTTCTGCACGATCTTCCATGCAAATTGGAAAATGAAGCGAAATTGGATCGTGTGAGATACTGCGCGTAAATCGTATGCTCTTTCATTATTAATACATCTGAAAAATGCTACTTCGTCCATTTTGAAAATCACGCATAATTTCAAATATAGTTTTACAATTATACCTTCGTATACGCTAATCGACTAGCTTTCTACGCCCTACGAAAATATACTAAGGTGTACAGGTTGATTCAACTCAAACGAACCACCTCAATAACTCTTTCGGTTTGAAAGAATAGTCGAATTATTAATTGAAATATTCAAGTGGCTCGTCAACAATCTTGCTCGTTGACCGAGTTGACACTCGATCAAAAATTTAATTATGTACACTGTAACGCGTAATTAGTCATCCTCGTTCGTAAATATTTAGATCCGGTTTAGTCCATGTTGGTGTAAATACGATACGACTTGTTGTATCGAACAGTACACTTTATCCTTTAAGAGTTCATAAAGAGCAGTAGTATAAACAGAATGCTACGAGATATTAATATAATATCGAGCCTTCTATTTTTATAATTTCATGTGGACATAACAGGTGTATTCAAATATTTGTAACGTCGTATTTCACATTTCTTTGCTTCTTTTATCTTCATAAAGGTGAAAGCGAATAAATCGCCAATATTTGCCAATTATGTGCCTTAACGCGTCAGTGAAATTCTCATAGAATTACCGTTTTCACCGTGATATTTTATATTTAAAAGGTGCATGTAGAGTTTTATGGCCGACTGTATTGTATCCAGAATATATTATTTTGGATCGATGCATCACGAGTATAATTAGAATGCTTATCTGATTTCGTGCTAAAAATTAACTGCGTTTAGGGTTCATACGTTCTCACCATTTACGTTCTCACATACGTTCTCGACGTCATTACTTTTACTTCTGTCGTACCGTGAAGTTCTATTGTTCTTTCAGGTGACTAACAAAGAGGAGAGCGAACGTTCTGGTACACTTACCTCAAAGTGCGCTCTAACAATAGAATAAACTCGAAACGATAAAAGAGGAGGCGCAAGTGAGCGAGACTTCGAGGAAGGTGCACAGCACCGTAACGATGATTATTTTTTATAGCCCTACGACCGAGGCCAGAAGATCGTGCTGCGTTCAAGTAGAATAAACTTTGCTTTATCTTTAGCCATCTATGTTGCTTTCGTTATTATGTTTTACTCTTTTAAACGATCCGCTAAGATCAGGTGCTTTGTTTTCGAACTTTATGATCCAGTTAATGCCTTCTAACAGACTTTATTGTAACGTTAAGACGAAGCACAGAGTTCAGGCGAGAAACACGTTTGCTGGTTATCGCGATAGAAAAATACGAATCATCGTACAACTCACGCACAATGGTAGATAGGGCAAGTTGGGTCAACGTGGAGACGTTTATGACAAAATTCTTCTAGAATGCTATATTTATTGGTCTAGTATTTATAAGAAGTATTACATACGGTATCGGTATCTGTTTATCGAAATCGAACGTTAGGACAAACTTGATAAACCTGACATAAAAAGCACCGAAAGATAATTTTTGAAGATGGTAACAATGTCCTGCCTTGCCGACGCCACATGGAACGCATCTATTTGTACATGTCCTTTGTTATCAGACCAAATAACAGGTCCCCTATTTCTATTAGGTAAAATTTCTCCTCTTCGAGTGGAAAATACAGTGTGCAAAGGTCCTAAACCGGTCTTCGACATCTGTTGAGCATTTTCCCCGAGAGTCAACTTCCTTGGCAACGCAGTTTTGGGAAAATTAAACACCGCAAGTACTCTACGATAGCCCATTTTTCCGTACAATTGCTTCATCGATTTTCCGCATTGATTCTTCGCACCGACTTTGTCGCTCTGTCTTTCCTCTGCATGTCCATTTTATCTAAGAACTATATTTCACGGAAATGGGCTCAGCTTGCCCTAAATGTCGCATCGAGACTAATTGAACGATAATGTTCGTTTTTCTTACGAATAACATTCATAAGCACGCAAGTGATGAATATCTTAAAAAATTGCCTAACTGATAACGTTCAACGCGTAATACGACTGGGGATAGTTACTTACTGAAGCTCGAAAGATTTACTTTAGATATTTTATACACGGTCGTGGAAAAAAAAAAAAATAAATGGATAGGTGGTGTAACCAGGTGTCAATGAAATTTCGTCGAATTGGTGTTAGTAACATATACTTGAGTTTTATTTATCAAACATCTACAGTACATAGATTATTTAGTAAATAATTGAGGCTAATATTTATATTGTTGTATAACCTTATCTAACTCTATTGATACTTATTATCACTGTACTACAGCTTATTGTCACTAATAGTCTTCTTCTATCGTATCCAAATTGTCGATTGTTTTCAAATTTCGTTCACATTTTGTCTCCTTTCTTCGTTGTTTATCATTTATTTCATGGATTTCAGCGAGCACTGGTCGCTTATAGTATTTTTATGATATAAGAAATGAACACATAACGGGCAAAATATTCTTAGAAATGGTCTGACTCTCTCGATTTATCTTTCAGTCAGATTATTCTCGCCGTTTAACAAAAGAAACTGTTTCCTCTTTATTTTCGCTAGTGGAATATAGAGAACATTTCTCCCAGGAAATAATCATTGGGTTTTTGAAGGCACTTTTCTTATTCAAAGTCTCTCCTTTCTCTAGTCTTTCTAGAAAAGTCTTTTTCTCCCCGTCCGTCGTAAATGTAAATGTAAACAGATTTTCAAAAAAATACCAAACGCAATATCTATCTATGCTTATCTTCCAATTGTTTATTTTCCAATGTGACATTATGTTTATTAAAAATAAACCAAGTATTTGTGAAACCTGTAATTATTAATTTAAAAGAAACGTTGCATTGCTATTTAGATAAAGAATAAGGTTAACGTTTGGACAAGGAAATAGATGTTTAACTTTCCGTAAAACGAGTAATCTCATTCTTACTGACGTCATCGTTTACGTATATGCGGACGTTTCTAGGTTTTTGTATTTTAAAAATTCCAAAAAAGTTCTTGGATATCGTTCCGAGTTTTTACAATATCATCCAGCAGTCTTTGTTGCTAGGCGTTACCTTAATTTTTTGAGGCGAAGTAAAATTCGAACAAAAATATGGAAAAAATGAAAGATTACTTAAAATTATAGATCAAAACCGACCCAGTAGGCAGATGAAAGGTTAAATAACAAAGATGCATACACTTTTCATTTAGTTATGGTTGAAAAAAGGAGAGGCAACCAGTGCTGGTTGCTGGAAATATTGCTCGGTTGAATTATATTAATAATATTTTGTAGACCGCAGATTTTTACGCATTTATCGAAAATTTAAATACTCAGAAATGCATACAATATGTAAAAATATATTAAATATCCAGCATATTCGTGATAATATTAGTACTCGTTGCAGTATTTACGCAGTGGGTGAAACAGTTCTCTACATAAGGTTCCATCTTTAGTTGTGTTTTATAAATTCACTGTTGAATAAATAAATGATATGTTGTGATTCAAATAGGAAATCTGAATATTCATCGACATGACTGTTCTCGTAAGTAATCGGACCGGCAGAAAAATTGTCCGCAAAATTTTCCTGTACCAAATATTTATCTTCTGTCTCGTTCATTCTAACGAGGGTCGACGGACAAAAAGGTACGATAATGCGAAGCGATAAGCAAGAAGAGAGTATTCCAGTAACTTTATGCTTCTACAAATATGTGGTCGGAGTGGGAAATAATATTATATATTTATTTCTTAATCCATACGAATGTTTACTTTCTGGATGCGAATCAAAATTATCTCGAGCCTAAGTTAGTCTTAAACATTAAATGTAAAACGTTAGGACTTACACTGACCTTCGGATATAAATAGCTGACCTAAAAATATGACCTATAGATAGATAGGTAATCTGTAGTAACATTTTTTGGTCTGATTTTGTCAATATCGTATTTTACATTTGGATCAATATTATTTGTTATACACAGTGTTTGCTTGAGTTGTATTTTGATTTGCTTTATTATTGCCCGACAGTTTGGTCGTACATTTTGTATGCCTAAATTTATGAACTTAAAAAACATGTCTCGATTAAAAATACGATATTCCATGCTTTTTCCTGCGAAAAGAGCATCGATATACACTATGAGCAAAAATAAGGAAAAAGATGTCATAAAAACACGGGCTGAAAACGATTTATTAAAAAGTTATAACTAGACTGCAGATTTTTATGCATTTATGGAAAATTTAAAGGTGCAAAAACGTTCAAAATGAATACAATAAGCAAAAATGTGAGAAATATTCAAAATGAAGTGAGATATTTGTTTTAAAATTATATAGGTTAAATATCTTCTAGCTTTAATAACTTTTAATAACTTATAACTTTGCACTAGTTATATGCATTTCGAAAAATGTAAGAATCATTTGGAGAAAAGAAAAATAGACGTATCCAAGCTTTTTGATGAAAGATACACCCTTATGGAGAAATGCTATAAACAAAATCATAGTATTAAACTGCGAAAACATTGCAATGTGCAATCATAGATTTTAATACGCTTTAATACGTCGTATATGTTAGCATCAATCATCGAATTGACTTTTGTAATGATTTTCGTTTGTAATTCAAACAAGGGAACAAAGAATAAAATTTTACGATATCAAAAAAATGATATACAGCTATCGACGTCTAGACATATCGACGTCTAGACGTATCGAGTCTGAACGAAACGTTTGTCAGAAACCGCGAATACGTATTTGTAATCGAGTACGTAGAAGAATATTGGGTGAGCATGCCATTCGGCGTGCTTGCTGCGGTTAACCATTAATAGTTTACATACTTCCATTTCTATACCGATCACTTATTATAAACGAGTGGTCTGTATTTAATAGAAAAAAAGTTTCTACGTTTCGGTTCGTTTAAAAAAGTGATAATGCAACAAATATTTATGCGGTATTATGTTACGGTACGTGTCATGTTTCAAACTTTGCTATTGGTTGGCCAATATGTAACAAGCAATGATTTTTCCGTAACGGTATCTTCCCGCTGTTTTCAAAGTAAAAGACTATTAAAAGCTGAGATTTTAACGTGTAATTAAAAAGGAAAGATTCATTATAATTGGTTAAATATTTTTAACGTCTGCTAATACTTATAATTGATATAACGACATTCTCGTGTTTTTAAATTTCCCATAAAAGCATGGTCTAGCCGTACATAACCAACATAATCACCGTGGATCGTGCAAACTACATGGAATTGTCTTGTGATCCAGTAAACAATTAAAATCCATGTTTATGCGATTATATGTTTATAGGAGACTGGCAGAAAATTATGTCAAATATCGTTTCGCAACCTCGAGTTTGACTTTAGTCATCGAAAGTTCATCAGAATCGAATTGGTATTTACGTATGAATAGAACCTGGCCCCTAGGATGCTATATACAATGTATAATGTCACCTATAAAGCAACGCTTAATTGCAAGTTGTCTAACTGCATCTGGCTGATTGTGAGTAAATCGAGGTCACAGAGTTTGATATTTTGACGCGAAGACATCGTCGTACCGCGTCTCTTGTCAAGAAGATATTCGATTAATCAATCACAAAGATTAAGAAAGTTTAACAGTGAGGATATTCAACGTTATTAAAAATCTGATTATTAAAAGTCCCATATTTCAAAGCGCAATAATTATATGCATCAGCGGTATCATGAATTTGCATATGTATCATTGTGATTGATGCGTTCTAATATATGTAAATAATTGAATCGAAAGAGGATTTCTCCTTTAAGGTTTTGTGCTTGTAAGATGAATGCTAAATATTATCAATTATACAAAACAACAACGACGCGCGATTTTCTCCATTTATTAAAATAAATTCGTTTAGCGAAATTCATCGCCAATCTTTCTAAATTAGCTTTGAATTATACTTTTGAAGATTTTGAATAATTAATTATAATAAATGTTGTATTTTTATTTATTACGCATTCTTTTCGAGAATACTCTTGGTTATTAAATATTAAATATTAAATATTAAAAATATAAAGTGCTATATTTTTGATATTTTACGTATCTTTGCATATTGTGCGCGTTATATGCACTTTTGCATCTCTAAATTTTCCATTAATGCAAAAGAAATTCGCAGTCTAGAGATCACGTTTGAAAAGAATTCTCTACGATAATAAAGATTTTAAATCGTATTCAGTGCATCAGGTAAATTAAAATTAACTGATACAGTGGAAGCGAAATGATATAGCTTTTGATATGAACTGTACGGTACTGTATAATGTAGAGAATAAGCGGGGGAGTTTGCATCATCGAAAGCATTTGAAAGATCTATCAGGTAGTAGGTTAACCGGCAATCCAGGCCACGATAGAAAGTTGATATTACCTGTATTACTTGTAATACCTGCTGATAGTTAAGGCAACAATACAAGTCATTAGGGACATTAAATTATATAATTACTTGCACATATACAAGAGAATTATCGCAACCACGGTTGTATCGCAATCAGTCATCGATGTTTCTTTCAACTGAAGACTTTTAAACTTTGTCTATTAATTTCAATATCATTAATTCGATTTCGTGAAAAGTCATATCTTAATCTCTTAACATTTCTTTCTTATTTCAATTGCTGTAGACCATCGAAGTTCGAACATAATCCTCCCCAGAAGACGATTCGATCTTCGAGTTGTTCGAATTTCCAATTAAGTTCTCGCGTGTGAAACAATCTAAATTCAAATTCATTGCAAGAAAGCTAAAGTGCCTAATTCGAAGGATAATATTGGTCAATAGTAAAGAAATAGTAAAGAAATAGAAATTATTTATAATGCTATCGAGCGAGGGTTACTAACTGTTCGATTTTGATGCTTTTGAATATGTGTTATCACAGTCATCGTTCTGAACAATCTTTCGTTATAAATGTATATATAAACGTATATAGGCTAGTTGGTTTTAGCTTCCTAGTTATACACAAAAGTATGTTTGCCATCGTATCGTATAACGTAATATACTTTTTGTTTCGTAGTTGACTGCTTTCTAATGCTGAATTTATATTGCGTATTTCAAACCATCATCGGGAGATTAATATACTTTTGCAAAATGTATCTTGATGATTAATTAATGGTCGAGTAATTTATTCTGTAAATATCGCCATCTCAAAAACTTAAAGTATGATGTATCCATGTTCGTGAAATGTCTTGCTGGGAAAACTAATTCAACTTGGGAACGAATCCGCTGGGACTATTAAATACGCTCTGAAACTCTATTTTGCAATTGAACTTTCTTCTCCTAAACCATTACATCTCGTCACTCCTAGTTTTATATATATTTATATAACTTTTATACGCAAAATAAAATAACATTTCTAACTGTAATTGCAATGCATATTTCGTTGTATCTTTGCGTAACGCTTCGAAGCTTTTTATTTTTATTATACCGTAGAACCCCGTTTATCTGAATCTATCGATTGGACAAATATAATTAATATGATTCGTGTAATAAGAGCAATATTCCTCGCTAACTGTTATTTGTTTCGTTCACACGATAGGAGCTTATGCCGAGGTAAAGTGAATTTAAAGTTCAGTTAATCAGGTATTAACTAAAGTTTCGTTCCAGTAAATGAAGCTCGCACAAATGATGTTCTACTGTACATATTTGGTGCCTATGTAAATATTGTATCTGTATATCTCTGTAATTGTAGCATAATCGAGCGAGGAGCGATCGCTCATGAAAAGATTGACCGAAAATGTAGAAGGATGTTCATATTTTCATATTTAAATGTAGAAGGACTTTCGAGTGAAACGCTTTTAACGTGCCCGATACACGTGTTAGTTTCGATTCGGCAGGCTTTGGACGTCTGGCTCATAACGTCCACATCGCACATTTAACATCAATCTATGGAGAAAAATCGTTTCACATCCACGATCCAACGTCTTGTCCACCGCGTTCATTCCACCTAAATCCCCTCGACCTTTCCTTGCTGGTTTTCTAAAAAAACAGCATGCGTACAGAACCTTTCATCTCGGTAGACGACATGAAAGAACGAAACAAAAGGAACTGTTTAATTATGAGTGCTGGATAAACGGACAATGAAAAATGTAAGAAAATGTTTAGAATACGGTAGTGGTAAGTTGGAGCGTGTGCTGTGAAAGATAAAGCGTAAAGTAAGGGGAAAAGTATTGAGTTTTCCCTGATATTACCCTAATACATTTCTGTTCTGAATAGCACGAGAAATCAATTAACGTGAAAAAGTAATGAGATTCCATTTGAAAACAGAGTGTAATCGCAGTTTGCAACTGCACCGAAGCAAAAAGATTCGACGAACGATGCAAAATTTTTCTGCACAACATTTTTCTGCCCGCAGTATAAACGGAATTATGGTCTGGCTGAATTACTAGACTCGCCCTTTCTAGGAACAAGTTAATTTTATATGATTTAGTAGAAATATTACCTTAATACGTAACCTGTGTAATGTATAGAGTGGTGGTCTGTAATGATTTTGAAATTAATTTCACCAGTTAACGCGACAAACTAAACGCTGAACAAATTTACGGAATTTTACTAACTTTGCGAGTACGCATAAAGAAACTTTTACGTCCAAAATTAAAATCCACAATTTCACTGAAGGAAAGATTATAGAAAATTGATTTTTTTACTTGGCAGAGGATGATGTACAAATTTCCAAATTTTGAACGTGTATTAAAACGAAAACAATGTAAGCACAATATATTGTGATTATAAAATATCTATGCTCTTACTGTCTCTCCTCGGAGAATTTCTATCGCAAATTTATCATAGTTTGTCAGTCGTTCAATTAATCTTTAATCTTTATTGATTGTCCTCGCAACATACATTTTTCTGTCATGTAAAGAGAAGAACTTTAACAACATCCAATATAATTTTCGTAATACATTTTCCATTCACTGAACATAGTCTAAAAAGAGAATTATTCTTCTATCGTCTTTCCTGTTGCTATTATATTGTACTGCTTTATGCGGCCATTTATTCGCGATGATAAATTGGAAATTCAAAGAGTGTTTGCATGCACAGTATTGTTTTCCAAATTACAACTATAAAGACGAAATTTTTCATTCAGAGGCACCGAGTCTCATTTCGTAATAAACTGAAAGAACAAACATTGACATTTACTCGCAAGAAAAATAAATATACGAATGTAGTATTTTCTTTGGAAGTATTCCATTAGTCGAAAGTGAAGATTTTATTGACTCGAACAGTCTGTGCGCGCAAAGGCAGGCTGCCACTGAGGACGTCGGCGATGTAGTTAAGGAGAGGAGGAAGAAACGAGGAGAATAATTCTGGTGAACGCCCTCACTGCCTTGACCTCAACGACCTCTGCTTACATTCACGGACCTGAGACCAGATTCCTTCCGAGCTGTAGGTATCGCGCGCGCGCGAGAGAGAGAGAGAGAGAGAGAGAGGTGCATCCACTTACTTTGCACAATGTTCATCCGATAGACTAATTAGCCACATTTAATGTAAATAAAATTGTACTCATTTTCATACATCTGGAGGTCTAACTATAAGCATGGAATTTTATTCAGTTCGATCAAAGGAAAGATTATAAGTTTGCAAGCGAGAATTAGATTTCAGTTTCGACGCGGACACGGCTTTCTTATTTCATATACATATGGAACTTTTCTGTGCTACCTGGTAGCAATGACTTGATTCAAGCGAAAGTTGCAGACACGTCTTTTTGACTTACCACGATGATCTTTGCTTCCAATCAATATCTCGTAATTTCTATACACATTTTCAGATCATTTGCAAATTTTCCCGATATAATCACGATAGCAACGTCACGTTACAGCGTTAATGAAATTTTTTAACGTTTTGTATAACGTAGAATGAGTTACAGGTGCTGAATGGTTGATAAGTTTTTCATCGATAATATTTTTTATTTCTTTTCGTTTTACGATAAAGCAAAAATCTTGGGGATTTATTGACACTATGTGTGAGATACTAGATGACCATTTTCCACTTCACAAAGACGAGCTCTTTCTACGAGGTCTTCCATTACGCCAGTTAATTCGTAGCCGTACTGCTCTAGTTCCTACACGAATGTTGTCTCGCAGTTGTGGGATTGCCCGAGGCTCGTTCGCATACACCCTTCCCTTCAGGAAACCCCACAAAAAGAAATAAGTGGGGGCCTATCGAATTTTGGAGACCGTGGCGGCTAATTAAATGCAGCTCTATGCGAAATTATTCTTCCTCCAAACGTGTTCCATAAGACATCCAAAATAAAGCTGCAACATTTCCGTTCGTTGTACTGCGATGAGTTTTTCTATAATAGATTTCTATGTGTTTGACTATTTATAACGTAGCATTGTACAAATAGCTTTTTTGAGAATTAACTAGATCAATGTCTTTTTTCAGAGTTACGAATGGTCTTTTGTCGCTATCGAAATCACTGAATTGTACAATTCAATAAATTTTAATTATCCAAAGTTTATGTTTCGCGACATAATTCACTTTTGTTTATAAATATCTACACGACACCCGAAAATAAATAGAACAAAGTTAAATAAAATAATTGTAATATTATTGCGTTAGACTATGCATTGAGGAAGAAAGCAAAATAACGACAATATCCAATACGTTCTTTAATTTTAATTTTGCAGAGCTACTTTTAATTTAATAATACTTTATGTCTATAATAATTACGTTGAATTATGACAATTTAATTTCATAACAATAATAATAATTTAATAAATGTGATAATAATTTACGAGTAAATTACTGAACCGCGTTTAAACAACTTATTTACAGCCGTACGTGGAATATCATCTACGTCAAATACAGAAATTAGAATTACGTTCAATATCGTTTGTATTTGATTATCGATGTCTCGATTGTTTGGGCAGGATGCGGATTACAGAAAATGGACTTGCACAACAATATTCTAAGGTTTAAGTTATAAATTGCTTATAAATAGAAAATACATATGAGTTTCTTCCGATTTTTTCAAGAGATGGACTTGTACCGCTTGGAAAATACGACTTATGGTTTGCCTTGTATACAGGTACGTAAAATGTTTCTTAGAGCGTTCGAATACTTACGCCAGCTATTGTACACGTACTTATTAATAAATGGAACTTTGGTTTGACAAATAGTAACGATCAAATGGATTCTCGGTATATACGTGATATTAATTTGTGCGTATCCGAGGTGGTGCGTGCAGAGTTTAATTAGATCGTCCAATGATGCATGATGGAGTGACCGCGATTGGATCATATCTCACGGGATGTCCTGTAATCCTATGAATTCACCCTATTCTATAACACGATAGTCTATTGCGTCATTATAACAATTGTATCGTTCGCTACTGACATGAGCACATTAAATTTAATGGTCCAATCATTTTAATAAATATTAAATTACATCGTTTAATTAATATACAGTGTATTCAATTTGTTTTTATGAATCACGCTATGTGTCATTGTTGTAATAATAACAGGAGATATTCGTTCATTCGTATCAGAAAGTAATTACTGTTTTTGTAAAAACTAAAATTAAACGAACGGAGAATGTCACTTGAATACGAATGGGAATATTTAAGAATCTTTCCTCAGTTCAAAAGTTAGAGTTGCCAGATGGAACAATCAACTCGATACATTTAAAGTTCGTATTCCTGCCACTTGAACAAAAATTGAAATTTCAAACGGTATTGTAAAAGCTGTGCTTGCAAATTTATGTAAGTACATTGTACATAGACTAAGCCTTTACTTCGAATGATTCATCGATATAATAGCCCGTATAAATATTTCCATTGATTAAGTTAACTTGTATTTTTATTCGTACAGAGTTTCGTAAACGGAGCGACGAATATTTAAAATACATCGATCGAATATTTATCATTAAATCTAAACATGATTCATAATATGATTTTTCATATTATATCATAATCATAATCATAATATGATTTTTACGTGTATTGCTTTAAAAAAATGTCAAAAAGATAATTTTCGATATCCATGTAGTAGTCCATACAATTATTAATGCAGTAACATCTGATTGCGTATGTATTGCACGTTCTCCATCGATCTGTATTCAGCTTTGCGTCAAAAAATATCACAAGCTTCGTTGTTCAACAATGTTCATTTATTTAATCAGTATTTCTTTGTTCGAACGTATTATTATCGAAACAATATTTTTCCTCGTATTAGTCCTGATTCATATTATATCGGAAACTTCGTTATTAATAAACCATTTCGTCTACGTGAACGCGAGTAAATATCGTTATTATTATTCGCTTCGTTATTCATATTTTATTCTCTGATCGTTGCAAATCAATAAAAATTACGTGCTTGTGTAAAGCACGCTATGCTTTAACGAGAAAATGTGGCGGCATATGGTTTCCTGTGATTATTCACGTTTTGTACATTTTTTAGGAAAACTTGGGTGGCCTTCGTTGAAATTTACTCCCGAAAGTAGACGATCGTTGTAGCGCTAATAAGAGGTCTGGCGTTAGCCTCGTGAAAAAGCGATCAAACATTTTCTGCAAGCGCGAAATTCTATAAAGCCTCGACGTCTCATCGAGTAGTTCGTGGTAGACCAGAGCGAGAAGAGTCACTCTGATTTTTGCAATGTTTTATGAATGGGGGCCGCGCTTTATTATTCCGCGAGATGGCATTTGAATAAAAAAGAAAGCAGTGGTAGGCTGGGGCACAGAAAAAAGGACGGGGTCAGTAGGAAGAGGGGAGCAGAAGAGCGGGAAAAAAGAGGAAAGCGAGGGGAGAAAGAGCTAGGGTACGTAGACATCTGTCTCAGCGACATGCAAATTAGTCGACGAGGCCAAAGGATTCGCTCCAGGATGACGCGCTTCACCAAGAACTTCTGCTTCCTTTCTTCTCATGCATCACGCTGTGCTAAAAAACGAAACTAAAACGAGACACGGATTAGAATATTGATGGTTTTAGACGCAAAACCATTGGTAATTTTACTTACAAATTACATTATTTACAGATTACATAGAACAAACTATTTGGTGAGAATTTCGATAAATAGATTGAGAAGTTTTGAGAAGTATTTTTAGAAAATGTAACATTTCAAGATGCACATAACATTAGAAAATGTGGAAAATATTTGAGGCGAAGATGTACAACATATCCGAAATATAGTACTTATTGCGATGTTCGGTGGATGATATAAAAGTCCAAGTATCTATCCTTTTGCGTACCCGATCTATAACAGCGTTTATTGTTTCATCTTTTTATCTATGTATTTACGTTTTATGTAGTTACGCCATAATAATTTTCTCGATATTTCACGTACGGCATTCAAAGTCGGTGAACCTCGAGGGAAACGCTTTGATAGATCAGGAGTTTAGTTTCAAAGGAAAACCGTGTAGTTTCTAGTAAAAGTGTCATGCTGCAATGTTTCGTGCCTCTGGCGATAATCCCTTCTAAGCCGCTGCTCGCACCCTCGAAGCCCCTGCTAAGCGACTCACAGTGGATGCCGACCCCATCGCGAAACCAATAAATCCATTTGGCGCAGTATCCTGCATGGCCAAACTCATTGATGCGTCGAAAAATCTGGCGAATACCCCGCGAGAAGTTATATCGTGCGTTCGCAATGTTTGCGATCATAAGAAGAGCATCTATATATACTTAGTCGGTCACGAAGCCTGTATACAGGGTGGACGATATATAACCGACCGAGTTTCATTGTCAATAACGTTTAAAGAAAATAAAAAACAATTGTCAGCTAATTGTTAGCAATTTAAATTCCTTCGCGACTTACGAACAAGCTATTATTTTACATTGTACATCTTAGGTTAGAACGCTTATTAGCTAGGACTTATTAGCTTGAGTTGTGCAGTGGCATTGATAGTGATCAATGCCAGGCAACGATATGGTATATCAATGGAAGAATGAGAAATCATCGGTAAAATAAATATGTACATTTGCTTCGTATTATTTTATGGTACAGCTAATAGCCATAGAAATAATTTTATGACGATAACAGTGCTTGTTTAGAACGTGGAACGTAGAACGTGTTTGGTAACGATTTTACGATAGATATTTTACGCTTGGGATATTATACGAGTTTCGATTATAACTGTTTTGCATTACATTTTACGAGGACAGATATTATTCTCTTAAAAGATATATCGTTCAAATCGTCCTTTCATTCTGTAAATCACTTTAAACGAAATTTGGAAAGTACGGTTCCATTCGTTATATCGCTTGTAATACAACGCTTCGTAGATCATGTTACGCTTCCTTATTTACGACAAAGATTTATAAAACATTAAACTGCTTTACTCTATCGGACATAACTTGTTTTTGTTGTCTATAATAAGTTGACCTTAAAATACCTCTCGTTATAATGTCGAGACAAAAATATAACAGCACGTAACAAATTTATATTTAAAAACATATACTTAATATTATATCATAAGAGGTATTATTTTAATATATTTCACGATCAAGATATTTATAGGAGAACAATCGATGCCATCGCCGGAAGCGGGTACCTGAAATAGTTTATAACGTTTAATATAAATACCTAAAGGTATTTGTAGCGTAGATTGGTTTTCTTACAATTCTTTTGACATTTCCACGTCACGTTATTTAGTATATTATCCATACATGCCTAGCCTTATCGAAATGGAGATATTCATCTTCAAAGTTGGAAATTTTAACACATAATCTCTATAGTAAGCTTTCTATAGCGAGACCGGGATGCGCTATGTCTTTCGAGATAACGTATCAAAATTTGGATTAGCTAACAATGTTAGCAATAAATCAATAGAATTAATAGCAATCCAGCAGGCATTCAATATCGCTCACAATGAACCAAACAAAAACATCATTCTCGCCAATAACAAGCATATCACATTCATCAACGATGTACACAGTTCTGATGACATCGTGCTTGATATATTGGAAATAAATCACTCTGTAATTAATGATGGTGGAACAATTTACTCTTCCACGAATTATTTCGTCTCGTGTTGACATTCCTGGTAACGAATTGGCGGAAAAGCCAACAAAGGACGTTGATGAAGAAGCTTGAAAAAATTTCTCCGAGTGATCTTTTCAATCTTTCGAAGGAAAATCCGCAACGAAGCCGGAACGACGTATGGAAAAGCTCTGTAGCCTCGTACGCTACGAAAAATTTTTGTTAACAAGGACCTAGTTACCAGGAACTTGGACCATCGACTTCGAGTTGTATTAAACAGACTTAAAATCGGTCACACCAGACTTACACATGCATATCCAATCGGAGTATCTAACCAACCAATCTGCGATATCTGCAATTGCCAAATTACCCTAAATACAATTCGCGACAACTATCGGATAAAAAGAATTTTAAATGAAAATCACTGTGATGAAAATGAAGCTTCGAGGTGTTTTCTCGTTTTCGAAAGATATCGTTATTTAACAAAATTTCATTGATAAAAAAATAACGAGGATCGCGTTGTTCCAAGGTAACTTTCAAGCTACTGCGTTGTAAATGTTCTTTTCAAATCGAAATGATCGCTCGAACGAATCAGAGCTTGTCCAAAATATGTATATGCATAATTTATTATTGGAGGATCGCTGTTACCTGTATTCTTCTGCTTTTTCTACGCAGAGAAAATATCGATGTTACTTCGATCGGGCAAACTGCTGTCCGATTCCACTCTTCGTTCTATCGTTTATACACAGCATATTATATACAGTAGCATGACGTGCACGTTGATCGCGATGGAGACAAAAGGAGAATCGCTATAAACAAGGAGGAGGAAAAATATCGTGACGAAATCGACGTTGCAACGAAATGTGCGGACATTTGCTTATCTTCATCATCGTAGTATTTGAACAGTAAATTATTTACTATGTTATAGACAAATAACAAATGTGGCGATCCATTTCGGGACCAAAAGGCCAAGAGGCATAAAACAAACCTAATTACTATCACCGCTATTATACTATTCTATTATATCAATTAATAAGCAACAATACACGGTGAGAGCATCTTACATCCAAACAATAATCCTCGTTGATTGATCTTCACCGAAGGCGGGAGCTCACGCAATTCAGATACCAGGCTATTTCTCAGCTTCTACAAAACGGATTCAACGGTTGAAACGTAATCTGTTTTATTTCCCGGGATCTAAGCTATGCAACGGAGGAAATTCGATGAAAATGCGTTTAGTAGCTGTTACGTGATGCGAGTGCAAACAGACGAACAAACAGACGGAAATGTTTAAAAAATTCGTTCTTGCACTCCGTAGCTTATGGGTTGTTCTTGGATGATTGTTTTATTCTTTTTTATTCGATGTAGAGCCACAACCTTTCTACTGTTTTATTATACACGCATGTATAACTTTAAGAGCGAATATTTCACGGAATCCTCTTTTATGAAACCCCGACTAATTGAACGAAAAATCATAGGTGGTGGGGAGAAATTGGTGAGCTCCTATATTAGGTATATGGACGAATTTGTCCGCCGACAGGTCCGCACGAACGAAGTTCTACCGTACATTCGCCAAAACTTTACCATTATAATTACGATAGTCGTGTCCCGTTACAGAGCTAATGAAATTTCAAACGTTATATGCACGTAATATATTCATAAAAAATCTTTCGTGGCGAAGGCTGGAATACCTTTGTTAGTCACTGTGGATGAAAAGAACTCGTTTAACGAGCGTATTTCAGGAAATAAATGATGTAACTCAGACACGATGTGTCTGGATTAAGTTACGCGAAACTGGTGAAGGGTGAAAGTTCCGTCCGAACCGGTTAAATACGATGTCGGCGATGGAAGAGGTCGAATGCTACGAACCTCATTTGTTAGAGAACGCTGCACGTCCAGAGAAACGAAGTTTCACGATGAAAAATGTAACTCTGAAATACAATGAACATATGGCGATTAATAAATTTTCACTACACGTACTATAAATCAACGCTTCTAATTTTACGCAAAACGGTAACAAGAAAAGTTCTCTTTCGACGTCTAAGGATTTTCACCCAAGTTGAACATGCAAAACAAATTTCCATCATATATTTGTGGTGTTGCAATTAGTAATAAAATTTGTAGCATTAAAAGAGAAGTGTAGATTTAACAATGAAAATCGTACGCTAATGCAAGACATAAATTAACTTCGTTTCGTTCGTTGTAATCATTTTTACAACGCATTTTAGTGTTTCTTCTATCCTTTCTTAACCAAGATGTTACAGATTTTACCGATTAAATGTGAAAAATGTGATTAAAAGTGATTCGAAATTGTTATCACATATGCAAAACAGATTTTCTAATCTGTTTTGCATCTCGTCGCTATTTATTTGCACTTGACGAAGAAGATTAAGATTTGATGGGTCATTCGCGGAACGAAGTGCACATAGATTGTTTCACATAATATTTATGGATTATAGTAAATACCAGTACTTCGTACTGATTAAATTTGTGTTCTTTACCACCATATGGTACGTATAGCACTCCATGGGATCCGATTACCTGCGAAGAATTTAATGTGTAGAATTTTTTGCCAAAAATCTTGTATCATGTTGTGGATCTTGGATCGATTGATCGAATTCCATATTCTGTTCCATTCTTCTCTTTTAACGTTGCTCGTTCGCTCCTGTCGTTCGCCTAAGCTCGTGGTAAGGCACTGGGTTATTTGATTCAAAAGCCAGGCCAAATGTGAAACGTGTAAAAATCTACCGCTTAAGAAGAGACACAAGCGTACTTGAATATTAATTTTGAATAAAAGCAAATCTACATTGTATACAAATAGCTTGGAAATTGTAAATAAAATAGTAGGAATATAATCATTTAATATTAAACGGCGAGTTTCACAAAATATGCAGTTGCGAATAAAGAATTCCTAATTTCATAGCCGTGCTGGCTATGATAAGATAAGGAGAAGACAATTAGACGTCGAAGGTGCGTCATTTGCAGCAGTAATATATTTCTCATCAATTTCGAGAAACTTCCTACGTTATTTCTTTTCGTACCATTAGTTGCGTACCTAAATGAAAGATGGTAATTAGACTGCGGATTTTTATACGTTTATAGGAAATTTGAAAGTGCGAAATTGCATTGAATAAGGAAGAATATAGAAAATGTCCAAAGTATAGTTCTTTCTATAGGAAGTATCATAGTGGTATACTTTCCAAGTAATGCTTTCTAACAATAAGCATCATAATACTCACAATTTTAGTAGGTAAAACAATTTTCTACGGAGATTCTGTTTCTCTAATTATATTCTCGAAGATATTAATTTCCATAGAAATTGATATTCAAATTCGAATAAACGCACTTTCGATTGCAACAATCATCGTAAGAAGAATTCAAAATATTCACGATGACAATTAAAAGTTTCCTCCACTATTGTACATAACGAATAAATCTAAAAAAAAAAAAAAAAAAAAAAAAAAAAAAAAAAAAAAAAAAAAAAAAAAAAAAAAAAAAAAAAAAAAAAAAAAAATAGGAATTAAATCTGCAATAGAGAGACGGAGACTTCGATCAAATCGTGCCTTGTTACGAATTTTCAATCGCGATTTTCATTCGAGACGAAGAAGAACTAGGAGAACAGTGAACGACATGGAATAAATAATATATTTTACCGAAGTAATTATTTAAATAAGCTATTTATCGGAGAACGCCTCGTTTTAGAATACGTAATAAAAGATGGAACGAGAAGAAGCAGAATAGGAAGAAGCGACAACCCGTATGATAATGTCATTAAAAAGTACATTTATGCAGCGCATCTTGCGATCGTCCGGCAGCCGCCTCTTTCTCAAGTGGTCACGACCTTATTCATGAGCACCGCCCCTCTCTTTTCTTTTCGTTTCGTTCTTCCTTTCTGAATCAGTTTCCTTCGTTGCTGGCTGCTCTTTTCCGCTGTCCACTATTTCCCAGAATACCACACACGATACAATTTGACCAGCGACAATGCCAGCAATTATCATCATTCGTCATGGCATTAAACGAGAAGCCTCGCCATTTCTTCAACGACACGGCGCGGCGCGACGTCTATTTGTCGTCAAGCAATTATTGTTCGCTTCTATTGCGTTCGTTCCTGAATAATTTTCTCATAGATGATGATGATAAATGGGTAGAAGCAATTTTTAAGTACAGGCTGCTCCAAATACGGTGTTACGACTTGTTTTCTTAGAAACTAATAAAGATCTCAGGGAGCGCTAATTATTTAGTATACCATCTATTTTTCAAGGTGATCAGTTCGACTTATGATCCAGACGCAGTCCGGGATATTTAACGCAAGTTATTTGTTGCATTCCTTAATTTAACAATTTGATCTTAGGCGTTGGTTTCTTGTTAAGAGTGAAGGTAACGTGTAAATACCTGTTTCAACTTTTGTCTCTCTCTACACTGTTCTCTACGCCGTGTAAATGATTTCGTAGATTTCTTGTTGCTATTTCGATGTTTCCTCGAGATATTTCGGCGTTTCGGCTTAGACAGGACAGATCAATCTCTAGATAGCTAGCGTGCAAATTGCTGGTTTTCATGCATTTATAGGAAACTTGAAAGCGCGAAACTTGCACAAAATGCTCATAAAAATGACATATTGTATATAAAATATCCAAAATATAGTATTAAATAGTATTACAAAATTTCACGAAGAAATCAACATGAAAATTCGTGTAATATTCATTTCTACCTAATACAGTGTCGTTCCATCGGAATATCGGCCACCTTCGCATCGCAACGTGGTCTCTCAGTTTGCATTTACGTGGTCAATTGATAGAGATATATGCTCATCGATATATGGCATGATACTCAACAGCAAATACGTGGAATAGTGGAAATTTGTTAGCGGAGCTAACGTTCTTCTCGGCATATTCATTAATACGTAATATTTAAGAATGTTTTGTACATTTTGTCACATGTATACAAGGTGGCCCGTAACTGGTGGTATAATTGGATACAGAATGATTCTAAGAGAAAATATGGAACAACATTTTTCCATACGACGTTCCGCTTTCAAGAAAATCGAGTTTGAAAATTATATTTAATTGTATTTAATGTACTATACTAATGTACGTGAATATTACTGCTGTTCTTATCGTACACAATAACCATTGTTCGAAATGTTATTTTAAAATATATTAATTTTTGTATCGTAATACAAATTTTATAGTAAATCAAAATTATATGATTAACAATTTATTCGATGTTTATAAAAGAGACAGATAATAATTATTTTCCATGATGGAAGAGGCTTCGTTCTTCCTGCTGATAAAAGATGCTTATCAGATAATATTATGTAACGATGATAATTGCCAGATATAATATAAAAGAGAATCTGGACAAATATTAAATTGTTGCCAACATATCTACGTTTATTGATTTTCTCTTGCTGTTTGTACCGTCCTGTTATCACGTCGGATCTCGCGTGTTTATTATAATATTTATTCAACGAGAACTCCAATTGTATTTGTATTATTAACTTTTTTGTTAAACATATCATATACATATATCTACCACGTATTTTGAAATGCACGGAAAAGCTACTGCAGCATACAAAATCAAGAAGACAGACAGAAGAAGATGATGACGAACGTTGTATACGTTTCTTTCTATACAGGTGAAACCTATACAACAAAATTCAAACAAAAGGATTTTTACATTTTTCATTTTCCCAATGAATAAATGACGTACTTGGGATTCTTCGGGTTTCATTCGCGTTACTATCAACGTTTCGTAAACATTCGAGTTCGCTTCTTCCAGGCAGATCTAAAAAGTCTTTCAGATTCTAAATCCAATCCTAACTCGAAAAGAAAATATTTTACGTCCGCTTTGAGGAAGCGAAGTGAAATGTTCGCGAAACGTCGGAGAAAGCGCAACATCGTAGATGATAACAGTATTGAAAGGCGAAGAATCACAAATATACCATTTTCACTTCTGGTCTAGATAATATGTACCATGTATAATATTACAATTATGTTGTATTCACGCATGAAAATTACTGTCACGAGCAGTTGACAGAATGAGAGTACCGAAGAATAATTTGCGTCAGTCACACGCCAACGAATATAAACGCCTACTGAACATGGAAATGCTAACCAATAATTAAACGCGAGGAAAGGTATTGATACGAAGATCGTTTAACGAAATACGTACGTTTTAATTTCCTAGAAATTTTAATTTTATATTTCATCCATCTACTATCTCGCTTCGTTTCTTCTTCTTAGTTTTGTTTCATCTCCTTTTATTAATTTTATTAACAGTATGGTAACACGAGGTATTTTCTAATTGAAATTAACATTTCGATATTTAATCGGGCAAAAATGCCCGATGTTGTCTCGCTTTCGAGTATCAGTTTCTTTTATATCGTAATAGTTGTCTCCGAATCTTCCTCCCGAGAGAAATTGCTCGAGCTGGTCGAGCAAAGTCCACATAGGAGAGTGAAGATCTTCGAACTTGTTGGAACAGTTTACGCGAACTATTCTTTTACTGACTTTTGTCCTCACATTGACGAACAGTTTCAACACTGTAATCTAACTTTTCATAAACAAGAGATTCTTAATTCATCGTTGCTAACAATCAGCTGGTGAGGAAATAAGGTCGACTCGTCCGTTTACCATTGGAAATCGTCGATCTAAGTATCGTCTAGCGTCGCAAAGTAAGCAGTGACTCGAAAACAAGGTCATATCGAGCACATGTTTCTATGAATTCTTCTTATTTTAGTATGCTGAATCAGCCTCTCCCCTTGCCACCTCCCCTTGCCTTCTGACTCACCCCGTATACATAAAAAGTTTCCAGGAGTGTACGAATACTTTCGTAAGTCACTGTGAATGTATGAAACCGTTTTTAGGAAACCGATTAACTAGTTGTATTAACTAATCCGAAAAGGGCTAAAACAGCTAAAAGAAGATGGGGCCGAAATATCGATCAGGTCATTTCCATTCTATATTACGAGATACGAATGGATTCGGTTCGCGAGAGATTCTCCTTTCGAAAACCGAGTACTCGATGTCGACAGGGACAAAGATGGCAAGTTTCTTGTTGCTGGACGTACTTCCCATGGTGGCGATATGCTACCTGCAGAAGCGTAACCGAAATACGGCTGGGCTTATGTTCCTCGTCACATAAAACACGATTTCGAAATAACACTGAACAATATTCCAAGTATTATCTACTAGTATTTGTGCAGATAACATTCAAACGATATTACGATAACATTGAAAAGAATTTAAACTGTAGGTTTAACGAATAATCCAGCTGCTTGTCTTTTTGCGTCGATAAAGCGCATCCTGTCCGATTTCGAGGATTTTGAGATATGTTAAAAGTTCAACGTTTTCAGGACAGAATCTTCTCGTTGGTCGAGTCGATATGGATGATGCACCATGTACAGGAAAGATAAGGGAAGGTAATGCTGCCTAAGCTGCCTAATCTGCTGTAAAGATTGGCCAGACTTCGATTCTTACTTCGATTATTTTCGATTGACAGGAAATGCTCTTAAAAACGTGAATAATTTCGCATTACGACCGATAGAATATAATGATCGTTAAAGTATCGCGAAGAAGACGTCAGGATGTTCATAGTAATCCAAATATACCATGGAAATTCGTATACTATAGATTATAGGTGATTTCAATCTCAATAGATGCGCTATAAGGTAATAAGAAAATTATAACAAAGACTTGAAATTATTGTTCAGTTTAACAATAATTTAGCAATAATTCAAAAGCGGAATGTTCAGAGTAATTCAAATGCATCATGGAAATTGGAAACGCTATAGATGATTTCAATTTCGACTGAAACATCCTCGTAAAGTGACACGTTACTTTCAGTGGTGGACGTAACATTTCTTAAGCATCGGAGAAAAGGGAAGGAATAGAGGACAAGGGCAGTCACTTTTATCTTCTCGTGGTGGAAGACTTTGCCTGCTCGCTTCCTCGGTTCATCCTCTTCTTTGCTCAGCAGTATTGTGCCACTGTGCGACGATTCCTGGCACTTTAGAGGAAATATGCTCTTAAAGATAATGGCGCCATAGCCTCCTTCTGGACATTATTAAGTCTTCCTTCTTTACTTTCTCTCTTCGCATAATATAAACTTTCATCTAACGACGTATTACAAGCAAATTCGCAAAATTTCACGACGACCATTCGTATCGTCCATATGCGAATACAAATGTATCGGTAGCAAATTGTCAGCTCAACCCTATTACGTTATTTCTCGTGACAAATTTTCTAGTTTCATATATCATTGAAACCAGACAAATTGACAAAGATTACGAAATATTCAAGAATATTATTAACCTTTTCAACGATTAGTATATTAGGTTATATTATAAAATCGTACCTGGTAGAGGACACATAAAGCGTGGCAAATTTTTCCTAAAATATATTTGCCACGTAGTGTGAGAAAAAGGACCCAGAGTTAATATCAATATTGATAAAAGGTATTAAAAATAACACGATACGTACGATGTACGATACATTTACAAAGGAAGAAAATGAGAACAAAATGACGTATACTTTATAGAGCTGTTCCCCAAAAACCTTTTTCCGAGCGCTAGGTCCCCTTTCTCGTTTAACGTCGCGTTTATACCAATGTCAAAGATAATAAAAAGTAGGTGTTCTGGGGAGGCAAATTGTATCGATTCAATTTCTCCATCGTATAGGAATCTTTCAAAGAGATTTCAAGTTAAACGATACTTCGTTTTAACTTCATTTTAAACAATACCGATTAACAACTTTTACTTTACTGCCAACTTTTGACATTTCGAAGATAAGATTCGTGACCATCGCGAGATATCCATCTTGAGCCAAAGTATGCTTCGTTTGAAATATCTTTTCGAACAAAGTATAGTTTAGGAGGTATCTGTGTGGATCGATTAAAGCGAGACTTCCTATGCGTATTGCCAAATGCGGTTCCCATTTTACCAATATAATCACGATAATCGTCGTGTCGTCGTGTCACGTTACACAGGTAACGAAATTTCAAATACGTGTGTAAAAAGAGTGGTCGTGTACTTTTTGTTAGCCGCTATATTATATGTTGCGGCATGAAAAGAAATCGAGCACGAAACACGTTCGACCGATTTAATCAAGTACGTTGTATCGGGTTCTGCAAAACATGGGGCGAGGTAACACCTCCTGCGTACGATAATCGTGTCTCACGTTCGGTGAGATATCGGAACGCCAGCTGAAGGAGAAATATTACCCACATATCGCAATGAAATTGATAAGTCGAATTGTGAAATTCTTCAAGGAACGCTTACGAAACAAAGCATTTGGCCTCAGCCGTAAATTACATGTAAATCGTGATACATATTTCGATAAATGCGTTTCTGACTAATGTCACCTTCATTCAGATTCCGTGACTCTTCGCGAAACTGGTTGATCGTTGTCGTTCGGGCCGTTCGTAGACCAAATTCGTCATAATTTCACTTTCTGAAATTTTGGAAATTTAGTGCCGATTGAACGATGTTCATCTTATATAATTTCATTAATCTGCTCCACTTCCTTTTCTGCGACCGACTTGGTAAACGGAGTTAACTGATTTGGCAAATTAGCGTTTCATTTATCAGATTACACGCCGTTAATTCATTGCATAATGAGTTTGTTCGTAATGAACGTATCTCTTGCTCCTTTTAATTTAACGGATGGTATAAGAAAAGTGAAATCATGCAACACTTGAAACTCTGACGTGGTCCATTTTTGTTTCATTAGAAAGTGCTCCCATAATTATTCCAATAAACTGATCGCTTAATGGATAATCGAGTAGAAAATTAGATATAAAATATTCAATTAACGAACTGTTTTCAATCATGGCTGAATATTTAAAGATGTTAAATATGTGTCTGCACAAAGAACACTTTGACATACTTCAGCATGTCATTTACAAGAAGCTCTCGAAGGTAACATTTTCAGACACGCTACGTACCAGTTTCATTTCACGGATACAGTATACACATAATGTATAATGTGTACGTAGTTAATTATTTAGTTGTATATTTTCTAGAACTGTTGGATGGTATTACTTTGGTAAAATGTTTTAACCATTCTGTACTCGCTGTTCGGCCGTGTATCGCTTCGTGATTATTTCGCCGTGTATCCATAAGACCCAATAAGTAAACAACAAACGTGGATTTTGTTCCGAAAACGTTGCTTTTAGATACTGTGTTGATTAAGCATTTCTTAATCCTCTCTTTAACATCCTATATACGTAACTGTTTAAGATGCATTTACAAAATAATCAATTTTTAAATCTTTCGTAGGCCAGTACTTGGCATGTACGTACTATCCTCCAATATAAAAATTATAATAGCTTCGTATACATATACATACGTACGCGCTGTCTCTGCGCTTCTATCAAATACCCCATAAATTTCAGGTTTCCGTTTTTCTTTCTTTCTGCAAGGGAATAAAATACAATGAAATCCAAAACGAGATGATAGCTTCTGTTCGTTTAAATCTCAAATATTCTAATTTCTTATTAAAAACGAGAAAGGATCAGCGGATGGTAGAAGTCGAATAAAACCTATCAACCAATGAAATTCTCGATTCCAATGAAATTATCGATCTTAGGACTTGAAAGAACGATAGAGAGAAAAGAGATAGAAAGAACAGATCCTTTCGGTTAGTGAGGTCGTTTTTAGTAGTTTCATATCGCGTTAGCTTTATAAGGGATGAGGTATGTAATATTCCGTTAATCGTGTCGATTTCCATACGGAGAGGCAAACAAAATTATCTCGTGATGTTGGCTGTTGAAGTGCCGCAGATTATGCAATTAATATCGTTAAACGGAATCATTGATCGGAATAATTTTCAAACGATTAGTCACGTGCTACGAGATGTTTCTTTCGAATAGCCAAAATTTTCCGCTATTATACGTCTCATTGAATGAATAGAACGGCTCCTGCGTAATCACGTTTACTGTTATCATTGACTATTAGCTTTAGCAATTATTGCTTCATTTCATAATAGCACAAAGTCCGACATAATTGTTAGTAACGTTTTATTTAAAACAAAATGTTCTGTTTCATATCGAGAAATTCGCTTCGTTCAATTTATGGACACAACATTTTTTACGACTATCACATTAACACTAAAAACACAAATATGGTATGTAATTAATTTTAGATCAAGAAGTAATGGATTGTAAATCAAAATGTTATAGGATTTTCGTTGATTCGTTCAATTTCTTATACCGATTCAATATCACATTCGCGTCACACAAAAATAAATTCAAATAAAGGAGTTACTATTTTAAACTACTATTTGAAGAAGATGTACTGTTTGAATAGTTCTCGTCGTACAAATATATGTATCTGATATGAAGCCAGTACTTTCTTCTAATAGGGAAGAGCAAGTTATTCTCACCAGACTTGGACACACTAAACTAACATACTTTCATCATATAACGAAAAATAAACCAAATAGGCGCAATCACTGTAACTGAATTCTGTTTGTAGATCATCTTCTTAATTGCAGCAACGTTTCCCAATACGAAATTAAATTTGCTCTTACAAATGAGATTCAGGCACACGTCTAAATCGTACAATACATCGCAAAAATCTTCTCAACTTTCTCAAAAATATTCATTCGTATCACCGGCTATGAGCCGTGAGCCAGCGATTTAGCTCTAAAATACATTGTATCGTATTGATTTAAATCTAGGTTGATAGTGTCACATGCTCGAGAAGGTCACACGCTTAGAAGCAGTAATAGGGTAGACTAAACATCCTGCATGTCACAGCTATCGAAACGTTAACAATAAATGACCGCTTCAGATATACAGCCGACAATATCCGCTCCAGAGGGACTAAAACCTCGGTATAGAAACCCTCCCAAATTAGCACTCGATGCCTTTCTGCTGTAACACTTTGAACCATCGCTCTGTTGGATTCGCATAATAAATTCCATTACCATATATAAAGTTCAATTTCTTCGCCTTATTTGCGAAACGTTCGAACTGCGACGCGAGGAGATCACCGGCGGTCTGTCGTTTTCGTGATTTCTTGCGTCTTCTGCGTGACAATAGCGCTATATCGCACTGTATCGATCGATTGCCAACGAGTCGCCGGACACCCTGTACACATATGTACAAATTCTATTCTAACAATATCATGGCGTAATGTTCTTGAAATTCGTGTAACTAAAAGGTTGTCTTAAACGTTACTGGCTTTAATTAGAGGGATTTTATAGCGAGATGAAAGTAACGTGCTTTGCGAATAAAAGTAAGTTGTCTTGCTTCGACAAGCACTCATTGTCAGTTACAGAGATATCACTCGGATTGAACGATTAAATGTCTTTTTTGCGCAGATGTTTTGCAAGCAGCTTCCTTTCCACGGAGAAATGCGAGAGTTATATTTTTTCTCGTTATGCAATAAGCAGCTTCGAGCTCGTTTCCACCTGACGTTAATATCCGAACACTGAATATATGTACTATATAAGTACTTTACTCGCGTTGGCTCTGGACATGATTTACGGGCACGTAACACGAGAACTCGTAGAAGATGGCTGTACGTACGTAAGGTACGCTTAAGTGACGTGCGTTTTTCTCTAGTTGATCGATAAACATAGCGAATTGCTCGCTTCCTGATCAATCGATGAGAAAGCTTTATCCTTCTTTCTCAATATGACGATCTCTGTATTGTACATCGGTTCTAGTCTTTGATACGAAACGTATGACCGCTTGGCAATAATAATTAATAGACTGCGGTTTAATTACTTTTATGCGTTTATGGGAAATTTCAAAGCACCTACTATGTGATAAGCCTACGTAGCAAGGAAAGCCTTCTGTTTGGATTCTATTCCTTTATTTGTCTTTATAAATTTATGTAAATATCTCGTAATCACATAGCGTGTAATTACGCAATACGATATATCTTTTGGATCAATTAGCACACATTGCATAGTTCACATATCGATTATTTTTGGTAATATTAGAAAATGTTACAGGTACAAATTGAACGGTTTCAAAAGGAACGTAATTCGACACACTTGGCTTTTCCCTACAGAACATGGGAGGACACGCTAATGTTAATTAATAACGAATATAACGCGACATTTTAAAAAGCGAACCCATATATACTAACGTACTGCTATAAATTTTATTTTTTATCAAATAAAATAAAATTAACTGCAGCATAAAATATTTACACGAAACAATTCAAAGTTAATATTCCAATCGTGGTAAACAAATTTTACCGATATAACATCACATTGGCAAATTTATATGAACGTGTATATGTACATTGGAAAAAACTCCACGTAATTATAGTAAAAGCTTCACGCATTTCTACTGAAGAATATATTAAAAGACCTCTTCAGTTTTTATCTTCTTCTCCTTTCTTAGACAATCTTTTTCTTCGTAATTTAAAGGCTTGACAAACAAAATATCTATAAAAACATTTCCTTAAAATATTTCTTGGAAACACAATCGCCGATCGGTGTTTATATCATAAACACTGCTCGTATCTCATTTACGATAAGATAGTTGCGTTTAAAAGAGGATGAGATTACGTTCACACCCATAACGTCAAACATATTGCAAAGTGTCTCTTCGCAACCGTAAGCGTTCGCGCGATTGAAGAAAATTCTGTGTTTTACGAAAGTTCTATTACTAAAGTCAGAATGCAAGGCCATGGTAAGTACCTATTTGAAATATAATTTTATTTTCTCTAATATATTTAAATCGATAACCATTTGTCGTGTATCTTATGAATTCTATGCATTTCATGCGCACGATATAACAGATGATAAAATGGCTATGATCAATACATAACTGTTCAAACAATTACTTTAATTGTGTGAATATGTAGTATGATTCGCAATTCGTAACAATAGCGCATCGGAGACTTTGCCTTCGAGAAAATCAATTTGGAAAATGTGCAAGATGTACGTGAATTTGATTACAAAAGCGTAGAAGAAAATCTTTTTGTCTAAAGTCACATTTTTGAGAAAACTATACACGTAAACATCTGATCCTTCGTTTTCAACTGTCCAGCTTAGATTTGTTTATTTCCGCAGAAATTTTCAAATTCGATTTTCTCAAAAACCAAGCGTCCATTGCAATTTTGTTATTCTTGATTTTCGTCTTACTTACAGCCATAGAATCTCCGTGTTTCAATTTGTTCCATGAATTACGGATCGCCTTGTATGTAAAGCCGTTTGTATCTTTCTAATCTCAGCATCTGTATAATGTTAAAAAATTCGCATCGACTTTCTGGTTCAATCGATCAACTTGTCGCTTAACCGATTCGTCATCCATCCCTCGATTAAATTTATCGCTATGTATGCCTTCTTTATCGTACTGATTAAGTTTTTAACCTTAAAATTGGCACAAAAGTTTGTATTCCGGCAAACGTAACTCATACTGAGAAAACGATTTATTTGATTCGATAAGTAGATTTTGCAAGGTGCTTCGAAAAACGGATCTCGAATCAAGATTTAACAATCACCCTGTACGTCATTCCCTTTACGCGCATACTTACAGTTTCTTGCAAAAATATTTGTATACTTAACATACGTTAGAGAACTCCTACGTGTACACTGTTTATGCTATATAAAACACTTTGACGTTCATTAGAGACGCGATTGCCAAGATTGTATTGGCAAAGTTTGAACCCGATCTGAAAATATATACGAGTGATTCTACAAAAGTGGGAATTTTTTGCAGTATTCACTTTTTAGCACTCTGAACCCTTTGCGGTCCTATGTCCAGTGTGACTGGGCTTTTTTTTCTGGTAAGTCCAATGTCCAGTCCGATATATATGTAAATGCGATTTAAACTATATTACGTTTAGTCTCGTTATAATTAAAAACTACTATACAAATACGTCAGTGGAAGTTTAATTTTGAAGAAATCAGAAATAAAAAGGTTTTCGTCATTATCTCATGGAAACGTCTCAATAGGTATCTTTTTACGGACGATCGAATGCAGTTGCACTGCTCAGTCATCGAGCGTCGCGTATCATTCGAGATATCTCTTTTTTATCCCGACTGATAAGCCCGAGCGATTTCTGAATCGTCTATCTTTCTCGATCCTCCTCGCTATGTTCGTACAAACTTAGGGACGTTGGTTTCAGCTAGCAATTGATGTCGTTTGCCGGACCTGTCGTCTATTTAAATAACCATGCAGTTCCAGAGCAACGCTTCTGACTGCAAACGGCTGAAAACGTTAAATTATATTATATTCGTATGACAGAGAAAGATAGTAACTGAAACTTCATAGGAAAATTACGAGGAACTATCAATTTAACCTATTTATACCCAGAGATTATCTCTTGCACATGAAATTCTCAGTCCTCTGCTATGTCACAGTTGCAAACTTTACTTTGCAACTCATGATCGGTGAATGTATTTGAAGTTATGTACTAATTTTTCTTTTTTTTTTTTTTTTTTTTTTTTTTTTTTTTTTTTTTTTTTTTTTTTGTATATATTTTACAGTATCTTACTTCGATCGACTTCGTTTTATCGATAAATAAGATTTACAATATTTGCCGCCACTTTTACACCTCTGTGAAGTAATTTCTGAAAGAGTGATATTTATTTTAACAGGTTTTAACTGGCATTTTGGGATTGGTAAATTTATACATCCTTGTAGGACAGTCATACATTCCATTCCACCAACTTTTCAACCTCACGGTTCGTATTGTGTTTCAGGCTTATTATATTTACTGAGCTTTATTTGCTGTAACGTAACTGTAACAGTGGCATTTAACTTTCTTTTTAATATCAGAATCGAATAGTGATAATCCTTGAGAAGACTAATTCTCTTCCGACTAATGCTTCGTGATAAAATGCGTGAGAAAATATTTGCCTCTTCAAGCAAAAGATTTCAAATATGTTTATTTCAAACATGTTACGCGAGACTTTTATAGAACTGTCAGCCTCCTGGATACCTTCTCGGTCCTTGTAAAGAGTTTTTAAAAATACACGGATGAAATCACAGACAGGTATTTATCCGTCTGACCACACATTCTAGCAATATTAGCCTGTCCTGAAGCTTGCTACATGTCATTCGTAAATTAAATGAAAAAGTGTGCGGGCAACATCGCTGCGAAATAATTTCCACTTCTGCAGAATCACGCATATACAAGTTACACAAGACATTAGGTTGTCCCAAAAGTTCTTTTTTCCATTTTGATCTATTGTTACAAAATGGATCGTACATGATTCAATAAAATAATATAAAACAAGAAATGCCGTGCATCTCTTATTTTCTCATAAAATGAAAGAAGCTTCTGGGACAACCTAGTATTCACTGTAATCTCATATATACTAAAAAAAAAAAAAAACTAGTATACAATGCGAATAGTCGCCTCCAGCATATAACGAGCATATAAGAGATGATTCCAGTTAACACCGAGACTTAGCGATATTGTGGACGATTTTCGGTTCGACCGCTTTTGTTCACAACACCTTCTTAAATAAATAAATCCAGGAGAAACATACACGAAACAAACCTTGCTACGACCTCAACAAAAAGCAACAGACAGAAAGAAACAGACTCGGCACGGGTCACTATAACGTTACACATTCGGACCTTGTCAAAAAGAGAATCCTGAACCCTGTGAATATTGCAACACCAACAACACCATCGAACATCTACTTTACTACCGCGCTAAATTCCAAGATAAACGGTGACGACAAGCGTAGGAGCATTTTCGTGAGCTACTGTAGTGTAACGAATCAATAACCATCGATTATTGGAATTTGTACTCTGGAATTGGCAATAGATAAATTCAACGTGATTCACAAGACTGGTCTAACCAACGAAGTTCGCGACCTGTGAGATATTCGATCGAGAATGTCGTTGCTAACAACCTGATTTCTATCTATAGAGATAGTTTCCATGTTCAAGTTCACTGATACCGACTACTTCTATAGGATATAAATGGGTTAGATTCACGGGTGCTCGCTACTTCGTACCGGGAATGATCTGTGTCGGCAAGGACTTGGATGGCTTGAATCTTGTTGTTGGACGTGCCTTGCATCATGGTGATATGCTCCCAGCGAAGGTGAAGCCAGAGCATGGCGTTGCTTATGTCTGTCACAACGGCAATGAACACATGAAGCATGATTTCGAGGTAAAACTAAACGATATTTAAATGACGTTATTTCTATTTCGAACGACGGACTTCTATCCGCTTGCATATCTGTTTGTTAATTGAGTTTGAGTAGAGTATTCATGTTTAATATTAATTACTTATTAAACGCTTACTTGCAAGGAACATCGCTCAAGTATGGCACACCGATGTTGGTTAAACTTTGCAAATAGGTACATAATACGTGACTTATTTGCAAACAAGCAGAATGCACATAATGCAAAAATGTATAAAATATTTAAAGAAGAGCATTTATCGTGATATTTAGTAGATGAAACGGAGAAACGTATAAAATAGCAGAAACATCCTAAACAGCGGTATATTCATCGTCATTCGGTATCGATTGGTGAAATTCGTTTCACTCTTCGCGTATACTTGCTTGCATAAATAAGCAGCCACTTACTTGCAAGTGATGCTACGTTAGGTGCCCCTTAATTAATTGCGTGATACGCTGGATCACATTTATCGAAATCAATTTCCGTCGATTCGATCATGCCAGCGTATTTGTTCGAGCGTGAAGAATTAAGAATTAAAGATTGGAAGGGTGACGATCGTGCCCCTTCATCGATCCCTCTAAACAGCGTATTTCTAAACGACGAAACTATGCGGATAGTTGTAAGATACTTATTCTCGTAATAGATTTTGATGCCCGCCGAATTCCACTGGGTCCACGCGAGTAACGGTCACGTTCCACCACACGCGGTCGAATCTGGAAAAACGGTGGAAGGAGAAATGCTTTACGTAGGCCGTGCTTTTCAAAATGGTGTACCGTGCGTGGGAAAAGTAAGTTCACTTTTTTATTTACATTTCAATGCAGTTTGTGGAAACATCGACCAAACAATTACAAGGGACACTTCGTAAGTAACCTCCACAAGGTTCTAGCCGTCATTCGCGTTATTCCCTAACAATTAATTATTAACGAACCAAGTTGAAAATATTCACGTATGTTGACGTATAAGCAGCAAAGTATCGATACGAGGTTAGGCATATAAAAATCTTCGGCCAGTGTGAGCCGGCTGGCAAATGTTTCACCGATGCCAGGGGAACCCCAACGCACGGAAAAGCACACGCGATAATAAATTCCAACCACAAGTGGCCGCGTGCACCGCGTTCGTCGCGTCGCGTCGCGTCGTGTCGACGCCATCGATGAAGGAGCTCGCAAGACTTTTATGTTCCTGACCCCATCATACCGATACTTGGTTTCAAAAAGCATGGTACAATTGAGACGAATAAAACAGGAACAACTTGGCGCGGAGCTGCCCACACGGATTTATCATCATCCACAATGCCCACTTCAAACCTGACAAAGTTCGCAAAAAGATAATAATTATCGGGTCTGCTCGTCCAATGATGGACAATTTCGTTCACATGACAGCGGACCATTTGTTTGCTCTTTGACTATTTCTTTGGACTTTTCCAGTCAGGTTGTCAGCCAGATTGTCCGAGCGAAACGGACTTTCTATACCTTGCGGACTGCACATGTAATATATATGTTGACATACATCTATATTTTCAACTTTATTTGTCAATAAGTTATGGGGAAACAACGAGCGATGGGTAAAAAGAATCGAGATAGAAAATCCAAATCAAATATATATATTTCCGGTTGGACGCGATAAGAAATCATAAACTCTCGTAGAAAATTCTTTTTTTCCGATTATGCGTTAAAACAGAGATAATATTAACTGTACCAACCGTTAGTTGGAACGACGATAAAGATTTCGGCAGAAGCACTGGAATTTAGTCGCATTTCACCCCAAGCGATTCGAAGATTCCATCTTTCGTGATTTGTCAAAAGCTAAGACACGAAACATACTTTTCTCAAATACTTTGCATTTGAAACTTTCACGATAATTAATAGATAACATACCTGTGGTTCTTCGGGTTTCGATCGTGCATGTAACAATAGTTGAATTTATTCGAATACTTTGCACTAGTAATAAGTCTTAACTATCTTCTTACGTAATGAATCACGATGAACTTCAACTAATAACACAGTGCCGACTGTATGTATGGTAGGTGAGTAATAAGTTCGTTCGTGTTTATCTTAAAAGACTATGTACGTCGAGTACTAGACACCATTTCTCTCACTAACTTATTTATCTCGTTTCTCTACAAATGTATATAAAAATTATATACATTTTATATTCTATACATTATATACATTATTTTATATACATTATACGCTAACATATGTAAAAATGAAATGTTTTACGCTTGCCCTTCGATCACGCCTCAACTACCGAGCCGATTCAATTCAAAATTGGCACAAGTATAATTGAGATGCAGGATTAGAACATGTGCTATTTGTTCTTCCTTAAGTCACATTAATATCTATCCCCTCTGTCTTATCTATCTTATCTCTATCCCCGCTTCTCCGCTAACTCAAAAGCGCATGCGACACTTGACCATGGGCACGTAAATAGTGGGACCATAGCAAGGATATATGTAATAGGTTCTTGGTTCCACACAGGCGAACATGGATGATTGATGACTTTTAGTTTAATATACAGTGAAGTCTTGGTTATTCAAGTCCCGTTTAACCAAAGTTCCGTATTATCCCAGGTGCTTCGAACTTTGTCGTAACTTGGTTTTTTTCGAAAGTTTAACGCAGAGTCCGAGGGTGGAAATAGTCTGGTATTGTTAAAACGACTAATCAAACTTACAATCGATTAAATGATTAATTAAACTTAAATACATGTACAATATTACATTATCAAAATGTTCTTTTCACAATTTTAATGCACGACTTATCGACAGTCATGGACTTTAACGCATTATTCGAATTTTCGACGGTCCGAGGTAGATTCGATCCACGTCAAGCCGGATAATCGACACTCTGCGGTATTTTGATTTACTGTCACGGTTAGTGGCACTGTTTATTCGTGTTAATTGTTTTATTATTTTAATATACAGGGCTGATGATTTGGTTTCCCAAATAATATGCACATAAATAAGTAAATAATTATATTTCCCAAGCAACGTCTTACACTAGAGCTAATCTCTCACAAAACGAACTTAGATGTTTGCATCTTTTCTTTCCCATAAAGATATATTACTGGATAAAATCGAACGAACTTATTACCCAGTATTTTATTACTGTTTTAACTCGTTGCACAAATATTCTTGCAGTACTTAATTGATTTCAGTTGTCGAAGCGATAGATCGAGTGAATAAAAATATTGAAGTGATCACTCGATAATAACACCAAGTCGATCGACACTGGGAGTGCGCACATACTCAACGAATTTTCTAACTTTGTTCTATCGAGCAATCAGGCGCCCTCAAACGAAATAAAATGTATTCTTTCTCCCTGATTTATTATTGCTCGTATAATCGTTTTATATAATCCGTCCTGAGATAGTTTCCATATATCGCACGAGATTTCGTACAATTTCACATTTTCTTCTTCCAAGTTTTACGTATTTCTTTGCTTTTCGCTGCAACTTACTCGTGTCTCTGTTACATTAGATTTTTCTTTCCAGGTACATAGAACCCACGGAGTATTGTACGTACCTTATGAAGGCAGGGAAATCCCATTTAGAGATTACGAAGTGCTGGTACTATCTTAATCTGACTGTATGTAAGAAACGTTCAATTTCTTGAACGGTAAAAGTACTTAAATCTGCACTCAACTGTAGATAAATATAACTTTATTATTAAAGTATATGAAGACACAGCTCTTTACTTACATAATGCGCTACACGATTTCGCTGAAAATTTCATTATTTACATATTCGCTATATACTTTATGATTGTAAAAAAAAGCTCATTACAAACTGACTATAACAAATTCAGAAATACTTGATATGTGCTTATTAATGCATTAATGTACTGATAGTAGCTATAAGTAAGCTATAAGTATGAACACTGGAAAAATAACGTAGAAATTGTATGGTTTATGTGGAATGCATAAATACATATTAATTTACGACGAAGTGACTTAATAAATGAAATTACGAGTAACCCAGGAAATTACACGTTTGTAGTAACGATAAAAATACAAACATCCGTGATTAAGGATACTCTCGACACATATTCACGTAACCTCGAAAAATTTAGAGGAATCCTTAATGAACTGGATTAGTAGAGTTGTAGAAGTTTGTAAAATTGTTAAAGAATTTGATATTTATTATTTCCTGTTGTCTTATCTAATTATTTTCAACATTTATTGAAATACAATTTGTTCAACACAGATAATTTATTTTCCCCTCCTGACAACTGACCAATATACATAAAATATCATCGACACAAATTAATTTAATTTAATAATTTATTTATTGACATATTCACGTTTATTAGTTTTAACATATCTTGTATCTCAAAAGTTTAATATTTAAGCCGCTTGTTCGAATAAAATTAACGATTTACAACTTAAAAAGTATTTCTACAACTTCAATCGGCATACGATCCTTGTTAAAATCGAATTGTTAAATTAAATTCATTATAAATTAACAGATACGCGTAGAACAGATTTCTCCTCTGGTCATAAATAATTATATTTAATGTAAAAGAAATTGAATAAAAGTATTACGTTTTGTTTCAACAGGAACGTGGGAAAATTCACGTGGAAAGAGAAGCAGATGTTATAAAACATAAACTTTAGTAATGCTTTCTCAAAAAAGATTTTAACGGATGCATTAACGTATTATCTACCCTTCGGCAGCCCGATTAATATACCGAGAAAAGTAATTTATCGGCAGTTCGTTAACGCAATGAGAAAAAGGGAGCCCGGGTTCTGTTGCCGCCCTATTCAACAGATGACTAGGTAGTCTGCTCTCCCTCTTTTCATTATTCAACCCCTAACAGCAGAACATTTTAACGTAGTTGTTCTAAATCGTTAGCGGTTGTGTCAAATTTTATTTCCCGCGTTAATCAGTTTTTCTAAGTCCATTAAAGACCTTTCTCTAACGTAGTGCTCTAATGCAACCTCACCGCTAATCAATCCAACTGACTTATTTAAGAACACTCGAGGCACACTATTTAATCAAACATAATTTAAAGAGATCATTTCTATTAACATTGTTAATTGGATCTTCATTATCCATATTTTATATATATTTCTAACAAGTACAGACATATTACGTACATTTTGAAATTTCATTAGCGGCGTAATTATACAATCGTGGCAATTACATTGGTAAAATTCTGTACGATTTTGAAAATGTGTACAAAAGTTGCAAAATATTTGGTACAACTATGTATTTTGCAGAAATTGTGAAAGTATTCAAACAGACGATCATTCACGACATTAATTAGTGCTATTTAATTAGTGCTAGTTAATTAGTGGTATTTGGTAGGACCGCTTTTAACGATTGTTATATGCCTCGGGCAACTATTCATACTGTATATTAATTTTTGTTTCATTTACCTTGTAATAAATATTTGCGAATTCTATATATACTTGTATTTTCAAATTGAGTTCAAATTTTGTCAATATGACCATGACAGTCGCGTATAAAATCTACCTTCGTGCTAAATAATATCACGTGTGTTATATAAATTAATCTTAGAGTGTATTTTCGAACGTTCGTGACTTTGAATATGCGTCCTGGCTCCAATAAGGCACACAGCGAATGTGATAAACGGCAAAGAACGTGCGAAATAATTAATGGGAACAGAGTGAACAACGCCGGTTGTTACATGGTAAAGAAAATTGTAAGGTATAATAAGAAAAAGCGATAAAGAGAAAAAAATTGCTAGTAAATTATCATTAGGTGCTTATTAAATAAATAAGACGTATGTCGCGTTATTAAAAAAAAGGTGAATATTGTACGATCTATACGTTTAGTAAAACAGTAGAAGAATTGTGCTTGTATATCGTGAAATGGCCTGACATCTGAATTCTATGAACTCCCATGTCTGGTTTACGTCGTGTTTATTCCAAAATCCAACATTTGTACAATCAAATATTTTTTGCTACGGAGGAATAGCCTAACTCTTGGTACATAAAAGATACGTAGATATTTAATTCCTAAGAAATCATCTGTTTAAAAACTGTTGCGTCTATCAGTAGCGCACGCGAGCCAAGTTGCGGACGAAAGCTGGCTGTTCGACGAAAAAGCTTCTGCGGGAGAAGTTGAGACGAAAGAGTCGAGCGTTAGGGATGTATGGCGAAAACGAAAGGGAGCGCTACGCATAGACAACACATCTGTGCGGTTGAAAGCAACCAGTGGTCGTTTTCTCAGTACACACCCGTTATGTGGTGGGCACGTGGCCGTTGCGGCATTATATTCCCATGGCTGGCACGTGGCCGTACGTCGGTACCCCAAATCCCCCTTCATAAGCAAGAACCCTACCACCTCTTATTGCTGGGGAGCCGGTGCCCTCGAGGGTTGGTCGCGCTATTTAATATTTTGATCGGAGAGAGGCGTCTGCGTTTCGTTTGAGTAGCAAGCACTAGGGGTTGTCCACGTGCTCGCGATCGTTCCCTTTTGATTAATTTCGGTACGGATCGACTGGCACGAACGTGGATGATGCTCGACAAAGGAAAGCTCCGAGGAAAGCTTCGTTCAGGGGGAGAAAACCTAGAACGAGAAAGAGAGAAGAGAAATAGGAACAGCTGGCACCGAGACGAGAATCAGACGACGAGTACAATGCGACTTCGATACAGGGGCTAAATCAACCTTTGTCCCTCCTCTGGCCGTCCAAACGCGTTCCAATCGACACACGATGTGCACGCGTACACGCGTTCTCTTTGCGATCATCCTCCTATATTGTATAATCGCGTACCACTTGCATTTGAGGGGAGGAATATCGGTGACGACACCTCGTTCTCGATGAAACGTACATACCCCAGCCAGACTGATTCTCATTACGTGTATATAAAGAAGGCGACCTCGATGTCCTGTCAAGGCTATTATCTTACATCCGAATTCGGTTTCCACGATTCACATCTTAATCATCGTAAATAAGCATCTCTGCTAATTGGGATACATACAGCCTGGTGATCGGTGAAAAGGAAATTTAATTTATTATAATTCCATTACGGTTTAGATCGTATCTATAAACTTTAAATCAAATTTTTAGTTTCGACCTTAATTAAAGAAGCAGGAAGAAGAAGGAGTAACGTAATCTAACTGAAACTTGCGTATTCCGTTTGTGTATTTGTAGCATTAAAAAGTTATCCGTTTAACGAATTTTTTTTGAATTTTTACTGAATTTTTCGTTTGCCCTTACGTTTGCTTTACGTTGAAGGCAATCGTACGAATGGACTGCGGATCTTTACGCATCTGTAGAAAATTAAAAGCTGTAAACGAAATACAAATATCCGAAGCAGGTATAGTACTCGTTGTAATATTTGGCGAGTGAAACATGTCGCCCTTAAGCTTTCCGCTTCTCTCGCTGTTCGCGAAAATGTAAATTTGCATAAGTATCCGCAATCTACCTATACCTTTATTGAAATTCATTTTAATTATGTATATACATACATTTATGCTACATACATAATTACAATCAAAGATTTACGAGCATTAAAATTGAACGCTGATTTCGATATATTACACGGTTGTGTACGAATCGAATTTCAACTAACGTTCGACTGATACGTTTATTTTGAGAATTTCGAGAAACCTAACCGAAACGAGTATACGCGTACGACAGGAAAAGCAGAACCTGAACCAGAACTCGAATCGTGATTCGGGAACGGCAAAGGGGAACAGCTGCTCTCTCGTCGATCGACGAGAGTTCTGCAGCTGTTGTCACCAATGTTGTTGCTACTGCTGCTGATACTCGTGAATCCCGTTAATAAAGAATTGTTTTATCAGCTGTGCGCCCGTTGATATACCATTACCGATGCTTAATAGCATTACTAAATCACACCTTTCGCTACTTCTGTTGATCGTTTTTCACCATAAATAATTATATTAAATTTCACGTTACTTTCGTCATTTTGGTTCTCGGTACAGAAAGGGAGAAAGCTACAACTTTCGCGTACAATTTATGGACTACGATAGTCGCTGATATGTCGAAATAAAACTACTGTAACGTGTTTCGTGCAATCCGAATGATAAACTAAAAGAATATACAGACGAGACTTAAAACTTAAGTTTAAAAATAGCAGATACAAAAGTATTTCATCCCGTCTCGTGTTAGACGCATGGCGTAAATCTTTGGAATCTTCAATTTCTCAAAGATACATGAACATTCGCGATCTACTTATTTCTTTCGACGTAAGGGAACGACTCATTTCCGCTTTCCGGTGATCTTTTCAAGGATGAGGTCACCATTAAGGTGGTGACGCGAGTGCTGCTACCGACAGGTTCCTTTCCGTAGGGTTTTCCCGTGAATAAAAGCTACGTATGGGGGCTTTCTTTCCGCTGGATCATAGGGGTTGGGGTGGTCCTCGCGACACGAGTAGCAAGTATGTATATACGTTCCACGGCCTTTAGCCCCTCTTTTTCCCCTTCCTTTCTTCTTCCTCCAGTGCCTGCTCTCTTTCTCAGCTGCAGCTGCTCGACACACAGGCCCCACGCCATCTGCCATTACAGGCTACACATGCACGCGCGTCTCCAACAAGACCCCAAGATCCGTAATGGCTTTTCGACAATACTGGGTGTTCCAAATTTTCGATTCAACTGCGTTAACACGATCTCTGACGATCTGATTTTCGTTTTCTGCACGACTCTATGATAGCGAATAATTTCTATACGATTTTCATCCTGTCTTTATATTTTGAAACTTTACGTATCGATCATTCGCCGCAACAAAGGAATAGCTAGAGAAATTTGTTGCTTTTGAGTCGCTTGTACGGAAAAATTGGTTATCGTTCAATACTTTTTTTAGCAGTCGAATCCTATAAACGAGCCCCTATATTATTACACGAACGGGCTTGCTTCGCTATTGCATTTCTACGGTTGCTCCTATCGGTTCGATACAATTCGAACGATACAAACTCGTTTCCCTTAAAATCGTGATTTTCGAGGTATGTCATTGTGGCGTCAACAGCCAACAAGTATATTTAATATGAATCGTTATGAAATACTTTTTCATAATCTCGGGATTTTTAGTTCACGTTGTACATAATCTAAAAGTATGTGCCGACTCGAAAGCAGAACGCGGTGAACGTGTTAAGCGATTAATCCCAAGTTGCTTTATTATTAAACTGCAGATTTTTATGCATTTGTGAAGGTGCCAAAATGCACAATGCGCGTAATACGCGAAAATATATAAAATATTATACGTTTGTATAAAATATCCAAAGTATAATACTTTCTATCTAAACGAATTTTCTACCTAGATTCTATCTTTTTAATCATCTCGATAAAAAATACGAATCCGCATAAATATGCACAGTCCATTTATTATTACGTTCCTTCGATAAAGCATTGCAACACTATAGACAACGCGAACAGATTTTTCTGAATTTTCATCGTCTAATTTCCAATTAACAGGTTCGCGAATTTTCCCCCTGCATAAAATTGCTTGATTATTAAAAATGGATATAAAGTGAAGTATAAGACTATCGTATTGTTGTAGTGTTATAATACTACGGTGATGGGTTTATCTATCTTTTAACGGATTTGTTACGCTTCGAAGACTATGTAAATTGTTACGAGATTTACATGAGGTGCTTTTGTATTTGTTGCCATGCTTTTAACGATCCTCTATTATGTTCATCATTGATATTCGTTGCAAAGAATCGTGACTAAGGATAACGAATCAAAACGATCTGCTTACGTTGCCGTATGTATTCTATTCGTCATATATTATTCACGCAAACAAGATGCATGAAAGCACGTTAGTCGCTTCCATTTTTTCATCTCTCAGACTCCATACCCTTAACGCCGCATAGCAGGAATGATATTTCAATTTATGCATTTTCTACCTGTAGCAAATATTTGCGCTTAAAAACGTGACGGTACAGAAAAATTATGCACTTATTTAAAGATCACGAAAGGATATTCTTTTTTTTTTTTTGTTTCTTGTCCAATAAAACGATAGTTTCATTTTTACATCGCGAATGGGATTGACAAATCACAAATCAGTCAAAGATATTAGTAGACATATGTAGATCTTGTTGTTTGTATAGAAATGTGTCTTAGAATTATAATCGCGATATTTATTATGCATCGACATATACAATGAAGCATATGGATACCATTACAGTTCAGAAATAATTAATTTTTCATCGTCGAAACGGAGGATGCTGTATAGAATGAAAGCTCGATAAATAAATAGGTATGCGGACGGAATATACGGAAGCATGATAACATTCGTATCAGTGAAAGCATAATTAATTTCTGATTCAATAATCATACTGAAATTGCTTAATTGTATACAGTATAAAAGGACTTACATTTTCCGTAAATATCACAATTCTTAAACCACAATTTTTATAAGCAGAAACGTCATAATTGAATACAAATTTATAATTTTATATTAATTGTAAGATTTAATTCTACTTTATTTCTGTGTTTAATATTTATCTTTGCGATTTAATATCGACAAAAGGCATTCGAGAATTAACAAGATTCAAGACATATATAGCTAAAATGTAACGCAATTTGTTCGCTTACGCTTTCGTTAAATAAAAAGACGTAAAAACCTGATACACGAAGCCCTATGAAAGTAAGCTTAACGTTATATCGATATCTTAATACCTAAATGTTTTAAGCAAACATCAATAACGTCCAGCTACTTTCTTGCCGCTGAAACCGATTTTTGCGATTTATATAACCTTCGCGGGAGAAGAACGGATACAAATAATCAAACGCAGGATAAGTCATTGCTACACATTCGCATCTCATCGAAAGTAAAATCCTGGATCCTGTGACCATTGCGACCATCAACTTCATCGAACGTCCACTTTACTACTGCGCCAAATTCAAAGACGCAAGATGGAACTTAAAAATGCCCAACAGCGTGCAATCGCTTCTAACTAATAGAACACGGCGTAAACAGACTCCAAGTTTCCCAAAGGAAATAAATCTTCTGCACTGCCTATAGAGGTACACGAAACTGCCCAATTCGCTGCCAAACTAACAGGCAACAAATTATCGAATAATTAACTAACCCTTAACGATCCAAGTCTGCCTCTCTAGCACCACCGATGTGCTGTGCTCTACTCCAAATGTATTTTTCGGCCGTTATCGGTGATTGTTTACAAATCAAAAATAATACTCCTCGGTCAGTTAGAAGCGATCGGTAAAGACAGTCGGATCTGAACCTGTTTCATCGTAAACCCATCTATTTGAATTATGCAATGAATTATGAATTATGTAGATGAATTACCTTTGTGAGGAAAATATAGATAGTGACGATGACAATTTTGATGTTCGCATCTATAATGATGTAGCCGTTGACTTGGAAAGCAGTTTCTCGGTAAGTCAGATGCATAAAATTCGATAGATTTACGTAGATTTTCATGGCTGACTGTACATTCATGCCGACTGCCATAGTGTTTTCACGGTAGCTCAAGCTGTGATAATAACAGCTAAAAATCGTATTCATCGACGTCATTTTTGCACAATGTGCTTCAGTTACAGCCTTGCAACGGGAGTTGCACCGAAATTACCATAACGAACAATGAAGGTAGGGAAATACGAGAAGGGTGTGGAATTTGGGCACACAGCCGGCACGCGACATGGGGTTAGCAACAATAGCTGGATCACCGATCCCCATTCAAAGGTTTCAGGCGTCGCCGCTGGCGTTTTCAAGAAAGTTATTCTGGATACCCCGTTCGTTTGTCGCACTGCCTGTTTAACTGCGCGAAGGTTAAATCTCGAATCTGTCAATTTACGAATCCGCCTTTGAATTTTTCACGAGCACTCGCGCCATTTGGATTTGGTAGTCGCATCGGCAAAACACCTCACCGCTTGTGTCTCGACCGTGGTATTTGTTTACTTTACTTGCACGAAAAGAAGAAAACTTAATGCTTCGTATCGATCGACTGTTTCGTCGTAACTGAAGGCGTTCGTTGATCGACGAATGATCGACTTTTTTCTATTTTACGTTACGATAGAACTACGTTTTTCCGAAGTTTGTTTCTTACAACGAAATTTTTATCAATGATCGATCAACTGAACTGTCTCCGGTTCAATTCACTTAGCTGCGTCGCGTCAGCCCTTGTTACGCGAACGAAAAGTAAAATAGGCAAAAGTGCGAAACCAGAAGGCTTCTGTTTTACGATTCTTCCGATTATATAAACCGCTTGCCCTCCGAAAAGTTAGGGTAAGTAGAGTTCTACCGTATATCATACTTTAGTTTTTATATACGTTATATTTTCTTGTTGAGAAAAGTTAAGTTGGCATGATCGCTAGTTACTACAAGCTAAGTTGGTACGACTTCTAACGACGCTCTTTTGTCTTAGAAGTCGACCACTTGTTAATAGACTAAGTGTATCCTGTTTGTTAAGCCGTGTTGTACGAGGCGTAGAAATATAGAAAGATAAATCGAATCTATGTGAATCGATTAATTACCAACCCCAAACCTACATTAATTAACATTTCTCCCATATTATATCTTTTGTATTGTATTATATAATATTCGATGATCGATGGAAAGACCAATACTATAAATGTAATCTATCAATAAGGAGGTAAGCAGTTTAATCGTAGAAAAATATAGTTCAATAATATCGAAATTGAAAAGCTGCACAATTCTAACTTTAGATTAATTTTAGGTTCAAAATTATATTAGGAAATTGTATTAAGACAAAAACGATTAAAAGATGTAAAACGCAAATAGAAATTCAGCCAGATGTTGAAATTCTAAAGGACTATAAAAGGTTAAAGGTAATATTATTATTTTATCTCGATCTTTTTTCTCTTACGCTCAAATAAATAACATTCGGGATACGTGAACGCACATTGGTGCATACGAAATGTTTTACTAAAGCTCAAACTTAACGCGACAATATTGTACCACGCCTCCTAATTACATCGAAAATTAAAATTGGGTACTGTTGAGATAATTGAAATTGTTTTCGCTGTAGGAGTTAATATCTCTAATTAAACTGAATGGCTTTAACACACAAAGTACTATCGATATCGTAATAATTATGTGTATGACATGTAATACAACGTTCTATAGTATATATGTTATGTACACACATATAACATATTGGTGACCTAACGCGTCATCTGTTGGTTCACCTTGAAGACATGATTTCCTTTTGAAACTTTGTTATCGACCGAATTATGAAAGCTATAATTTATATACATATGTAACTTGTACGCAATTTTAATTATCCGAGTACGCACATATATAAATTTACAGAATTGTAATTTTAATTGTGTGTGTCTGTTATAAATAATTGATATTATCGATGAAACGTAGAACGATTTCGGAGCTGTTGCGCACTTATGTACTCGTAAAATCCAATTTCCATCGGAAATACATAAATGTGACAGTAAGATGAAATCGTAGAATCCTTTTGTCTTAACACGTTCACTGCGTACATCCCGCACATCACATGCGAAACCCGCGTTCGCCCTTCAGTGCAAACTTTTAAAATATCTATACGACGCGTGGATGATACTGATCTAAGTGCGAGACATAATTTATAAATCTAAAAGAAAATTCTAAAAGCGTCTTCCATGATAATTCATATAAATATAATATGTAAAGCTTGATAGTATATTTATACAGAGATAGATTCAGTATAAAGATTATTCGTTATTATAGATAATGTCTAAATCTAAGAATTCGATCAACAACGAACGTTTTAACGTGGATTTTACTTTTTCTTTGTTTAACAGCGAATGAAAGTAGAAATTAATGTTTTAAAAATTGTATTAAAGATACAGATGAGTCTTATTCGATAAAGAACTAAGCTTCATATTTGAAAATGAAATACCACTCGCTTAAAACATTACGCACATACAATATTATTGGATTTAATAAAAGCGCACAAGTAAATCGTGTTATAATTTCCACTTTCAATTAACGCCTAAATAATTACGCGTCCGACACCGTCAACTCCCGTGTGAGTTACATCCTTTATACGGATTCTATTACGAAAATTTCAGAATCCGGTATATTCAGTTCATTTTCAACACGGTGCGCCGCATGAATTCTGCGTCTGCATACCAATGATACGATTGTAACCAAACCAGCGTTATCTTTTCGCTATTGTTTGGAAATAATTTGACAGTACTTCGGTTATCGCATTAATTCCGCAAAACTATTTATCACGGTAACACGGTGAATGTAATTAGTCATCCACCGCGCTCTCTCACCGAGGTCGAAAGATTCATAAAATAGCCAGTTACGTCAGATTCAAGAGAGATGGGGAAAATGGATAATTATATGTTTTTATTACAATTTTGTAACAGCTCTAGGCCAAAACGAATTCCGCCAACGATCTCCGGCAGAGTCGTTCGATCAGTGATCGACGATGCGATAGGACCATTAATGATAATAATGATAATCCTACTGCCAGTGTAGATTCTGTTGTTAAGGCGATTTGTCAAGGGCTCGTTCTTCTTTCTCCATCCACTTCAATTTAGTATGCCTTTTTTTTTATTTAAAAGATTAACGTCCCACCGACATCTGGGCCATTATCGATCTACCGATTGGCAGTACTTAGATAAAATCGTAGAACCTATTTATTGCTTTGGATAAATTCGAAAAGGTTCTTAACATTCTTCGTACAAAACATTCCTTTACTGATTGGAGAAGTTTTGCCTGATTTCGTAAGGTTTCGGTTTTCTTACGAAAGATCGATATGTATTGAAGAGTCGAAGAACGTTGACATGTGTTTCAGCGAGGTAAAGGTATTCCCTTTCAGGTGAGGAGGAATTTGTGAGGAATTCGTGACCTGGAGACTGCTATTACGCAGAAATATTCTAAATGTTTTGGGTTGCAAGGTCTACGAACAAAGGAACTAATAAACAGATGTCTATTTATGTTCCTTGTAGCCTCTAGCCAAAGGTATAAGGTTAACATTTTTGGTAATGTCCTTTTGCTATAAATACATGAACGTGCTCCCTATCGATTCCATCGTATTGTAACACTAGGAGAGTAAGGATCTGAATCAGCATAAACTTATACGTTATACTTATACTTATACTTGTACTTATACCTTTAATTATTTCAACATACTTTTCTATTACGAATTCGTCTACTCGTTCTTCAAAATCAGTCAACCTGAACCTCAACATGGCCAACGTGGATCCTCTTTGGAATGATTCGGTTTCTGCCATTGAAGGATCTTCGTATCGCGTCATGAAGAAAATTGTTTGAACTGTTGCTCGATCTAATTGATTTTTCAACGTTCCACTTGTGGTTCCACGCTTGTTTGACGTGTGCTGTATCATTCTTTTAAGATCTTGATGTGACGTTGATGTTGATGACGTTGATTGGATATTTATCGCTTCTTTGGTTGCGTTGTCTGCAGCTTCGGTACTCGATATTCCTTGATGGACTGGAATTCATGCTATAGTAATTTGTTGCTGATAGATCTGTGTATAATTCGAGTATGTCTCTTATAACGAAGTTGTTGCTAGATAATTGTTACGAGTATCGTTGCTACTGAGCTGCTAAATACCACAACTCTTTTATACCGATCGTTTTTAACAGCTTCCAGCGCTGTAAGTATGGCATAGCATTATCTGATTACTACACATTATACTATATGTACGAGGGTGTTGTTAGGAGTGGTCGCTGTAAAACTGGCGTTTGAATTTAGTATTTTTCTTTAGCGATTAAACCAATAGCTTATTATTAAAAAGCGTAGAAAACATTTGTACAAGTTCTCCGACGTAGCCTTTTTTACTTTTGTCTTCTGACGTGTCTCTTTTATCTATCAATACAGAGAAAGTTATGATTCGTAATATTTCCGGTATTTCTAAACCCATGCATTTGTTAATAACATTTTGTAATGAGAGCAGATATTTTGTTTCTTTTGAGCCAAATATTTTACGCTATTGTCGATTTCCAAATGTTGAATATGGAATGGAAAAATGTCCGAATAAATAGAAGCTTCCGCTGTGCTCAACAACGTTTGTGGAAACTCTCAATTCCGCTTTCTTTACATTGTTCTCCAAAGAGCAGGTTGTTGAACCTTCTGCTCCATGTCTTACCTCCTTCAGACTTCTTGCCCATACATTTACTAAATAGGTCATTCTTTTATTGTGCTTCAGCAGCTCACATCTATCTGCTACGAGGATACCGCTGCAAGCTGTATCCTTAGTTTCATATTGGTCATTACGGAATGCCTGCTTTTTAGGAAGTTTCTTTGCAGCACGAGACAGCATGCTGCTACCATTGTCCATTTATAAAATACTTGTTATTAATTGATTTTCGTCTAAATACATTAAAAGAGCTATTTACGAAAAGAACAAATAATCGTAAAACTAAAACGACGTAGTCACTGCCTTCGAATTTATCGCCTTAAAGAATACACGAGTGATCGATTTCGCGTGTCATATTTCCAGGATAACAAAATACTTTATTAGATTACATTTCTTAGATTACATTGGTACAACAGTGTTAAATAGTTGTCTTACCTGATTCCTTCCGATATCTATCGGAATTTCAAAATTCGACAAAACTGTACAAAATCATTGTCACCTCACAATCAACAAGCGTCTATCTATGCACTTGCTGTTGATACGCGCAATTCGCTTCGTGCTTTGAAAGAGTGGAGTCACCAACCGTCGCTAACGCCAATCGACGCCGACTCCTCGGTAAGAACTAGTCTGTTCTCCCTCTGTTATTGTTTGCTACGTCAAAACCCCTCTCTGCTGTCCGTACTCCTGGCAACCGTGATAAACAGGATGCAGGCGATGGCGCCTGTCTGGCGGTCCAGTTATCCGATCTATGCAGGTGGAGCTTGGTCTCGCTTATCCGATCAAGTGCCTCGTAGCGTAATCATCCGATATATGCAAAACGGATAGGTTACAACCCTCAGAATTATTTCTCTAGTCTTTTATGTCTTTTATGTATCGTTTGGAACTTCAAGGAAGCCTCCCTACTACAATTCCATGCACATAACGGAGCTTGCATCGGTCGGAGCAGCTCAGTCCATCGTCGGATCTTGACCGTACAACGATGGATTAGTGGATAACAGTGTCTTAACAGTTATCAAGTGCTTTCAAGTCGCTTGAAAGTTCAGTGCTCACGGGTTACTCTGTCGCTAAACTAGAACACGACAGAAACAACTTTCTCTAATTCATAGGTGTTTTGTGTGATTTAGTTCAACCATTGGTTGATCAGTGTGCCAATTCGCCTGTTTATAAATGTTCTTCCATGCTAAGTTTATACAACTTATCGTATCGTTGAACGTAATTACAATTAATTGTAATAATTCGTTTAGGTGCCAATGTCTGTAATGACATTGAATATTACCAATATGAATATTACCAATAGGCAATCGTCTGACGATTTATGCGAGTGATTCTTTAACGTTATTTTACGTGACGATTAAACGAGAGTAACACCAATCCCCTAAATAAAGGAGATAGATAAATATTCCTCCTTTTAGTTACATAAAGCGGCGTTGCACCGTCATTAGTGACATAAGTTTTGCAGGCCACTGACGCAGCACTCAGCACTGGAATGCAAATATCCGCGTGATAATTACAATTTGATCGAACGTTGCGCCGTTTGTTCCATACTCGTTTACGCGTCGAATACTCGAAAACGCGTCGAATCTACGCGTTACGCGTAGATCGCGTAGTTAAAAGAAAACGAAGACGTCGCGCTGGAAAAATAAAGCGTGCCTGTCGAGCCGGAGTCAAGTCGCGCATGGGTAGGTCCCCAGACCGAAGAAGCCGCAGACCGATTTCATGCAAACTGCTGCTGCCGATACATCGTCTCGCGCTGTCCCAAGTATTCGCACTGCCAAGTCAATCCCGGTGCTCGTGGACCAAGCCACGCAATGTCTACCAAAAGTCGCTGAACTGGCACGTGAACAACCCGAGCTTATGGACCTAACCGTGGACAACGACATCAGCGACGCCGAAACGGTCATACTTCCGTTTTCTTCCTCCCTCGATTATGTTACAATCGAGCATTAACTTTTGCGTCTCTCGTGAAGAATACTCTGATACGTGTATCTTTTCCCTTTATAAATAATTTTTGAAAAATAAACGAACTTATCACTCGATCCAATGGATGGAAATCGATGGGTAGAGCATAAATACAACTATAATTATACTGATTATATCAGAAGCGATAATATCGAGCGATTGTCATCGCTTTATTCACATGTATATAGATGAGTTTAACATGGACAAAATTACATTAAGTGCAAACAAAATTAACATGCTGTGCATAGCTATATGGTATATGTACAACACTAGGATCGATGGGAAACCATTAATGAAAACTGATCGTAATGCACTTTAATTGTGTTAATTTGCACATACGACTCCCCCGAGATGTTGGTTAACGTTTTAAAACTGAAAAGTTAAACACTCTCGAGAACCTATCATCTCCGGTTCGTTAGAACTGTTTCACCGGGAAATAAACGCACGAGCGATAGCAACGAAAATAAAACATAGAGAAAGCAAACATTTGTTATTTCTAGCAACGCACCAGTACCGCGTGTTTCGTTTATTAAACGTTTATCGTTCCTCTTTACGATTGAATTGTTCTCTAATTGTTCTCCGTTTTCTTTCTTTCTTTTTTCTTTTTTCTTTTTTATTTTCTTTCTTTCTTTCTTTTTGTAAAGTTTCCAAGTTTACTTATGATCGGGATTTGAAGTGGCCGTCCGTTTATGACCGAAACAGCACACCTGTCTCTTTTGGGAAAGTCCGAATTTCCAATTTTTTACCTTCCAAGTTGTAAACTTTATATGCGGACCTCGTCGAGAGGCTAATTAGGACCCTAAGTGCCCGATCGGTCAGGTCTAAGGTAAACAACAGGTATCAGTCAACAATACCAGAGTATACAATATGCGGCCACGAGAGTACACAATTATAAGATTTGAAGTAATAGATTCCATCCCATAGAACCCGTGGTAAGAAGGAAAACCGGGAACGGAAAGTTAATATATAAGGACCAGACGAAACTTCTTGAGAGAGTATTATGACCAGAGTCTTGCAACGTTCATCAGAGCGTCATACTATACTTCTTGCTATACTAAACCGTATTGACTAAAACATGACATTATTCTGTATCTTAACGTGCTAGTAATTCTCTTCGTGTATTCTAAACAGTGCAAATAAATAATCTAAACGTACTACTACTCAACATCTTTAATTTACCTCCAGCTTGAGCGTTAATCCGGTTCAAGGTTCGCGATATTAACCGATCAGTTGCAATCTGACTGATTAGTTGAGAATTCGCAACAACTTATTCGATCGAATTAAATCTATGTCACTTATATGTAAAAAGAAAATTAACCATCAATTATTCAGAAAACTGACGCGTTCTCGGTTTCGGTGATTTTTAAATATGTTTATTACAATAATCGCAGTTCTAAAAACGGCGGTGAACCTCGATATCGATGAAGATTATTACAACGTCACATACTCGCATCGTCACTCGCATTATCACACTATTTAGTTGCTGTCAGGAGCAATATTGACCTGGTGGATCTTAGTGTAACCAAAATCCTTTAAGAGCTGCGACTGGAGACCCAATTCTGCAGAATCTGGGCTCGTATGAGGCGTAAAAAGCGAACTACGCGACCTAGAAGGTGCATATGAAGGAGATCTGGTTCCCATCGAAGTTCTATCTTACCTATCTCGACATCTGCGTAAACGAAGAGTACTTTGATAACTGGTCGCAGGTCAGGAAGGATACTCATGAGCTGGTTTCGCAAGGGTGGATTCTGCTACCGCCTCGTCTCTTCCAATGCCACTGATTTCTGGAGAATCACACTCGGCAAATAGCACATGACCAGTGTACCAGTAGATAGGACCGAGCGATGTTATCTTCCCATTGGGGAAAGAAGGACCAGGCAAACGAGCACAGCGAAGACGGCTGACGCGTTAAGGTAGACAGCTGTGGAGGATTTATACTTTCTCCATATACGCTTATATACTTGTATACAGTTTACGAAAGTTTTCGAACGTTTACGCTCTAAACTGCCAACAAACAAACAACACACGTTAATCTCAAATTCTGAAACCTAGATTATGATTAAACGAAGATACAAGTTCTGAAGAATGTATAGCTAAGATTAAAAGAAAATCTGTCAACGTATACGGGATTGTAGCTTATAGGACTTTGTATCTACATAAGGTTTTACGAGGCTGGCGAAAGTATTCCGACGCTCGCGTCACTTTTCAGTTTAACATTCGATTGGACCACCGTATATCCATTATTCGTAACGAAGAAAAGTACCGTAGGAAATGTTATTCGGTACAAGACGATACGAGAAAATATTATTAGGAAATACTCGTATAAACACGATGTTTAAAAATCATCCCCTCTTATACGCGACAAGACAGATAGTGCTGTGTCCGAATATGAACGCGATTAATTATATGCTTTTCCACTAATGGAAACTCATCTCCTCCTTCTATCGTTAATTGTCTCCGTCAATTTTAAAGAAGCAATATGGCAACGAAGCCAATAAAACGAGATCTTTCTGTCAATAATTGTCGAGTGCGTAAAGAATATTTGCGTAGATGTAAGAACAGGACAAAAGTGTAGATAGAGAAAGAAAAGGAGCTTATCAAATGTCATAGAAGCCCTCTTCGGCGTCACTGTTCGATTAAACGCTGGGCCTCGAGCAATCAGACACGCAACGACGCGGCGTCTATAAGGCTGCATCGTGCCAGGCAATCTGCTGGACGACGCACGCCGCGCCGCTGGCGTCGTCGCTGACGTGGCGTCTCTAACGTCAGAAACTGACGAGAAAGAAGTAAAGAAGTACATGTTAGATACCGTGAAATGAGGAAGAGAATTGCGAAACGCTGCATGAAAGAAATAACTAAAAGAAAGTTGTACCGAAACGCTAAAGGGAAAACGTTATTGAGTGACAAAAGAAAATAAAAAAGCTGAAATATATAGCTATATAGCTATAGAATATATAGCTTCTATTGTTTGATATATATAACAATGGAAATGTAATTTAAATATCTAACGTTTACTAGTTATGATCGGTATTATGAGAGGTAAAATACAATCGTGCCTATGATATTTTCAACAAAGGACGTTTCTTCTTATTACTTCTTTCCTAAGAACAGCGATTCGATTGAAATCGCCCACTAGCAGACACTTTTTATTATGTAAGAAGAGCATTGACGACAAATATTGAAAAATAAATTACATTCGCTACCTATTACATAAATTTTGATAGCTTTGCTACTGCTTTACAGAATTGAAATGATTATTACCACGTAATAATATATAAATCAAATAAATGTAAGTATTTGTTCAAGTTCACGGGCAAAAGTGGATAACTCCAGATTTTGAAATATGTTAGATCTCAGCGCAAAAGCGTTTGATCGATGCTTATCTCGTACAATTCATCAATTTTCTCGGTTTTTTGTTTCGCGGAGTTGGCAAATAAGCGACTCGTTTCTTACCGGTTTGGTTTGGAACGCGACGAAGGAAAGTGAACGCGGAAAAGTGAAAGGAGGAAGGAAGGAAGGAAGGAAGAGGAAGCGTAAAAAGAACGTAAAATAAAACGAAACGATAGAGAAATAGGATGGTTATAAAGATAAAAAGAAAAAATCGGGTAGGAAGATTATAGCGGAAGAAAGAGACGCGAGAGAAAAATAAAATAAAAGGGAGCAAGGTGGTGGAGGTGAAGCAGATAACGGGTGAAAGGGAGAAGGAGAGCTCGGGATGCGGAGAAGGGGGGACAATACGGAAGAGTCGAGAGGGGCGAAAAGGGAAGCAAGTTTATGAAGGGAGAGCGGAGTAAGGGGAGTGTTGCAGACGCGCCTCGACAAGGGTAAATGTACGTACGAATGTACCCCGGATTGGCTTTGGGGTGGTTTCCATGGAGACCAATTCGCTCGGCCCGGGGAATTTCCCGCCGCCGCCACCGTCGCTGCCACGGCCGCAACTTTCCTGGAAAATCGCATTGCGTCCAAACTTCGAAAAGTTCGTACCATTCGACACGTGTATTTGCTTTGATTTTACAATCTCTCATCCAACTTTTCCTTTATCCCCGTGTGTCCTTCCTCTATCTAATTTACGTCGAAGTAAATATTTACCGGAACAGACTGGTAAACGGTATACAACAGAAGAAAACGATCGCGCAAAAATTGATTATCGAACACTAACGTCGATTGACGAAAAAGCCACGTAACACATTCACGCTTTCTAACTAGAAGCGATGCAAACTATCACAATGGTATCTTCTTTATGCATCTTCTATCGAACTGCAAAAATATCTTGCACAAAAGGGCTGAATTTTATCTCTCGTTTGAGTTTCATTTAGTTTTTAAACTAAATCAAAAACTATGCAAAACTGTTCTATGCTTTCTTAAAAACATAGCTATGTAGGATACGTTATAACATCGTAAACTGAACTTATCCAACTATGTAGTAACCGCTATGTGTAGTAACCGCATATATTCGCTTATAATTAATTAGACTGCTGATTTTTATGCATTTATGGAGAATTTAAAAATGCAATATCGCACAGAATGCATATAACATAATAAAATATATGATATATCCAAGGTACAGTACTCTTTGTAATACTTGGTAGGTGAAGCAATTTTTTACCGAGGTTCTACTACTTATTCGCTTGATTGTAATTCGCTCAAAAATCTGCAATCTGCTTACGGATAATATACTGCTGTATTGCTATATTGTTAATTCATTACGCGTTATGTATCATGTATGTTATACATTACGTATCAGATATTACGTACATGGTCGTTGCGGTCGCTAATAATCGCAGGGTTGATGCGAATATCTGATACGAACAAATGAACAAGTAAAATAAGTAAATATCATGCAGTATCAGCTATTAGTTTATTCCTTCGTACGATTTATATTTTTTATCAACCACTTAGGCAAACTTCCTTAAATATGGAATTCGTTTAATGGAATTCTAGACACCCATGAATCATGGGGAATGAGAGCAGAGAAATCAAATTTTCTTTTCTCATGCAACCTTCAAAAGACCTTGAATTACGTATATGGACGAGGAAAAGCGTGAGATTGCTGTTTGTATTCCTGCGAAGGGTTCACGCCTTATGAAAAAAAAATTCAATGCATTGTTTATAATATCAATTTGCTTATAAATTTACTTTTATGCAAATATTTCTCTTCGACATACTGTTTCCGATGTGGATAATAGCTATTGTAAAATGCATGAAACAACTGTGCAACTGTTTCACCTATACTGGGAAATAATTTAAGTTACGAAATTCATTATTTTTCATACGGCAGTCGCATGGATGATGTATATGTAATCAGAAAATTATATTCCAAAGAGACAGTGCATTTCTCGTGAAAAGTGCAATCTTAAACTGTAGTTTTAATATATGTATTATACAATTGCAGATAAAGGAAAATTTAAAATTGATACACTATGAATTTTAATACCTTCTGTACTACAGATCGTTTGCTGTGTTAGTAATAATCGTCTATTCTCTGCCCTATGTATTATACATATACTTATTCACTACTCTTATCAAATATAAATCTGTTTTGTAAAATTATAGCGTCTTTTTATATTTATTATTTTATAAACTTTCTATTGTCTTTCAACTTATAATTAAGTTGAGAAACAAAAAAATAATTATGTTCATTTATTTAATAATATTTTCATTTCTCTACGACGAAAACTCGGTTTGACGTATAAACTAATTGTATATATAGTCAAATAATAGGCAACCGTATCGTATTTACATTTGCATAGTATGTATTCTGTATAATTGATGCAATTTGACATACCATGAATATTTATTAAAAAACTGATACGATATTTGAATTGACTGCATCTGTGGTGCTTAAAATATCCGAATATATGTTCACTGATCGTAATCGTGTTTAATGATTGTATATCGGGTGTGATGACTTGCCAAAAATTGGCACACATTATGTATCGAAGATGGCACACATTATGTAAGAGAAAGACAGAGTCATTTCTTACCCCTGATCAAATATTACACGTTTCTTCGGTTTGGTTAAAAATTCTTGGACAAATATGTTCATGTTTGGTATCATTTTGATCGCACGAATCTCAATAATCCGATTAATGCCATCTCGTAACAATATGATGAAAAGTAAAGGAAATTATATTTGCTTAGCGCGATAGTTCGATATCGAATTCAATTACATCGATACGGATCAGAGACAACGAGGCGTGCCTTGAGCGAGCAATTGCAGGAGTTGGTGGAAATAGCTCGTGGCAATATATCCGGACACTACCGTATATCGCGTATCCGTTCTATCTGGTTAACGTAGCCAGCTACAGACGTCCAAGCCAAGATTTTTTTTACTCCTGGCATCGCGTAGTCGCTAATTTTCACGATTACTGCTTACATATATTTATAAAAGAAATAAAGTTTTCAACAAAAACAATGTAAAGAGATAAAAATGTAAAGAGATAACTTTAGGCGTAAGTAACCGAGACAATTTGAAACGATACAACTTAAAATACATCGCCTACCATATCCAGCAGAAAATAGCTGAAATCCCACAAGGCATACACCTTTACCTGGCCAAGCACGATCACCGTAAATATATTTTCTAACTTTCTGCGATATTCAACAAGTACTCGGTGCTGTTGTACACAACTCTTCAACTTTGTATCAGAAATATTTGCATAATACGATAATCTCGTATCTGATTTTTATCGCCTATATGATCCTTGATTGCGTTATCGAAGCTTTTGTGAAGATTCACGACGCGCAACTAATTGCCGAAACAAATGTAACACATCGACGTGGTATAGTACTCCCATGGCAAAGTACTCCCATAAATAAAGATTGATCTCGAATTTTGAAAAATTCAGACGTTCATCGTTCTTGCATCGTTCACGCGGTCAACGTCGAATAATCAAGATAAAGACTATGTAGATAATTTTGGCTCAATGCGGTAGAGCAAGATCTTTAGATCAAGTGCTTAGTTACTTTTTAGCGACGTAAGAGTGCTTTGCCTTCTTGACGGAACTTTTATTAGCGTTCAACGTAGGATCGCAGATGAAGCAGCCGCACATTCGAGCAAATAAAGTTCGAACGTGAATTTATTTTGAAAATTTGTCGTTAATTTTCTGAAGAAATGACGTCTCATTCAATAATATTAGGTTTATTCTTGTAGTCATTTGAATACAGATACTGAAGATTATTTGCTAATATTCAGATATTTTCATTGTGCAAATCCGTGCATTTATAGTCGGTTATTGCTCCGCTATTCTCATAGAAGATTCCCTCATGAGAGCAAAGTATGACATCGTCGAGCTTATAAGCTGTAACGAGAAATTCTCATAAAATTTATACGTTTATTATAATATATAAAATTCTATCGTAATTATAGCTATGTAAAAATATGTATGCAACAAGCATAAATGCAAAAATACCATATCCACACTGTTATAAGTAATATTCATGTTACGTTATTTCGAAGATAAGACATATTTTGAGGCAAACGTTGCTCACTTAAGAACAAAATGATGTTAGATATCGTAACAGATCGCTGAAAGTGATACGTTCAGAGTTGATGCGAGATCGTAGAAAGGAAGTGGTTGCATACCGCGGTAGATGTTTCCAAAGTCACAGGAAAGAATCCTCCGGCGGTCAGTTGACACGGTCGCATCGCTTTCATCATCATCATCTTCATATCCTTTCGTATATTTTTGCCCGTTTTGCTCATTGGCAGACACACCCACCATCCCGAATACGACGCTATGCTAACATTCGTGCTTTCTTCTACCAAACCATGGCAGATATATGTGAAGAAAATTATATGGGCAAAGCTACCGATCATGTGGAAAAAAAATATAAGTCGTTTCCCGGAAGATATGTTTGCCTACGTACAAGTAGAACATTCTGATCTGAAGATTTAATATATTCGGGTTTCGTTTCGAAAAGTAGAATATTTTGTGAAAAGTGGAGAGAAATGGTCGTTTATTCAACCCTTAAAGTTTACCACCAGTAGAATCTCTAGTATAGAATAATAACGTAACGTTTAATCGCACTTGATTAACTTCGCTAAATTTTTTATTTAATTGATACGGCGCACACCCATCCATGGTATTCTTTAAGGGATAAAACAGACCCATCGTTTATACGTACCAGAACGATTTCGTACGTGTCGAAACACATCAGCACGCTAAAGATAACCATGTGACTGAGAATCGGCAGCGTGAAAATTTGCTCGAGTTTAGCGTTCAATTGAATCAACGACTGATGCTTTCGGATGCATTTTTTCAATATTATGTAGTATTTGTTCGAATAATCGGCGATATCAGTTTGTTCGTCGATGTTCGACCACAAATTCAATAACGTTTTTTGCAGCATACGAAACTGATAGACAACGTGCAGATTCAGCACACATAAGAACTGTTCGGGGCATAAATAACTCGCGCCAATTTGTTGTACGGCCAGTAACTGTATAAATAGTAATTCGATGATGAAATCGTCGATGATAAACTATTACGATACATGATATTTTATCCAGTTTTCAAGGGCTGTTTAACCGGCGGCTGTGCAATAAGAAAATGTGACACGATATTTTACTTAAATATTTTTTTAATCAAGCTATGTTACTTTCTCCGCCAACACCGAGGAGTTATTCTGGCAACGAAAGATAGAATAGAGTTGCTGAAAGTTTAAACTTCTCGAAACTTGGCTCAATAAGGCTCGATAACTTGAAGGCTCATAAGGAAAAACGACCATCGGTTTAAAATATACATGTATGAAGATTTGCAATACCTCGATGGCGAACATTATTTCATAATAAGGTGTCACGGTTAATGGTAGATTGACCCACATTTTGAATGGAAGTAACCTCTCTGAACCATTGTTTCCAATGTTCGCTGAAATACAGTGAAACACGAGCTTTATTAAACGCTCCTGATTAATACAAAAGTTTCTTATAGGCGCAGACTTGTCTAGAATGAGTTTAGGTCTTTGTCTAACCGAGATGTTTATCTCTTACTTCGAACGTTAATTTAGTCCTTGTATTTCCATAACTTAAAACGCGAAAATTTCTTTTCTCAGTGTATTATGTCTTACAATTGTTTTTACTATATTTGAATGAAAAACATGCGAATGTACGAATATATGAAGAATAAAGTACGACCTTTCTATAAAAAGAAGATATAGATAGCTACTTGGTTCACTATTTCGAAAATTATTTTCTTTTGGAAAAAAAAAAAAAAAAGAAACGTTATTTAATCATTTAATCGATGAATTAACTTACCGCTGATTGGTACAATTGCATAGAAAGACAAAGAGCTTTCTGCAACAAGCAATATAAATACTGTCCATAACTTGCAGAAATTTCTGCACTCTGCGAAAAGTATCTTCTCATCGTCATTGTAATTGATATGCCAGAAATGCTTTTGAGCGTATACAATTATATCCGAAAATTCCGTTTTATAAAAGTGTAGTACCGAAATCTTGAACATCGCCAATATTATGTTCAACGTGTTGGAAGTCAGAAAGATACAATGCTGAGAAAACGATTTGTAATATTTAATCGGTAAACTAAATTTTACGACTCGGTAATATTTTTGCAACTGGTAAATTTAAGTTAAAAGAACACTTGAAATAACATAGGGCAAGCATTTCTGAAATCCTACAATCTGCAACGAAAAAACGCTCTCAAGCCGTTTTAACGAGATATATCTAAATCCGTATAATGTATCGTACTATTTACCGACACATTGTGCGATCAACTACCCGCACACATTTTAATAGAAAACCTTAAAGTTCATGGAGGATTAACGATTTTCTTACTCACGTCCAAATTATGCAAGTTATGATAAATATCCACGACGTTCACGTACACGCCGTAAACGAGTGCAGCTATGGTATAGACCACCATGAATTTCCTTCGCCTCTCTCCGGCACTGTTTGTCGCCTTCGAGATACCTGTGATTTTCAAAAGAAAGCCTGACATTTTGATGGACATGTCTGTGTATCGTCCAGTATGCATAACGACCCTCTTTTCTCTATCTTGATTCTTAAATCACGCGACAGCCAGCAAATGATTCGAAGTAACACCGCTTTGATTTTTCGAGGCACTTTAATCATTTAATAATGGATACCGGTCCTGTGTAAGGCGAATTGTTACAGGAATAAGAGAAATGGAATCAATTACGAACTTGACAAGTAGGGAACAAACACGAATAGATGTATTATACGCGTGTGTCTCAAAGAGAATGTGTGATTGTCACACCCTCGAATTATTGTACAACTGACACTTTGTCGGACAATCGATGTATCGCCAGAAAAAAAAATTGTACCATAACGTATGCTCACGGACAAAGGTATAGTTGAAAAAGTGCATTTGATTGTACTTTGATGTGGACTCCAACGTGGTGTTCGTCTGAAAAAGATTTACATGATACGTACTTGCGTGTAATGTGTATCGTCAGTAAAGGTGTTAAAAGTATCTTAAGAATACTCATCTTATAGATTATTATTATTATTATTACTATTATTATTATTATTATTATTATTATTATTATTATTATTATTATTATTATTATTATTATTATTATTATTATTATTATTGTTTGCTATACATTTACAAAGTATGTATCACGGTGTTTATCTGTAATTCATTCTGAAAGTTTTATCGAAATACTAAGTGTTTGAAAACAAAATAATTACATATAAGTGATATTTCTTTTATAACAAGTAAGAATCTAAGATGTTAAGGTCTATCTACGTTGGCTGGTACATCGTTGACGAAGAAACGTTCACAAGGTAATATTTTTATTATTCTGATTCATGGTTTTTCATAAATTTAGAAACGACGATACCGTATCAAATAACGTTATAACTGAAACACTTTTTCGCATCGCTAAAACAATTTCATTAATATGACGTACAGCAGAGCCTCCTTTATGCGAACTATTTTCCGAATACTCTTTTATCCGAATGTAATATCTCCCCGTATTCGTATTCTTCCTTTTCAGACATGTATACACTGATACGTACTATATAATTTATTAATAATGTCTGTATACAGTTATATACAGCATACAATTTCCTTTAAAATTGTTTATTTACATTTGGATGCAGCACTGATGAAAAAATGATGCAGATCTGACATACATAAAATAACAAATTTGGAAGATTGTCGTTACGCGATGGCAAACGCTTCGTCCAGCATTAGGAACGTAACTTCGGAAGGAGCGTGAAAATAAAAAACTTTTATCGAATGCGATTGGACAAAGAAACGAAGAAGAAACATCGTCGCTATATTGCGTAGACTATCAGGATGATTGTGACGATAATACTAACGTAATGAAACGTCTTCATCGTGACAAATAATAGCGACGATCCTGTGCACGGTCGAAACAGCGAACAAAAGTGGCTTCCGATATCCAGCTAATATTGGTGCATTTTAAACGATCGGTTACCAAGATGTCGCCTCGCGTTTCCATTTTCATTCCGATATTTCCAACTCAGTAGCTCGTTGCACGACAAAGATTCATTGATTTCGAATGGATCATAATTTGGAGCTTTTACCTCGTTAGATCAATCATTTATAGATCGTCATGGTCGTATACATTGGTCTGGAAACTTGTGCGACGAGGGTGCGACTTTACTTTATAATACTTTATAAGTAGATGTACATTGTTTGTTCAGAAACAATTCTATTTATGGTTGAACGTATCCTTTTAAATGTTAACTTTCAGTTTCATGATAAGCTGCGACGCGGAAATTGTCTTGATAATGTTAGATCCGTGCCAACTTGATCTCTTCCGATTCGTTTGGTTTAATGCGAGGGATTGCGAACAAACGAGGGTAGAAACTGCGAGCGAAACAGAAACCTCTGCTGCTCTGCTGAACATCTGCGATCTGACGTACACTTTTGTGCTTATTTTCTATCTATAAATCACATTGATCCCCTGGAAATAATATGAATTTTCTCGCTTGATAAAAGTTGATAATTGATACTTTAAACACTTTCGGCTTGATATAAGTACTTGTATCAAGTACTCAACTGCGACAGTAGTACGCGATATGCTACAAAAATATTATTAACTCGAAACATAGCAGGCGAGTCTATAAACAGAATAATTATGTGCTTAGTTGTACTTAAGAGTTTGTAATTATTCAGCGTTACTTGTTTAAATGTAATTAGATTCTTACAGAAGATTGTTTACAAAAATTATGAATATTATATTATCTTCTAATGATATTTTTTATTTCCAGTATTTAATCTATAAATACGAACAACTCCATTAAAAAGTATGTAAACAAATGTCTAAAGTCCGTTCACGATTAAAATAATAATCACAGTATCGCGTAACGTTAACTTTTTCCTTGTTTAATTTTAATTTCTTTTATCGAACTTGTTAAAGAAATAGTACATTTATTATTGTACGTGCGAGAGCGAGGGAGCAAAGAGCGCGCAGGCGCGTGTATGCGTGCCCTCCCTAGCGTATGTGTACGCGAGCGTCGCAGGACGTCCAGGTCTCAGTTGAGACAAAAGAGCGATTAGAAGAAAACAAAGAAACAAGCGAGTGTGTTGTCGAGTCGTTCAGAGAGTAACCTACACGTAGAGCTAAATTTAGATAATTTGTAAATAAATGTTAACTTTTTGTTCTCTCCAAATCCTCTCTATACTTTAACAGAACTTTTATACTTTTATGCTTTTATCGAATTATTATATCTCTTGTTTGAACGAGCGCTAAAAGTGCGGCACGTGCTCTTCTTAAGTTACACGATATCTTCTTTAACGCAGTTCGATTATTTTTTCACGCGATCCATGTAGCTATAAAACGAATATAGGATAAGAGGAATACTATAAAAAAAACATATTTCATTCGATCACATCGTTCAACTTTCATGTACACCGGCACAGTAGCTTCAATTCCCGCGTGGAAAAATGTTGATGTATGACCTCAGCATTTTTCAGTATCAATAGCAGATGAATAACCCATTAATTGAATGTAATACATATGAAAGCCACGGCCGACAAATAACTGTCTTTGTATTTCCGCCTATTAGCTTTGACAGCATATTCACGAATAACGTTGTTGGAGCCATCGAAATATAACGATATTTATATCTAATATTTTATCTATTCAGACTATTATTTAAATATCTCATTCTGTAACGAGAAAGTGTAATCTCGCTAACTGTGCTCCGGCTCGTTATATGTCCGAAAAAATTGTTTAACAGATAAGGATAAGATTTATATGAAAGAAAATGAAGAAATTATATAATTTCAATGGAAATCTCGAAGAAGAGTCTAAGCACACTTGACACATTTCGCCAATTACATCGTTCTTAATGTTCTTACGTTACGTCGTTCCATAAATATCGAATCGAACTTGCTTTTGAACCACTGACGAGATACACGTCCGTGTTCGTCAGTTCGACATTACCTACATTCTGGTTCCTAAGTATCGCGGCACTTCCTAAAACCTGCAATCTTGCAAGATTACGACATATAAAAATAATTGCACGTAGGTAGCGGCGGATATGATAGTCTAAGGTGTTCGATGAAATAAGAGTTCTTGAAATTTCTTTTCACAATTTTCTAATGATCTTTGGAGTTCACTTAAAATCTCAAAAGTGTCCTGATACTTACCATACGAACCAAAGTGTACAGCGTCTTCGGACAAACTATCTGCAATTTGGGTATTTCGTAAAAGTAACTGTAAAAGTAACAACCACGTAATTTACTGTCGATTTAACTTTGACCAAAATGTGCTTTAGACCCATATACAAGGTTTTCATTCGTTTCATCTAGGTGGAGAGGCGGCGACTCCAATAAAGCGAATGTACTTTGCCTCTAAAGGGTTAGAGAATCTGATGAAATTCATGGCACATCTTACACAAGTAAGCGCATGTTCGACCAAAAGTCATGTTTCAGTCGTGTTGAAAACGGAAAACTTTCAAAGCAATGCTACGAAAGGACGAGAAAAAGGAAGACGGAAGGTAAATCATAAAAGTTTGTTGAAACTACGTGGAAGAACAGCAATGTATTAGAGAGCACTGTGAGAGAGCTAACCGAGACATAGTTTCTCTGTAAAGAGTTTGGCAAAAATAGAACAAAACCTTTGAATCTATGGTTTAAAATAAATTGCGTGAAAATGTTCCTTGCAATTTGTTTCATCGTTTCCTAAGTGTTTACGTGATTCCGAAAAATCAATGGAATTTTGAATAGAGTGAAATAGCCATATACGGAATATCGTTTCGCTCTTCGAACGTCATTCTCGCAGAATCAAAGGATTTTTTTATGAATATTCGATAGTATTCGCTCGATTTAAGCCCATTTTTATATTTCTAACGCTATGAACAATCTTTAAGATTGAATTAACATTGAAAAAACACAAATTGTACGTAACCCGCAACAACTAGGTAGTCAAATATGGAACACCGACACCAGGTACAATATTTTCCCGGAAAACGAACAAAAGATAGTTTTACTTTTTTCACTGATCAAAGAACGTTAGTTATAAACACATTTTTTAAAAATTATTTACAGTGATCGTATATCCAAGTGCAAAACTCTGCACCAGCACATTTGTTACACCGAACCAGGCACTTGATCCATATATCTCCATCAGAATACCGCGAAAAAAGTTCTTGGCAAAATAAACACTTGCAGAGCGAGCGAGCGAGCGAGCGAAACAGTCTATAACCGTTTGACAGATATTCATTTGTCAGACTTTTAAAAATTCCCTGTTAGATACGCCATTCCATATTTGGCCGCTTTCCTCTATAGATATAAGCGACAAATTGTTTAATGGTCCCAGGCAATTATAATTATAATTATATATACATATATAAATTACACAGTTTATTCATTTCTAAAGTATTATGGTTAAGATATTTTCAGATTTTGAAATTCAGTTCTATTGCGTATATTTTAGATTCAAAATTTATCGTACAAAAAAGATCTTTACCGATACAAAATAGAAGTTATTTATTCCAAAAAAAAAAAAAAAAAAAAAAAAATAGAACTAGCTGCACGGTATAGCGTATCCGCAATAAATTCCTTCCTAACTGATAGTTCAGGAAACAGAGCGGTATACAAACTAATATTACCTTTTACAACCACAATTTCTCATTCGAGGCGCAACGTGAAATACTACGTATCCACTGATCTTTGACAACAGATCAATTTTAAACAAATATTTACGATTCACGACGGTGTAGTAAATAAATCCATACAAAAAGGCAAAATTGTTAAATTTCGGTTATCTAAAAGACATACATTTTTTTTACCGCAAAACTTCCGTCGTCAATATTTGTTACAAATATATTAGAAAAAAGATACCTATTCTTGTCTGCAAAATAATGACGATGGTTAATCAACTATTTTTTCTCGTACCATTGACACCTTTAGGAGTAATTATTTACAGATACGAAGACTACGGTGGAAGAAAACTATAAGTCGCATTTTCTATTTTTTACAGAGCGATAGTTTCTAAATTCATTATATCGTCAATTAGTCTCGTGTTATTAAAATTGTTCTTTTACTCGGTTTTGACACTAAACACGTGTTCTTTTTCTATCCTTCTCAGAATTCGAAAAGAACAGTGCAAAATATTGCTTGCGTTAATATCAAGATATTGAAGGACATTAAAAATAAAGTTGATATTTACATTATTGTCTGGACAAGTTTCACCTTTAGTTCTTTTATATTAAAATATATTTTTTTTTCTTTTTTTTTTTTCTTTTAATTATATAGCGATATTGAAATAAGAAACCAACGGAAATGTACTTATCGTGTTTCTTTTCCGTGATCTTCATATGAATCTTCCACATTTAGCATTTTCTTTTGTCTTTATTTCTACATATACGATATATCGTGCCTTCCTGTACTATAACAATTTTTTTACTAATTAATTTGAGATATGTAAATTACGATAAACTATTCAAGTCATTGCAAGTAGTACCGATATGTACGATCCTGAAGCTTTCATAATCTAAAAGTAGAAAAAATGTTATTCCTTCGGCTGAATTATCGTCAATTGTCTCGTAAGTATTTCAAGTGACAAAACGCATATTACAAACAGCTTACAGCGGCAAAGGTTGACATGGAAAGATTCGCAAATTTCCCAAGAGTGAAACTAAATCCTCTTTGAGATCTTAATATCACAGGTATTAAAAGTCGGCTTTTGCTTGGATGTGTATCGTACCAAAGAAATTCATATGCAGTGTCCGCGATCAATTTACTCTAAAACGAAATGGAATTTTAGGAATAAGATACGAAAGAATAGGGTAAAACGGAGATTATATACGGTTATACACCTAGTTAACGTTTTTGTAAAATAGACTTTACGTATATATGCGTAGAGAATATTTACATATTACGGTCAACATGTCTTTAGTTTCTTTCTCAACCTGCAATTTTAGATTCATAACTTACCACAAAACCTTTTTATGAGTACATTGCGTGCATTATACGTATGTTTTTCGAGTTTCGTTCGCAATGTAACGTAGTTTACGCACGATTATTGTAGTTATAATAGCAAAATTAAAAAGTAATCCGAAAATGTTGTAATCCTGGAAGTTACAAGACATTCGTTGCAGACATACGCTTGGTGAAGAATTAGTATACATAGTATAGCATGAAAAGTACGTAGTAGTCGTAGACATACGAAGGGTCCACGGGAAAAATGGGGAATGCCGAGCTTTAGTATTTCTCAAAGAACGAAAAATTTATTTCTCGATTATAATGTCGCATTTCCTCGTAGATTTATTCGTAGACATTATATCATAATAAGACAGCTTATTTTTCATTTTATACCCCGTTTTACCCTATATGAGATACTTGTATTTAAAAAAAAAAGAAAACACAAATATTGGAGATATACTGAAACAAAATACGCTGGGGTGGCAATTAACGCTCTTACACGCGTCATCACGTTGAAACTTATGTTGGCATACTTATTATTCGAATTAGCAATTCTGTTAATTTAATTGTGCAACTAGTACTTGAGGTTTCGAGTACTTTGATATCGCTTACATTATATGTGACGTACTATAAATTAAAAAAGTTGACATACGAAACACCAATCGACTTATTAAAGGTCATAAAAGATAAGGGACGTCAAACTTGTTATTAAATACACGATTCACAACACTGCAATTTCATTTATAGCCAATGTCAACGATCAGTGTGTGTCAATTTTATTATTATTTGGATGTAAGATGAAATTATTTACTGTACTATTATTTATTATATAAATGGCGGCTTGGATAAATTATCTTTATTATATCTTTCTATTTTCATTATATGTGATTTTACTCGCGTAATAAGCGTCAACTGAAGTTCCAACTCGACCTTAGATGATATTTCATAATCAATAAACCAGGACAAAAACTGGAATTATTCCTTAGAACGCGTTAACGGACTTTATTAGCTTAAAATTCAGTATTAACTAGAAACTGAAAAGGAAAACCAAACACGTGCGTAATAACCAGACAGGAAATCGATAAACCTCTCCAACTCAGAAAAATGATAAATTAATACATATGGAACGGATAATGCATATATTATATGTGTATAACAACTATAAAACACTATATTTATATCTTCTGTTTATTTGGCTCTACTTATGCTTGTACTTTAAAAAAATTTTGGCTGATTTTCAACCCTCCGATCGAAAAATAAATAGCTGTGAACCATCTGTCACTCATATATACTCGTGTACTTTCGAACATGAATTTACGCACGTACAAATGTAATAAAATGTAGTAGAAAATAAATAAAATACAAGTCTTAAAATTCACCAGATTGTTCGAAAGAATGTACGATAATTATACGAGAAAGATTACATTTCCAAAAGACACAACTTTATTTCAATCTCATTGAAATATTTATTTAACTGTTGCCACTCTTAAAATTTACCGACTTACCGTGCTTCTCGATTACCACGTCCTCGTAACTATATTAACGTGCCAATTAACATTCGCCAATTGCTTCATTATCATATGCAAATCGTATTCAACTATGTTTGGAAGGCAATAACCAAGTACGCAAATAAATTAATAACTAATATCGCTATACAGGTTATCCGTAAAATGTACTTTCCAGTTAGTCGTATAATTCTCTATAAAAAAAAAAAATAAATAAAGAACAAACAACTTTTTCAACAAACGAACATTATATTTTGAAAAAAGAATTGACTTTAAAATATACATGCATTTAATATTATCAGATCGATCAGATTGACAGCTTGCGTCAATGACAAGGCGCTAATATATAGTATAGATTTAAGAATAGGTAAAAAACTACAACATCCAGAATGTTTATAGATATAAACATAGAAACAAAGAGTCGTCGTGGCATTTTCGAAGGTAGATATATATAGTTGTCAAAAATGTATATTTTATGCATTGTTACTTGCGAGGGAAATTGTAGATCTCAACTGAGAATCAAAGAGTTCGAGCAGGTGATACGTAATCAAATCGAACGTCTATTCAAAGCCGAAAAAGTGGGACGTACGGTAAAAATAAGGATATTTAATGTTAATAATCCATGCAATGACAAAAACAAAGATAACAAAACCTCCTGTATACGATAACAATTATCTTCAACTATATAGGTAGAAGATATTGGAGAAGCTTATTGCATATTGCACTCTTATTGTTGGATAATGTTTAAGAAATTAGTATTTTCTAAATTAGTATTTGTATTATAAAAACGAAATTGTATCATGTATTATAAAAGTATCATCTAACATAGACCATAATATCAATTATCATTTCGTTACGCTGTCCGTGGTAATCGTATAAGCAGAAATTGATCGATTTGGTATTTCAGTACATTGTTTAATAACCTTGATATTCAGGTACTCTCCAGCGAAGCAATATACAAATGCTTCCGAACAAACGGAGATATAGAATACAACGCATTTCATGAACATAGGGAATCCATTCTCGATATGTATTATCTGTAACACATAATGTCTTAAACTTCTTTTATACATACCGTATGATATAGCGTATACAGGACAAGCAAGAAGGGGCTGATTCAGCACAGTTTGAGTTACAGCTTATTTTGCAACGCTAGACATTAGCTAGTTCTATTGCAACTGGACCTGATCATTTCTAGCAATTTCTCTATTACGACACAAAACAAGCTGTTAATTCGAAACAAGATCATATCGGCCATGTGTTTACATGAACTTTCCTCATTGTTGTTGTTATTGTTATTGCTGTGTTATTGTTATTTGTATCATATCGGTGTATTACTTACAAGCACTATGAGATAACCCAAGCAACAAATAATTAAAGTATTCGTTATAAGTTGACTGAGCGCTATATAAGTAAAGAACTTTTCAATTTTCTCTGCAAATAAAATAATCTCCTGATGCCTGCTAATGAAGAACTTTAGTTGCTTTTCATTTTTATAAGGAGTTGCTGACGATGTCTGACACATAACATCGATTTGACAACCTACATGAAGTACCTAAAAATGACGAATAATAATATAAAATTGTTAAATAAAACGACCAAAAGAAGTATACACTTTCAAGGGAAAATGCTTAAACTTTAAAAGATATTCCTGCTCGACGGTTCAGCAAAGTTCATTTTTATTATTCGTGTACTAATGTACTTGAACTTGATTAATTAGTAATTACCGATTGGATATGAATGTACAATCAGCAGGACGATTATTCTACGCGGAATAAAATTTGCCAAGAAAATAGGGTTTAAACATGTCTAGTTGAGAATTGGCCCAATACATGCGCATACTAAATTTTCAAACTGATTTTTCTTGCAAACAAAACGTCTTGCGAAGAAATGTTATTCTACATTTTCGACTCACTTTTACACGTACAGTAACTTCCTGCCGATTATTTTATATTCCGTCCAATCCGGAATCAGCAATGTTCAAGCACACTTGATAAATCTCTTCAAAATTCTTCGATTTCGCCGGAAACGGAGCCCCGAAGAAGAAGAAGAAGAAGAAGATCTTATTCTACATTTCTGACTTATGTAAGATGATTCTTATGACCCTGAGAACGAGACACCCTGTCTACCACGTACGTAGCTGTCGCACAATAGTCGAAAAAATGGATTTTACGAAGAACATTACATCTCTCACACGGGGACATTACATTTCGTTGGATACGAGATACGAGCAGTCGCGTGAGTTACACTCGTCAAATTTGACATCTGCCCACCGTTGACAGCAGGCAGCAAATGGTACAACATCGTCTGTCATGCGTTCGATATGGACATTGCTGTATTTTATCTATTCCTACGGATCTGATCATAGACCTGTCGACGTGTCATTTGTTTTTTATGAAATAATGGATAACCTTCACAATTTTCGGTGTTATTTTTTACGTCCCCGTATCAAACTAGAAACGCAATCCTCTATCCTCTAGAAACGCAATTAAAAAGCCTCTAGCCAATCGACCTCGGATGAAGAAAAACGGGTCTATTCGCGGAAAGAATCCTCATCGCGCCAATTACTTGCGACCTACGTTGGCACATCGGTTAAAAGGATTTGTCACAGATGGAATTCGTCAAACATTGATCGAAATGGTACGAGTTAAGAAGCTTTTCCTCCTCGGTTTGCAGTTTGCTTTAATGCGTATGAAATGCATATATACTCTATATATATATATATATATATATATAATCTTCCAGTAGTTTCGACTTTGCATTCTGCATTAAACACTTCCCCGGCTTGCGTTCTTTTTTCTTTTTTTCATTTTCGATAATGTATGACTGAAAATCGAAATTTCATCCATCTTGTTCGCGCGAATATTTATTGCCTATCATACTGAAATTTACAAAGAATAAACCCAAGCCGTGTTTCAAATCGATCCTTGCGACAGTGATCGTTTCGACACTCGTGTAACTACGATCCTACGTAAAAGATTATAAATGCCAGAAGATAGTTCACCACAATAAGATAACAAACTAAAATAAAAGCAAAATGTTTTAGTTGAAACATTGGTTTCAAAAACGGATAGTTTAGGAGATAATTGGGCAGTTCACTGTACATACATATACGTACGTACATATGTACATCAGTGTATGCAAAAGTTCCAAAATATTAGCTATTTCAATATTTTTTAAAATCTTATCAGATACGTTGTTTACAGCCGATTTACTTAATAGAAATACTATCTTAAACTTGAAAACTAAACTAACGAATGAAGAAAAACAGTGAATGTCCGCTTATGTTACCTTTTAATATAAGAAAATAATGTTGTTCTTATTCGATTCATCGAATTGTATTAAAAGATTATTTTTTAAGTACGTGAAAATTAAATTTTATATTTTATCCCATATGCAGAATCGAATAGTAGTGAAAAAGTATTTGTATTAATACTTACTATCATCAAAAGGAGACCTGAGAATACAGCAAATATAAAAGCTGACGATGCCTGATAAAAATATTGTACAATTACCACAAGCTCGAAAGTGGGCGATTTGCCAGTATCAAAGGGCAAATCCATTTTTAATAAAAGTTCTCGAGGTGTGGTTGCGTTAACTCCTTCGGAAGTGAAAACGCCGATTACGTAAAAAACCGTGGATGCCATAGTGGTACTTATTATAATATTCGTCAAACGATAACACCAATGCGCTGTTTTCGATATTATGTTATTTGTATCCATAACAGCATACGTTTGGCACTCTTCCTCCATGGTTGATAAGATACTGTGAAGCAGGCTGTGAAATAATATTTTCGATATAAATCCTTGTGTAATGCAACGTGTACAATTAAATATTAATAAATTTAGTGTTTAAATACTGTTAGAAACGAGTACGTTACAAGTGAACTGTATCGACCGTAGTATCACAAATTTTACGAGCTAAATGTCATCGTATGTAACGCAGTTGTCAACAGTTATTTCGTATAAAAAAATTTTAAGTACAATATATGTTTTGTACATGATGCCACAAGTGCAAGAAATTTTGAAAAGATATAATCATTTTCAAAGTCATTCGTTCTGAATTTTTCGTTATTTTATCATTTATCCCTGTGAATTTCTATCTTTAATACTTGTTTGTAGCGAGATCACGATTTTCTCCGACAACGTACGTCTAAATATCTGTCCGAAGAATAATGAAAATAAAAAACTTACCCTTGATGTGTCCAAGCAATAACTAATTTTATACATACTAAACTAAACGGCAGGCAAATACTTATATTATCTATTGTTTCTATAAGAGTATGAACTTTGTAATGCCTGATTATATAATTGTATTGGTGAGTCTGCCCTACACCAAGGACGATCATCCAGAAGAGTTTACATAGAACTGAGAGCGGGGCTCCTGGCCAAGACGCGGCATAACGAAGCCCGTACTTCACGGTCCGACTGATTGTATTAATTGGTGCCATTTCATACCAATCGATTGTCTCCTTCCGCCCCTACCGTTTGAAACTTTGACCTTTCATTGATAAAATTCCACCAAACGAGCTACTTTCCCCATTCCATTCCACCACTGTCGCTAGACTGCGGATTTTTATTTAAAGGATGTTCATTTAAGGGATGTTCAAAAGCAGAAAGATGCATAGAATGTGCATAATACACTAAAATACACAGTTGCGGGTAAATGGAAGTTTAGTTTAGTAATTTTAGTACCTTTTTCTATCTTAAAGCTTTTTTATCATATTGATAACAGTGTCATCTGTCCTGTGTTATACAGTGAATTTCGATTATTTGGAACGTACCGGGACCAGCGTTTTTTGACTAGATTAAGCGGCTATTTTCATTATGCGAATTGTCAGATACGTAAATACGGTAGTCGAAATTACATAAAACGAACTATAGCTTGAATGAACAATGAAGCTATATTTGAAATTATTATTGAAACTATCGAAAGCTATTATTGAAATATTTGTAGACTAAATGTCTAATACGTATATACATATTCTTCATGCAGAACTATTTTCATTCTTTGTCAATAACTTTGTCGATATGATTAATGTTTTCATCAATGCAAGTCTTCAGAGTCTCTGAACGTATTAGGGAAGATACGTGCACAACGTATTAGGAAAGATACGTGAACATCGTTGACTCGATTTATATAAAAACCATGCTGTCGTATTTACGAACAAAAGAGGAATGCAAAACATAAGCAGTGCGTTTACGAAAAGATGGCAAGGCAGAGGAATACATTTTTCCCGAAAGTGTCACGTTGCAAATTAGATCATATCGCGATATAATATAGCGACAGAGAAGGACAGTCTTCTTGTTCCTGCGCTCTGTGCTGTCCCACTTGCTATCTTTTGCATACGTCATCTGTCCCAGCTAAGCGACACGTTGCCCCAATTAATAGAAGACAACCAGGGCAATTCGTTCCTTTAGGATCCGTACTTTCGCCATTGTCTTGTATAAAGTGTTGCACCGATTAAACGATGGCTCGAATAAACGGAATCCACTGTATATTATATATATATTTCATTTATTAAATATAAATCCACTTAAAATTATGGTATCCTTTTATTCTTTTTATTTTACAAACTTTCTTTTCTCCGCCACTGTACAAAATATTCACCACCTGACATGATATCCAACAGGCGAAATAAACTTCTGCTTAGGTCCGGCTTTTTAAATGATTTTCACAAAAATACGAATTTGCATAAAAATCCGCAGTCGGACTATCACCATCGACAGATTTATAAAACACGAACGTGTTGCTACACCTCGTCACGCTAGACTGAACATTTTGTAGCAAAATTACACTGCTAGCGTTCAAACTTGTGGAACTTATTCGCTATTGATAAGCATTCGTTCTTTCCGTACGCGATGATCGCATAAATGTTGCAAATAATATCAAAGCGATTGCAGGTTTGCCGGGAACAGGCGCAACTACAGAAAGTGCTGCTCGAGTTGTAACGCAATCTCAATTTTATTTGCAGCGGAAAGTGATTTTCATAAAAGATACAAGTATAAATGTACGACAGGCGAGCGCGCAATAAATTATTTGAGTCACGCGATGAAGAAAATTCACGAGAAACTGAGAAACATCGTGGAATAAGAACTTGCGTGCAAAATTTCTTAAACTTTACTAGTTTACTATCAAACCGGGAATAAACGCATTTTCTTTCTTTTGTATACAATATTATTATTGAATCATTCGTTCTCCGAACTTTAATTTTAGAGTGGCAGTTATGTACGTATTATTTAGTATTTTTAATATTTTACATTCAAATATTACAAGTAACGGAAGTGTTTCATAAGATCAAAGACAAAAACTAAAGGTAACAAGTGCCTCTACTACTGATTTGTTAGCGCTTTTTGTATTACGTGTATTCCGATATTATGATACAAAGATATAATTTAGTTTAGAATTTCCTGAAATTCAAGCAATAATTTTTACATTATTATCTTTCGTCATATAGAAACTACGAGTGCTTAATTTTCGAGCCATCATTTCCTTGCTAATTTGTTACGTTATCGTCTGGCGTTTAACATTACCGTAACAAAGTTACCATATCCAAAATTGTAAATTTTATTTCATACGTATATACCGTTAGCAACATATCTTGCGCCACAAGAATCTATTTTTGCGAATAAAATGTATTCGTAAATATACTATTTTATCTTATCATTGGAATTAAATTTAGAAAATATCTGTCCTGTTTCAATTATTATGATTATTTATTTTATGTAAAGCAAAGTACTTCAAAAAAAAATTAAACATTTTTCATATAATCAGCGAATGTTATAATACTAATTACATTTTACAACGTTGGTAATTAGCTTCAGTGATTGAAACTGTAACATGTATGAAGCTACATGTACAGCTCGTTGTAGTCTTCTAGCATTCCTGTTCATACTTCTTACGTGAAACACTGCTGAAGAAGAAATTTTCCCTTTCAAGAAAGAAAGCACCGTTATGAAGGGAGAACTTTATAAAGGTCATCATTTTAAAATTTCGAAAACGTTGTCACTTTTTTCACCTTAATGACTACGTAATAATATTACATTATTACGCGATAACTGGTAAACAGATGAAATCAGAATTCATGGAAAGTACATTCTTTAAACAATTTTGCATAATCTATAAAATTATGAAAATTTATATACTACAGAAAATATTACGAAAGATATTTTTCGTTTCTTTGTATTCGATACGGTATTTTGTCATACAGCTTCTAACTGTACTACAAAATATTTGACGTAATGATATATGCAACGAATAAAACCTACATATAACATAAACATATTTTTCGCATATTTAGTTTATATTTAGTTTACAAATAACATTTCGTGCGTCCGATTTGTCGACCATTTGCTTTTGGATATCTGCTACTAGAGTGGAGATAGAAATTTTTCTATATGGAGCTATATGTTATTTGTACTGCGAAATAAATGTCCGATATTTTAAAAACTGATCGAAAGAAATAATTAACATTCTACTGTTGCAGGTTACGCTGTCAATAAACATTTTCTATAACGTTTTATAAACGAACAAGTTGTTCGGGATTTGGAGTGGCCGTCCGTTTATGACTCGATCGGCAAACGAAACGAAAGAAATGCACACATTAATGAATTAAGAAAGAATTTAAGTGTCGCAAATAATGTCAGTTTTGTACCAGCAGGAACTTCTATCAGGCAGTTTTTTACTAGCTTTAACGGCACAAATCTCTCCTTTAAAGACATATATTCCATATGTTCAAAAGAACAAAGAGAACAAAATGGATCGTAGATAATTTAATAAAATAATACGAAACAAAAAGTGTTGCGCATTTATTATTTCCTTATAAAACAAAAGAAACTTTTCGGACAACCTAATACATATGTAAATATATAATGGATTACGTACATTTACGTACATGAATTTTTCACACGTGTGTCACATCTTCTTCGTTCTTGTTTCTCCTTTTTTCTTTATACTGTAAATTTATAAGAGACTTGGGATTTCAGGATAATCCATCAGAAAAGTTTCGGTGCGTTTTTAGACCTCGAAAAAGCTGCGATGCTGGCGAAACCTCGGAAAGAAATTCCTTTTGGACAGGACTTCCACGCGAATGTCTGGGACATTATTGTGTACAAGAATGTTAAATGAGCAAATTTATAATTTATTAAAATTGATTAATTATCTATACGTACGTATATATATATATATATGTGTGTGTGTGTGTGTGTGTGTGTGTGTGTGTGTGTGTGTGTGTGTGTGTGTGTGTGTGTGTCGAATGACCGCAGGTGTTAGGGTTGTGGGCGTCAAATGAATCCTCGCGGGAATTAGCCATTGATGCGTTCAACACAGGTGAAATTTATTACGATAACAGCGATATTACAGTGTGGGCAAGTATCCGCGGCGATTAGGCGACACCGAGGACAATGGTCTCGAGTTTGATAACGAGTCCGCGGCCAGAGGGACGATAGATACACGTTCTCACCGAATCCAAGTCCGACTCTCGATTAATAAAACGTGAAGAATTCACTGATCGTAAAGACTTTACCCTTTTCGTGGACGAGCTCTCACGAGAGAATGACTTTCCGTCGCGATGATGCCACAGAGGAAAACTATGACGGGGTGTGTCTGAGGGCGCGAGATCATCGGATTCGTGGAGCGATGCCTTCGTTCAGAAGGTGAGGGAAATCGACGTTGCTGTTCCATATCGATGGTTAGAAAAGGATGCTAGCCACCCTTTCATCTCCGACATATATATGTAAACAAGTGTAATTAAGTATACAATGTATCATACATATAAAGGAATGCCATACCAAAAAGAGTTATATATATATTATTTACATATTTTTTAATATTCTATCACTAGCATTACAATGGTAAACTTTCTATCGTTATCGATTACCAATCGCAAATTGAAATCAAATAAGAATAAACTTTGCGGTGAATCTTTTAGAAAGAATAAGAATGCGAATGAATCGTATTATGGGTCTGCAAAGAGAAATAAAAGAGAGGGAGAAAAAGTGAAGAAGAAGGAAAGGAAAGTTTCGTATAGTCCGGTGGTGGTTGCCGGATTCATCGGTAAGATTTCTTAGTTAGCTCGTGCCTTAGATACGGGAACAATGGGAGTATTGCCGGGTCAGAGGATGTATTTGTAAGAATTGGATGGTTAGACGGTGACTTGTGTGAAAATTGTTCTGCCGTGATCCCTCTGCTTGCCACTATGGGAGGGTCGCCATAATATAAAATGAATTTCATTCGAATCTTTTGTACAAAAGTGCAATACGCGAGAGAGAACTATATCGAGGAAAAAAATAAGGGTCAATTTCGCCAATGTTTAAGAAATATTACTTCCCTTTGTTATCTAAGATGTCAAATACGAGGTACGGTACTCTCTTGTCAAAGAACAATTTATAACATTATCGTTTAACGCGTACGACACACGCAAACGTTCGGGGTAAATATTAAGGGTATTATTTATGTATAAACATACTACAAGATGCTGCTTATAGGGTTGATTCTAAACATCAAACAATGGAAAACGTTCGAGGACCTTACGAACCTTCAAGATGAGGAAATGCTCTTAGAGAGGATCGTTACGATACTGTAATTACAGCTAATTGAATTACTACGAAATTGTAAATGAATGACAATGTAATTTAAATCAGCACACTTTCCACCGATTACAAACGTCAACATCCACCTCTACGTACAACCTTTCGTCAATAACAAAATAAAGAAATTGGCGCAAAACGAACGAGTTCCTCCGAGTGTAAGGTAAGTCGTTTAAATCGTTTTTTGATACATCCAACAGGTAACTAGAGTTAAAGTTACGTGTTATAGCTCTTATTTATCTATAATATATACTTTTCATACACAATATAAATTTTCTTCTCCTTCGTACGAATGTGCGCGCTCTGCTATCGAAACCCAACAATTAATAATACTGTAAAATCGTAACACTTTGATGGCCGTTGTCGGGTATTCGTGACTCCATTCACCTATGGCAGCTGGCGGTTGTCGTCTGGCGTCACGTAGTCCTGACTTCACTCTGCTATCTGTCGTCGGACAGCATTACTCGTATGTAACGCTATTTCCATAACTCGTTTTAGTTAAATTCAAACAGTTCGCTGCTTCCGGAACGCAATAACTAACGTCAGCTGATTTTCATTTCACGAAACATTTTATAATTGTAAAATATCCTGCCTCGATAGTACCGTCTCCCTATACAACATCTCATAACGACGAGGAAATATACGCAGATCTATGGTCGGACATAGATAATTTTAACTATAGTGATATTAAGTATTATTAAGTATTATTAAGTGACAGTAAAGTAAGTAGTATTAAGTGACATATTAAGTGATAACAAGTCGTCGGACAGTGGAAGTGATATCGTAGAAAGACGATTTCGAAACGTACAGAGATCGATAATTAGTGATTCTGACGATGATTGTGTAGTTTCTGACGAGTTCGATGGTGTTGAAAGCGAATGGTCGCAAAATGATTGCAATCCCGCTTTCCACGACCGCATGGAACAATCTGAAATACAAACGCTACGTGAACATTTAGATGTAAAATCGAGCCGTTACTCGATTATTATTTATTGAAGAAGAAGTGCTAAACTTACTTTCAAGAGAAACAAATCGATATTATCATCCAGAAGGCAATCATAATGAAACGAAAAAGGACAAGGCTTGGACCGATACCGAGAAACGAAGAAATTTTTGGGATTAATTATCGTAATGGGACTTGTAAAAAAAAAAAAAAAAATCAGGAAAAGATGAACATTGTTCCACAAACCCGCTACTGTGCACAGCTATTTTCGAAAATACGATGACCAGAAATAGATTTCGCGAAATATGGAAATATTGGCATTTTAGAGACAACCGACACGTTTATCAATACATTACCAGTATAAATCGATAGGTACAATTTGAAGTGTGACGGTATTTTAGTCTGCTGTGTATCAACTTCTCCTTCAGTTTTCGACTCGTTCACATTTTTCATTTTTAATTCAGCTTGACACGAAAAGTGGCATAAATTATTCGACCAGCAATTTCAGTTTTCATATTCCTGCCAGTTTGTCTGTCTGTAAAGATAATTTCGCGTAAAATCTGGCTGTAAAATCTCACCGTATATTATACCTAGCGTATCGACGGATCTTATTGCGCTTCTATTGGAGAATTTTTAGAATCTCTGTATTATGATTGTTTCGTTTGATCGTTGTAACGCTCGAAAAATTCTGCAGCTGAAGTTGTTAGTAAAATATTAAATATAAATAAGGACGTATCGTTCGACAACAACCCTTCAGATTTCTTTCAGTCGTCTTAATGGATTAGTTTCTTAATCTGAGCCGGTTTATTTGGCTTGTTTTGTAGTCCGAGTTTATGTGCCACCGCACGTTTTCTTGCATATTGGTACACCCATATCGTATTAAGGTGTTTGCGCAGATCACCATTTCTGATGTAGGAACGGGCTGTCGACGATATCCTTACTGCAAACGATCTTTCTTCCGTAAGCCCTAGTGCATACGATGACCATAACGTTTAGATCTTCGGACAAACAGACACAAAATTTGCGGGAAGCGGGAAAATCTAATATGCAACTGTTAATACATAATACGATAAATCATGTAATATATATGCTCGGTTCTTGGGGTTGAACAAACAGCGTTAATAAAATTTATTACACTAGGTGAAAGGGAATTTTGATTAATATTAAATATCAGAATACATCGTGCAAAGGAAAATAGCACAAATACCTTTTCTGATGAAACGAAGTTTGATTTATTAGAAAATTAATAATAATAATATTTATTATAAAATAATCGTTTATTCGCGAAAAAAGCCTAATTTACAATCACTTGGTTGCAATGTATGACATTGTTTAACTTGTTTCGACGTCGCCTTTAATATTAGATAATAAGACGTGTGTGGATCCATCAAACAAAAATCTATTTAGAATGACACTGAAAATTAAATAAATCGAGTCGTGGTCATGGACACCTCTAATGATTTGAGGATTTGAGGAAACTACGAGATCAAATGTTTCATGAACGATCGTACGTATACCATCTCCGACAATTCGTATTGCCATACGTATCAGAGAATGATCTGTGAATTGCTAACACATCTTGTTCCTACTCGTGACTTTCTGATTAACACGCGTGCTTCTTTCCTACGTTAGAAATTTGTTCCGGAATAAATGCCGTACGATCCGTCACAGTCCGCTTAACAAAAAGGCTCCACTGCCTTCCCCGGTACGCGGCCAGATCCTTTGGACAAAGTTTCTAAGAATACTTTGGCAATGCAACGTTGGATCGGTTACCATCGGTAAACTGTCTCACGCATCCTTTAAACTCTAAACAGTCATATCATCGACATCGCATAGCTCTGCGACTTCCAGTCGCCAGCTATCAACTTTTCCAACATTCGCTCAAGCATTCTGCCTTACTAGAGGAGAGAGCTCGGCCCAATTATAAATTGCGAACAAGACTAAATTAGCGGTGGACTATCTGCCATTATATCGTCTCAAATTCTCAAACCAATACTGCGTAGTTTCTAGGCGTTTCAACGTACTCCGCTAACGTTAACCGATTTCGAACAGAATTTACGCAAATACTTCCAAGTGCCTCGAGGCATCGCAACTGCCACAACTTCGCATACTGCTTATGCTCTGCCGCCAGACACCTCCAGGATAGTATCTCTCTAGGAGTCGTAGCTTTTATTCATACATGCGAATGCACGCGTGCAAGAGGTAAATCTATATATTAATATAAGTAAAAAATATGAACATGCGAAATATGAATGTATGGATATACCGTCCTGTATACTTTAGTTTCGAGTTATGGATCACCAAAGAAACTGTTCAAACTGCTCTCCTCGTGTTCTTTCTGCAAAAGAATTTCTTAACGTTTGCCTGGCAAGCCGATGGATACAGCGAGATGAATCCATTGGGTTTTTGGTTTTGGGGTCATTTAAAATTTCTCGTGTATTCAACGCGAGTAAACAAGGTATACGATAATTTTGATACTTTTCAGCCAGCACGGAAGTCAATGTTAAGGCGTGCAGCAGCTTGCTGAACCACACGAGGCAAACTCTTCGAACGTTTTCGTTAAACGTAATATATAACTATCGAGTAAGTATATAGTTAAAGTATTTAGAACGTTTTCCTTTTCACTAGCCAAATATGCGCGTATGCAAAATCTATATATGCAAAGTAAAAACTATATTTAGAAAATTTTCTAACGGCAAAACAAATTTCTATCTAGGTTCCATAACGTGTAATGTACGTATTCCCTGGAAAAATATTCATTTGCATAAAAAGATCCATCGTCTAACGATAAGCTAATGATTCGCGAATGAACGATACTGAACGTTTCCTACAGGTAGCATACATAGCATGATATAGAGATATTTCTGACAAAAAAATTTTATTGCTTATAATTCTAGAAATAAGGTTCGTAAGGTTCGTCAATTTCATATATCTTCCCTATAAATAATAGGATGCATTGAACAACGCATAAAGATAATTCAACGCAGTGATCGCATTTAAAAAACGTAGCTGACCTTTATATTCTTCACGTGTCCACCTGCAAAGAAACTATCAACATCAAATGATGTCTTCCTCGACGACGATTAACGCTAGTTTAAAAAGTTTTTTAACACGGTATGTAATTTTGTAATAATTCAAAATCACGAAGTTGAACGTTCTTACTTTTACTAGATTGTCTCTTAATATATAATTATGATATATATGATATATATCATACACGATATACTTATTTTATAGCTTACTATGTGCTCCTTTGTAATCAGTACCTCGCATACAATACCGATACATATGACGCAGAAGCTTTCAAAATCTAAAAAATTAAACAATAAAAGTGATATAATATGCGTATTTTTTTTTTTTTTTTTTTTTTTTTTTTTTTTTTTTTTTTATTTTTATCATCACATAATATGCCAATATTAAGTTGTGAGATCAAAAGCTTCCGCCTTCTGTGTCTTATTGACACATAACAAAATATGCAATTTCATCTTGAGATCGTGAAACGTAATTGAAAGATAATTCAAACAAAGTTAATTAAACAATTTTTAACAAATACATATAAAAAGCTGTTCTTCGCTCTATCAAAAGTTTCGTCAAAAAATCTGCAAGAACTACTTCGTGTAATCTTATTATTGTAAATTCTTCTATCACGACGTACGTTTGTTATTGTTCAATTAAAATTTTTTGAAACACCTATTGGAAAAAACATTTTTATTATATCGTAACAAGGATCAAGCTTACACTCGCAAAACCGAACATAGACAAATCCATAAATTTCCCAGCAGTAACTGCCAAACGTCTTTGTGATCTTATCATAAGAAGAATCACGACACGTCTGTTGCTAGGTTCTAACAAATACCAAGAAGAACCGTAAGCTGAGGTGCTAATTGACAGGCTCTAGAATAAAATAATAAACATTTATACGTATCTCTTTTTTTAATAATTAATAATTACTGTATGCATTTCTTAAGACGCCGTTTATACATATATCTTAATTACATACTAACTTTACTACTGAGATATTCCCCGGCATAGGAAAGAACAAATGCCTCCAACATAATAGCAATATAAAATAATACAATTTTCACAACTATTATTAGATCCCCGTGTGAATTAATCGCCTACAATACGATATAAAGAATAGTATAAATTATAATTGTAATCGTAAGCATAAACCAATGGAAAAGAAATTAGACGTGAAATATAAGTAAAATTATAATTTGAATAATTAATGAACAATTAATGAAAAATAATATTTGTAAATATTACTTACGACTATTATTAAGAATCCTATACCGCACATGACTACTGTATTACATAACAATTGCACCAAAGCAATATACGAGAATAAACTTTCGACATATTCCGAATTAAAAATAATCCGATAATGGCGATTGATTAAAGATTTAATGACATTCCGCAATGATCCATGTTCTTCATCTTTGACAGAGATACTTTCCAAAGCTTTATGTAAGATTTCTATTTGTCCACCAATATGAAATATCTAAATAATACTTATTACGATATAATACACATATAATATTTCAGCAACTTTTAATTTCCTTCGTTAATTTGTCAGTCACTCTTTCGAAATATTGTTCATTATCGTACATTAGAATACCAAGACAAATTAAAAAGGTAGAAGATTTGTCGTCTAAGGTTTGATTCTTTAGAAAATATTTTGCGACAATTTTGAAAATTAGTATAAACTTAATTGCGTATCGATTTCATAGGTCCTACGGTTCCTATATACTTTTAACATCTTTCATTCGTCGCTAATTGTTACAAGAATAATCGTTAAAAGAGTCGATATTTTTCAAGGACGTACAATATAACAACAACGAGTGATTTCACAACGAAAACAAATACGTATACACATGTGTTTACTACAAACCAATATCTTTTTTTCTCATCTTCCATTTATCACCACTTTAGATTTTTTTCTTTCATATTTATTACAGATACGCCCTTCTATAATGCAGCATATCTTAAAAATCATCACAGAGCATATCACTAAATCTTAACCGATTGTACTTGATTTAGCTGATATTTGCGTAAAAATATTATACGTACGTCACGTGTAAAAAATAGAAATTACTTTTTTTATTTGCTAATTCAACGTCTAAAGAAAAGAAAAAAAGCTTGCTTTTCATATGGAAACTGGGAGATCCGAAACTCGGAAACATACCAGGGATTTTATTAGCAAATTAAACTTACTATTAAACGCCTATGCCATTCAATTTGTTGAAACAAAGCAGCGTAGCTTTGTTTCTAAAAATATTCGTATATCTTTAAAAAAAAAAAAAAAAAAAAAAAAAAGTATTCAACACGTTTCGTCGTAAAGGTCGAGCTGTATTTTCGAATATTAAACAATTTCTTAAAATCAATAAGTACAGCGACGTACAAATACTTTTCGTACTCACCGTATCTATGACAGATTGTTAATAAACAGTGAAACGAATGTGTTTTCGATCGCTATATCAAAACACACTTACCAATGTAATTATCAAAGCATTTAATGTAGCCATGCCAATTCCAACAGCCAACAGTTGAAGGAATTGTACAAGAAATACATATCGATACGCAGGACTTTCATAATATGCAAACGGAAGGTCCATCTTTATTAATAACTGTCGGGACGTTATATTGAAATCGTCTTGATCTTGACGGATAAATTGCAGATACACACCGGCATACATAAAAACGGAAATAGTATATACGCCAAAAATTGAATATGTGCAACGGTATGCGAGTTCAGCTTTGTTCGTCATAACATCTACGTTAGCTTTATCAGCGGAAGAGTTGATCCAATCGTAATACATTCCCACCAACATGTTTCTAAATATTCTGAAAAACATTATTATAAGACATATAGCGCATAGACTGATAAGACCGAGTTGAAGTTCAAGAGAAATTAATTGGGATATTATCTCTTAAATTTGAACTCGACCACCTTCGAACTTTTCATTAGACCGTTCATTTTTATACGTTTAGAGGAAATTTAAAAGTGCAACATTACATACATAGAATATGCATAATATGAGGCTATGTAATATATCCAAGGTATAGTGCTTTCTGCAATACAATACTTGGTAGGTAGAAGAACTTTTTACAAAAATATAAATTTCCGTAAAAGTCCACAGTCAACCTATGTTTCCTATGTTAAATCGTAAGCGCGTAAGAAAGGAATTGATATTTACCCGCGTTTAATCCAAAAGCTAATTAACTTAAATAGCAGTACAGTATAAGGCAAACTAGTGCTCGCACTCTCTATTATGTCCGCCAAGTTTCCAGAACTAATGTTCTTCGTCATATACCGATACTGAAATACTTGTGCAGGCACGATGATAGCTAGCCAAATGCATCGGGCAATAATTTCGTAAGATGTATCTGGCCAAATTCCAGTCAATCGTAAGCCGATTACTACTGGGCGACTGATACCTTTACTGGGTATCATTTTAAGCCAACTGACCGATAAGTTTGCCTTTAGAAATGATTAATTATTCGATCTTTCTTGCTTCTGTATGATAAGTACGGAAAGTATTTGCGCTAAACTGTTTATGCATAGACGAGTGAACACTGTATGTTGACAAAATTTGCTAGACGTCTCTGATGTTACTTCTTGCGCATTGGCTATATGTCTATAAAGTATTCATGGGAAACGAAGAATACAGATAAGTATAAGCGATGTTGCGACTCGTAGGAGTGCAAGCCATAAATATATGATTGAAGGAAGAGGAAAAGTTTACCCAATTTTCTTTCAACGTCCAACGTTTTCTGCTAAACCACGGGACATCGAAAGTTCGTAACGGGAAAGTTCATTTCACGATCGTCCGAACAATACGAAGGAAGAGAGGATTTATGAAAAAAGAGACTCGATAAAGAAAGAACAATATCCATATAATATTCACATTAAAATGAGAGAAAAAAAAAAGATGGAATAGAAATATGAATAAGAATATACTCGTTTCAATAGCGGTGGACAGGCATGTCGAACAATTTTATACAACTCTATTGTATCATAAGAAGAAGATGAATTAGTTTTTCAACAGAGGTAAGATATGTTCAGATAAGGTACATATAAATGCACTTGTACGTGTGTGATATATATTTACGACATACTAGGTATTTCATTTGCCACCGATTTTCTCCACGTAATTTTTCATTTAATTTATGAATCGTGAAAGAACCTTCAGGTATGGAAGACGATATCGTTGGTATCGTTATAAAAGCGATCAGAAAAATAAATAACCGTATGTGATTTTATCGGCATCTTTTCAACCAACCAACTGTCTTTAAAAACGGACGCTCCCTCGCACCTTTCGTCACAAAGCGTCAAAAGATGATTATTTCTCACAGAGATTATTCACGAAACTTGAATCAATGGTAATCTCTGATCGTCTAAAATATAAACAAGCTGATCCTACCAACTCGAACTACCGATCTTCATACACTTGAAAAAATGAAGGAAAACATAGAGAAAAAGTTAAAAACGCCCTCTACCACATCATAGAAAGTACAATGTTAGCTATACGGAAATTCGTTGTTTACGAACTTACATTTATCCCCGCTGACTCATCGCAATTTTATAGGCACATTCGTGTTACGCATTCAGCCAGATCAGTAAATACGTGTATTTTATATACCGCGTTAAACGATGTTTGTTGCATCTATGTTGGAAAATCTTTCCAGAATCGCCGTATATGATAGTTTTATGATAGTTTTTTGCATAAGACTATTCATGTCGTTTCTAGCGTTGCAATGGTTCGCGAATCCTGTGCAGCGAATCGTCGATAAAAAGTTCGTTGCCACTGTGGGAAAACGATGTCGTTGTTGCAAATATCCGTCTTCCAAAGGTTCTAAACGCATAATATGATCTTAATGTTCAGATTTCTTGGCAAACAGTCACAAAATTCGATCAGCCGGAAGAGTAAACCGAGGAAAAGAGGAAACTGAACGATCGGCGTTAACAAAATATAATAAATGAAAGATTGCATCGTGGCGTAATGGGATAAATTTGATAACGAGATCAACGATACGTACTTTAGACATATTATAACATAAATGACAATTGCAAATAATAAAATTATTCACGCGAGGGGATAAATTTAATTTGCCTTTTTTGATTCAATTTTTATTAGTATTTATTCTATATGCGCTATTTATTTCTCATTATTAACGCAACAATGATATTTTTTTTTTCTCTTTGTAATTTTTTGTACAATAATCTGGGTAACAATAGCTCGAGTTAAATCGATCGCCCACTCGACACCATAATTCCACATCGAAGTTACCATTTACATTTTTTCAGTATAATGCCAAAAGTACCGACATATATGACGCCGAAACCTTCATAATCTATAAATACAAGAGATAAAATAATATCGTGAAAGCGTGTCCCTCGAATAGCGATAATTTCGACAAAGCAAAAGCAACTTTCCGTCGAGAATCAAACAGACAGTAACGTGAAAAAGTTTCCGACTAGATGGAATTTTACTTTTGCGCAAAAGCAAAGACTAAAGGAATTAATAATGACTAATATTAAATATGAAAACGTATCGTATAAACGAAATGGTACAAGAAACCAATTACCTATACGATACGTATTGAAACTAATAAAATCTTTTCCAAATTCGAAACGAAATTTGATCCAATCGAAAATAATGGAAAACTATATTTTACGTTTGATCGGTATATCAGGGATATCGTAATTATTTATTTTAAAACGTCCCTTTGGCAAGGAACATGTTGGAAATCATTTGTTTCGCCAGAACAACATTCCATGCACTGTCTTGTTTTGTACATACATATAACAAAGTTAGATTATAAAGAACTGCGAGTTCCGAATTAATCCGATAGCCGAAATGAACGCCACGTATTACGTATTACGAAGGCAAAAGGTGATGTACTTATTGGAGAACATTGCAACATCTTCGAAAGTTACGAGAGAAACTAATATGGTGTTGGCTTCACCTTGAACATTCCAATGGCTCTCGCGATCATACGCGATAATAAGTAATATCACTCCTTTGACTATCATTTACAGTGGCTAGAAAAAGTATTATTCCCTTCACGCCCGTATTTTATTTTACGATACAGCGCGTTTTTAACAGGTCCTGTAAACTTCATTTTCATAGTGTTAAATTTTTCTATTCACGCGATAGTACTGCTAAACGATACGAAATTTCATTGGATTTTTAATAACAAACTAGTATGCGAACGCTGTAATAAATGTAATGGTGCGTTCAATACATTTTATAGCCATTGTACTTTACATGCGCGTGACTTGCCCTGATATTACTAAAAGTTCCTTTAACCATTGCTTTTACAAGTAGTTTTTACATGCCGGTGAAAATATATGATCCGAATGAATAGAGGATAAATAACTTACGCCTGTGAAGCTTTCCAGGGAAAGGTTTGAAAATTTACCGAAAGTCAATGCGAAACCTCTTTGAGACCTTAATATAACAGGTATCAGAAGTCGGCTCTTGTTTGGACGTAAATCGTACCAAAGCATATTGTACGCTGTGTCGCCGATTAATTGGCTCTAATAACGAAACAAGTATTTTAAACGAAAAGTATTTAACAACCCTCTTTTAATTATCTTTACACATTGAAGCGATATGTCAATACGAAATACGTTATTAAATATGTCTTGTAGTACTTTTCAACATGAAGAACTAGTGTATTCTTATAAGAAAATTGAACGATTCGATTCAAGGAAACGAAGAAAGAATAATAAACATTCCAAGGTCAAAGAAATATTGGCACACTTGCGAGTGCAATATATTTTTTACGGTTCCTCGCTTTCTGTACCTTAAACGCAATTCACTTTTACAACTTGGCACAAATGTAAACAGATTTGTTTGAATGAATCTTCTTTGCTCGAGAATAGGGAGAAACTATTTTAACGAGATATAATTAGCCTTGAGGGGATTTATCTCTTCTTCATTTCGTTCTTACTTACGAACGTTCAACTTTATCTTAAACGTATTTCTCTCGTACACTACCGTCACCACTTAAACGCCTTGCTCTAAATATGAATCATATATATATATGTATATATATATTTACAAATTTAATATGATAAAATAAAATTAATAAAAATTTATAAGAAAGATTTATAAGAAGAAGGAATAATTAAATAATCGGTACTAACTGCCCTTACAGCCATTTTGCTTCCAAAACAATTATTCGTCAAAAATATTCTACGTTCTTTCAGTACGGTATATCTGATATAGTGGAAATAAAAAACAAAAAGATATTGTATGCAACAACCTTAGTGCGAAGATATTCCCCAGCGAAGCAATATACGAAAACTTCTAAGCAAGTAACTATGTAAAATAAAACAGATTTGATCAGTATAACAAGTCCACTCTCGTCGTTTATAGCCTGTAATATATATTCATTTCGTACGTGAAACGGTGAAAAAGTAAGGTATCGTACGCGCAAATCGAATAGTCGTTACTTACAAGTACAATGAGGAATCCTTCGCAGCATGTATTAATTGTATTTGACACAAGTTGGCTAAGAGCTATATACGTAAAGAGTTTCTCAATTTTCTCTGCAAAAGTAATGATTTCTTGATATCTACTAATAAAAAATTTGAACTTGTTTTCATTTTTAGGAAAAGCGTCTGTTAGATTCTGGCACATTATGTCGATTTGACACCCTACATGCACTACCTAAAAATAATAACTTCAATGCTATAAGACTATTGACGATAGCTTCGGTATAAAAGGGCTATAAAATTTCATGCAACAAGAGTTTTGTTTAGTACGGTGGTCGTATTAAAAGCAAATATTTTTCCATGATTTGCACTTTGAGCAAAAAATATATCTATAACTACTAAACTACAGGAACATGAAATTTATACTCACCATCATGAAAAGCAGGGCAGTGAACGTTCCGAACGCAAGGGCCGCTGAGAAATGAATAATAAACTGTGTAGTCACCACAAGTTCGTAATTCGGAGATTCACTCGTCTCGAAAGGTAAATCCATTTTCAAAAGAAGCTGCCGAGACATTGAATCGTTCGTTCCTTGAAATGCAATAGCGCCGGCAAGATAACAAACCGCAGACACCAGATACGAGGACATGATCATGCTAGTTACATAAAAGGAGAACAACCCGGTTTTTGTTATCAGATTATTTATATCCATATTAGCGTATTTCCGACAGTCCTCTTCCATGGTTGATAAAATATCGCGAAACAAGCTGTCAAGTATCGATATATGGAATAAATATTAATTAGCATGAAATAAACATTATTATTGTAATAAATTCTTGTACGTTGCATTCTTAAATTCAAAGCTCGGAATAATTCATGACAAAACAAGACATAAACGCATAAAAATACTCAACGCTACGAAATAGCTTTGGAGAAGCTAGAGAGACGACTGGAAAAATTTAAAGGTGCAAAAACGCGTGGAACGGATAATATACGGATAATATACGGATAATATATATATATATATAGCTGTTGCTCTATATTGCCGTTGTTACGGCAGTGAAACAAATCTCTATTTAATCTTTTACCTGTGTTCATAGCGTTAAAGTGTCGAAGAAAAATATTATCCTTGTATCGTGTAAAGATTATGTACGGTTGCAAGGTTGATAGCTGCTAACTATCCGAGGCCGAAAGGCAAGGATTAAATAAATGACAGTGAAAAAAATACTTGTACTCGTAAAAATATAAGCTTCCGTGGGAGATCACTGTGTACATCTCATCATATTAAAAGAACATACTGCTTCGAAAGTAAAAAAAAATCAATATTTTGAAACAGAAGACGCACGAAAAATATGACGCGTGTATAGGTAGAATTTCTACTCGTGAATCTCCATTGAAAATGGAACTTGGAAATGAACTTACCCATAATTCGTCCAAGTAACAAATAATTTGATAAACACTAAACTGAAAGGCACGGCGATGCTCAAATTTTCTGCTATGTTCACAAGAGTATCGGTGTCGTAATGTATAACGACATATTTGTATTGATAAGTCTGAAGCGTAATTATCGCTATCACCCAACATAACTTATGTAGGAATTGAAATGGTGTTCCAGGCCAGACACCACAAAAATAAAGGCCAAATTTAACAGACGGGCTAATCGTGTTTAATATCATTTCGCATAAAATTAATTATATCCTCTTGCTTAAATTATTTTACGGCTTCCCTCTTATATACAAAGACTTGACGACGCGTAATTTCCACATGCATGCGTCCACTATCACCGTTAATAAATTTACAACGTACCAGAGATTCCAGGAACCTTACTTACGTGCAGTCTCGCGATAAACTGAACGTTCCGTGAAAATCACATACGCGAATTATCCACGAGTGACAACCTTTGTTTCGGATTCCCAGGGTCCGCATAAATATTGCAAATAATATCACAACGATTGCAGGCTTGCTGGAAAATGAACTAGGGGATAGAAGAAGAGAACGTTGCTCAAAATATAATTCCAACTTTGTTACAACTACTGGTTTCCACGGAAAACTGCAGAAGCAGACATGTTGCGCGACATGCAACTGCATATTAAATTAGATTTCTTACAACTTGAAGAAAATGCAGAACTTTGGTATAGAAAACTGTAATATTAGAAAAGTGTAATATTATATTCTATGTTACGAAGGACGACTGGAAAAGTGATCTTCAAGGGGCAGATCCGATGGATAAAGTTCGACAAAGCGTGCATAGGTAGCCAAGAAGGTGGACGAAGGTAACGATAATTCCTTGACTAAGTGAACTGCGATATACACGAAACTTCGAAGATATTGAAACTGAAAAAAATCACGAATACGTCATCGAATTACAACTACAATTACAATTACAATTACAATCGTAGCTAATGTTTCGATAATTGGATTTAACCAATTTATATTAATATTAAATTTCTAGAATCCTATCATAGTAGTGGTGACATATGCAGAATTTCTTAACACCTTGTACATTTCACGAATATTGATTTTATAAGGTTTAATTATACAATACCTAAATTTTGTTGCCTTACACGATATAGTATTTATTTAAATAATACATTTTTATTTATAAATTTTCAATCGTATTCCAGTCCATTTATATATTTAATTATATATACCATTATACACGTATATGTAACATATATGCTATATACTCATAACGACTATATACTCATTTTATTGCTTGCGATGAACTCCTATCATCGGTAATCAGTACATCGCATACAATACCGATACGTATGATGCAGAAGCTTTTAAAATCTAAAAAGTTAAAAGAATACAAGTGTTAATTATAAATACGAAATTAATAAAAATTTTCCACATATACATATAAAAATGTCCTCCGTTTTGTTACGCGATTTGTTAAAAAATACGCAAGAACTATTTCGTGTTATCCTAGTATTGATATCCATCGAAGCAATCTTCTACCACGACGTACGTTTATTTTTGTTCGATTACAAATTTTTTCGAACGTCCATTAGAAAAAAACATTTTTTTAACGAAAAACTATGCGACAAACAAAACTCTAACTTGATCACTCGCGATATCCTCGAAAATATGCATTCTAGCAACGATATGTTTTATTTACAAAAGATGGTTATTTACGAAATATTAAAGCGATCTCGAATTTACTAAATGACTATCTTTGAAAGTATCGAATCGTATCTATTCCGAGTGTCGCAATTATCGAACGTTGTTCTTTAATCGTATTATTATTCGTGCACTTACAAATTCGTCTGTTACTTCGTCTTAAATTCACTGTATTCGTCGCAACACCGTGCTATGTACCTTTAAAAACGTTTTTACTGTATCGTGACAAAAATCAAGCTTACAGTTGCAAAGCCGATCATAGACAAATCCATAAATTTCCCAGCGGTAATCGTTAAACTTCTTTGTGATCTTATCATAAGAAGAATCACGACGCGTCTGTTTCTAGGTTCTAATAAGTACCACGAAGAACCGTAAGCTGAACTGCTAACTGACAGGCTCTAGAATAAAATGATTAACATTTACACCTTTTTATCATTTTCTATAATTAATAGTCACCGTATACATTCTGTCAGACGTCGTGTATACATATATTTCAATTAAATACTAACTTTGCTACTGAGATATTCCCCAGCGTAGGAAAAAATAAATGCTTCCAACGTAATAGCGATATAAAACAAGAAAATTTTCACAAGTATTTTTACGTCACCGTACGAATTAACCGCCTACGATAATATAAGAAATAGTATAAATTATAGACATAATCGTAATTATAAACTAATATAAACAAATTAAATGTGATATATGTATAAATAAAATTTTGATTAAATAAAGTTTTAATGTCATGGAAAAACAACGTTTGTAGATATTACTCACAACTATTATTAAGAAACCTATACAACATATGACGATTGTATTACATAATAACTGCATCAAAGCGATATACGAGAATAATTTTTCGATATATTCCGAATTAAGGATAATCCGGTAATGACGATCAGTTAAAGATTTAATGACGTTTCCTAGTGATCCATGTCTTTCATCTTTGATAGAAATATTTTTTAGAGCCTCGTGCAACATTTCTATTTGTCCTCCAATATGAAGTATCTAAATAATATTTAGTATAATATAACACGCATATAGTATTTCACCGATCTTCGGCAACATAAGTTTGTAAAAAACGTACTACGTCGTAGCACCTAAGTACTGCCCGTTTGGAGGTGCGTAAATATGTTGAAAAACTTTTTTTATACTCGTCTATGTTCAATGATATCAATGATTTTTACAGTCATGTAATTTTTCATTCAAATATTTCTTACTTTTTCAAAATATCATTTACCATCTTGTCGAATCGAACTATAAAAAACAAATCGGGAGCGTGGACAAAAATTTAGGAAAAGGATTTAGGATTTTTGTCTATGGCTTAATTTTCAACACAGCCTGTTTTGACAGTTTCCAAATAGTTTGCCCATATATACACTTAATTGCGTATCGACTTTGCGAATCTTACAGTTACTATACACTTTTACCATCCACCCTTCGTAGTGATATCTCGTAATGATTAGAATAATTGTTAAAATTATTAAATTATTAGATACGTGGTACGCTCTATATGTTAAATAGGCACACCTTAACACAAAGTTAAGGTATTTAGGATTAAACACTGAGCTGAAAACTCTTGTAAAGCGCATAGTAGGCATTATTTTTTTAACTGGCTATAATATTATTTATTTTTAACTGATAGCACAGTGTGTACAAAAGGTATTCGAAGGGTAGCTTTGTTTGTCGACCAGATGATTTTTTATTAGATTCTACATTTCATTTCCATAGTTTCCAAATTTTTGTAATTATATGAAAGTACTGCCAAATAATATGAAATTTATCATAGTCGGATCTAATTAACTACTACAGTATATAATAATCGCAGTGATGCACGAATACTTTTTTGTATCCACTGTCTGCGTGCAGTTTGTTGATAAAATGTGAAATAAATGTATCTTTGATTACTACGTTAAAACATACTGACCAATGTAATTATCAAAGCATCTAACATAGCAATGCTAATTCCAGTAGCTAACAGTTGAAGAAATTGTACAACAAATACATATTCGTACATTGGACTTTCATAATATGCAAACGGAAGGTCCATTTTTATTAACAATTGTCGAGATGTTACATTAAATCCGTCATCCTGATCCTGACGACTGAATTCCAGGAACATACCGCCGTATATAAAAACGGCACTAGCGTATACGCCAATAATTAAGTTTGAGCAACGGTATGCAAGTTCAGCTTTGTTCACCATGACATCTACGTTGAGTTTGGCAGTAGAAGTGTCGATCCAATCGCGAGACATTCCTAACAATATGTTTTTAAATATTCTGAAAAATATTGTCATACATGCAGCACATAAATTGGTAAGAACAAATTTTAAGAGCAATTTTCCACTTAATTTCTTTTCAGGCTCATCTCCGCCATGTTCGAACTTATCGTTAACTCGAGAATGCCGATTTTTATGCGTTTTTAGGAATCTTTAAAGTCCAAATATACATATAATGTGAAAGTATATAAAATATCCAAAATATAGTACTTTCTATGAAACTTTGTAGGTAAAAGAATCTTTTCTTTTTTTTTTTTTTCAAGTTTTTACTTTTTTTTTTTTAGATATACTGTCAAAAATACGAGTTTGCATAGAAACCCGCAGTCCGCTTATCACGTTTGACATAGTAAATCGCAAATACGTAGGAAAGGAATTAACATTTACCCGCGTTTAATCCAAAAGCTAATTATTTTGAAGAACAGTAGACTATAAGGCAAAGTAGTGCTCACACTGTCTACTACGTCTGCCAAGTTTCCAGAACTAATATGCTTTATTATATACCGATACTGAAATACTTGCGCAGACATCATGTTAGCCACCCAAATGCATCGGACGATAATTTCATAAGATGAACCTGGCCAAATTCCAATCGATCGTAGGCCAATTATTACTGGGCGACCGATACTTCTACTAAGCATCATTTTAAACGAACTGACCGATAAGTTTGGTTTTAGAAATTATTAATGTCTGTTATTCGGTCCTTCTTACTCCTGCATGATAGGATGGAAAGTGTTTGCGTTAAAACCGTTTGCGCATAGACGACCACGAACACTGTACGCTGAAAATATTTGTGAGACGTCTCAGATGTTACTTCTTGCGCATCGGCCGTGTGTCCATAAAGTATTCATGGCAAACAAAGAATACAGATAAGTATAACCGAAGTTACAACATGTAGAGTTAGAAGCCATAAATATATGATTAAAGGAAAAGAAAAAGTTTACCCAATCTTTTTTCTTTCTTTTTTTTTTTCTTCTTTTTTTTTTTTCAATGTCCAACATTTTCTGCTAGAACACTAGAATATTGGAAGTTTGTAGTAAGAAAATTCGTTTCGCGTTTGTCCGAGGAATACGAGGGGACGGAAGATTTATACAAAAAAGGAATTCGATAAAGGAGAAAGAACGACAAAAAGGTAGAATTCTAACATCCAAATAAGAAACAGAGAAAAATATATTCGTTTCGATAGCGATAGGCAGGCATATCGAACAATTTTATGATACAAATCTATCGTATCGGAAGGAAAGGCTAAGTTTATTTTGAAGAATAGGTTCTTACCAATCAGATACGTTCAATTTACGTATAAATACACTTATACTTTCGTGATATACATATTATTCTGTATATTTATAACATATTAGATATTTCATACGTATCCCATACAACTGGGACAAACTATAGGGTAAGTATACGTAAAATAGTAGAAAAAAGAAAGTGATTTCATTAGACAAAACTGAGCGGTTTCCAATGACGTATCATACGATCTACCGTAGATGGTCAGTGCAAAAGTGATGGCGTTTTTAATATTTAAAAATCCCTGTTATTTTTCTAAATGGAACCATAGATTTTGTCGTACATCGACCGAATAATTTTTGTAATACTACACGTAGTAAAATTACAACCCTTGTGATATAAATAAGACTAAACGGACGAAATCTTGCGCCAAATAACAATATCATGATGTTAATATTTACTTAGTATTCTTTATTCGATGCACAATTATCAACACCTGAGCAATGTTTGTTTACATGATCTATAAAATACTTTAAATAAAACGACATATTGTATCAGTAGGACGCAAGAATGGATAGGGGCGCAATATAATCTTTATCTTTTACAAAAAAAAGTTGAAAATACAAAAACAAGTTAGAATCTTCTCCTTAACGATACTCTGTTATTTTACTTCCTAGTATTTCTAACATTATCAACACCACAACCACCGACAACTAATATTGTAAGACTTGTATTAAAGAAATTTAAGAGCATGCAATAGAAAAAAGAGCAAGGAGTATTAGCTTTCTTATTCATATTTTTATAGAAAAAATCCTTCTAAAAATCCACAATTTTAAATCTATAAAATTTCAGTGAAAAATTTCGAATCAGCGATTTTCATACTATTTAATTGACTTATTATTTTAGCGATTATTATTTTATCAATAACAGATGTGGAATAGCGGTTGTTTAGTTGCGACATATTTGCAAACTAGTTATTCCAGTTATTTATCCGGGGAATTACCAAAAATTATGCGAATTTTCTTTTCTTTCTCGCCTATGAATAATGTGCGAACTTAACACAGAAATATCGAATATGAATGACAAACAAACGAAGTTTATTTAATATACTTCCCATTGAAAAATTTTATAAAAAAAATGACTGCTGATAATACGGAGCCACAACTGATTAAGCAAAAATCGCTGGAGTTAAAAGTGTCCTTACGTTTAGTTCTATTACACCGAACCCTCGCTATCATATCTTAATAATCCATGATTAAAAATGTAACAATTCTAAATTGCAATCAGACATTTCTTAAAAAACGCGGTACAATAAAACACTGTATAAATTAATTTGTACATACATTACAATATACATCTTACAATTTGTAAACAAAGTACATCTTCCCACTTAATCGAGCTGTTTCAATTTTATTTTAATGTCATTCAACCATTTTGCCATGAAATACGTGGGCTGATATGACTGTTGTATGTTACTTATAAATGTTAAGAACCACTCGACGTTCATTTTATATTTTTTCATCGTACACCTGTGAACAATTTTAATTTGCAGATTAAACATTTTTCATTCATTTTTCGATTTGATCATTCGATTCAATCCAATTTTTTTTTCTTTTCTTTTCTTTTTTTTTTTTTCTCCATAAAGAAACATACCAATTAAAAAAATGGTATTGCTATTTTCTATACATATCTAGCGTATCTGACTTGAATGTATAACGTTACTTAATTTTTTTATTACTATTAAAAATGCGGATGAATTATGACTGTTCGTCTTTTAGTTATGACGCGACATGAAGCAAGAATTTATCTTTTATCAGGTGGTCTGTGACTAGTTTCATCTAAAAGTCGGTAGCTTCTGCATGTTAGTGATAACATGTTTTAAGTTTAGAATTGAAAATGGACGACGGAGCGGCATTTATTTTTTGGAAGATTTATGGTAGAATTTTTAACTCTTTATAATCATTAATGATAGTTCTGTTTTTGACGTTCTCCGCGTTCATGTTAATTTAATACGTAACAACAATAATATATAAACAATATAGAAATAAAGCAAATATAGTATGCAAGCTATAGGAAATTTCAATATTAAGTTATATTATATCAAGATATTTCATAATAAAAGTTAAATAAAAGTATCAATTAAAAGTTAAATAAAAAGAGATTTATTTTTACAAACCTTGATAAAAATCCTGCAATGAACATTGCCCAACTTTCAATATTAGCGGGATAAGTAAATAGAAGCTTTTGCATAGATCTAATACTTGCTGGTCCCATATTTTCCATGAAACAGCTAAAGGATAAAGCACATGCAACTTGTGCATGGTTTTCGGTAATAATATTTCTATTAAGAAACAATACTTTTTGTGCGCATCTACTAAACAGTTGTAAGTTAGTATCTAATAATATCCTGAGTAATATAGTCCAATATTTTACATTACCTGCAGGTAAAAGGAAAATAATATATACCATACATCTATATAAAATAATATGTATGAAATACATAATAAGAATGTTTTATATATATATTTTAAACTCTGGATAAGAGACTAGAAAATATTTGTCAGGCCATATCAATTCTTTTATGTAGGAAAATTTTGTATTTGATTCGTTGCATGGCTGATCCCAACAACTTTAGCCCGATCGCCTTAGATTGACTTTAACGAATTAAACTAGGGGTTCGAGCGGCGTCCCGATCATGTTCGTACAAGATAAGCCGATGGGCAATCGCTAGGATAAATCGTTCTCCGAGTGAAACCAGATAAATTAACTTTTGCAGCAAGTTGAAAAACTGCTTCCTCAAATTGGCACCATATCGATTACTTGGCTTCACTCTTTCATCTGTGATTTCAATAAATGAATTTCTAGATCTGTCTTGTATGGCCGCGGTTCCATACTCCGGCTTCGGGATCGGGTGGGATTTCGATATATGTACCCGTATCGCTCGGGATCCAGTGACTCGATTCGGGTACAAGCATAAACGGGCGGTCTAACTTCGAGTCGGATTGGCAAAAGTCGTATGACATCGGACCGAAATTTCGCCATTAAGAAGAGATTAAGAAGAATGGCTGATAATAAGCCTCAAGTTAATTTAAGACCATAAAACACCTAGATTTTTGTATACGGCTCGTAAGGAACAGTGTGCCTTTAGTTGTTTATATGATCGTAGTAGCGAAAATAAGTATAAGTTGGCAGTAGAAGTTGGCAGACAGAAGGAATACGGGACCGATTGACCGTTTCTGATAAACTCGACACAGTCATAAATCTCCCTTGTACCTGTGCTTTTCCCACTGCCAACTTACCAGCAGCGCACAGTACATATTACACGGCTTGCTAATTCTCATCTAAAGTTGTTATTCTCATCGACTTGAGCGGATATTACTCTTTACTTATTATTAGCTCATTTCTTCTTTGAACAATACTCTATTATTTCTAACAGAAAATATATTAAAACAATACTTACCAGGATATTTAAAGATTTCTTTAGAAAGAATAGTAATGGCCCTTTGAACATCATTTCGTATCACATAATAATATGCAAATAATCTTAGAACATGATGACCATATTCAGGATGACGTACACTAAACCTCAATTCTTTTAGTACTAATGCAACTAAATTGTTATCGTTATGTAATATCCCTAATGATGCGGCCGCTAAAAGACCTACTATATCTGGAGGCTGTATTTGTATGCATTGGAATAGTAAAGTTTTTGCATCATTTACTCTATGGAAAGAATACGCTATCGCAGCCATCGCGCACAGTGCATATAATTTCTGTGCATCGGTATTCGCGAAAGAATGCAGAGTTATTTCATATGTATTATACGCCTCTTCATACAGCTCAGCTGAAAATGAAACAAATTTTAACTATAATATATCTCGAACAATGTGAATAAATATTTTCCTAGTCGTTTAAATAATTCATTACTATCCAGTTCTATAATTCATTTCGAATCATCGCTTAAAAACACAGATTAATATTACTATTGTTCCAGGTTAACCAAAGATCGAAAAGGCCTAAGGTACAGCATATGCGCGTTGGACATAAGATATAGACACAAGATAGATAGGATATAGAAACATCACTATTTAGTGACCATTTTAAACACTAGCTGAGGAGAATCTTAACGTCCTAAGTTTATCATGCATTTATTAATTACTACATGACATCCCTGAACGTTTCGACATTAACAGAATGTTGCAATTTTTCTACTTAAAAAGATATATATGTAGTATCGTGGACAGATTGCCTAAAAAATATCGGATGAACTACAAACAATGTTGTGAGAAAGCCAAAGTACCGACAGGCCGAAACAGGTCGGGAAACTTCAATGGGCCAACCGGCCCATCAATCGGTGGTCCTTCAGTCGACTAGTTACGCGGAAGAAGGAGTACGTGATCATGATCGCGAACGATTACGGAACACACACGGTGGGGGTATGAGAAAAGACAAAGGGATGCTTAAGGGAGGAAGACGAATTAATCGGCAGTCGTTAACTACACGAGTCGAATTGTGAGGAGCCGAGAATTGAGTTGTGAGTTGTGAATTATCCATTTAGTTGTCTTAGTTATAGCGCATTATTGTATTTAGTTCACGTTAAATAACCATCGTTTCCTGTTTAATCCATTGTAGATAGATTCACCTATCGATAAACTTATCATATAGGATAGAAATCATTGGAAACCCTAATTTCTAATATTTCTGAATAAATAAATCCTCTCTCTCTCTATATATATATATATATATATATATTAATATTGATGTAAGAGTGTGATTACCTTTGAATAATGCTAACGCGAGATTGCATTGAGAACTATAGTTGATATTTGTAACTCCTTGATATAATTTTATTGCTTCCTTATATCTTTTCAGTCGTATTAGTACACGTGCTAAATTTATAGAAATAAAGTCTTTTTCGTTTTTGGTACTATTACATAGAGCTATGGCAAATTGTTCTGCAGCTGACTTATAAAGTCTCTGTCTTTCTAATAATAATCCATATGTATTTCGAGCATAACAATCATTTGGATGATACTCTGTAACGGATGATAAATGTTACGATACGTATAGTGCAATAACAAAATTTAAAATAACATTAATCGGCTACAATAAAATGCAAATTAAAATTATGATTAATATAACTTAATGCGTTATTTAATGCATTAATAGGTATTTATTTCGTAAATATAAACAATATATTAAAAAGATAATTGAAATTTATGATATGTATGAAGACTTTCATAACTAACTGTAGCTTTTCCTATGTATAGTTTTATTATCGACATTTCATAATATGTATTGTATGAAAAGTGATAAAAACTTACCTACATACCACGTCATAACATCAGCAGCAGAAAATATTGCATGCATATATTGCGTTGCATCTGTACGTAAAACGTCATGTTTGCTGTTGGGATTTAAAATCATATCAAATACCCAATGAGTGTATCCTATGGCAGCTTGACTATGATATCCTAATTGTCTTGCATGTCTAAACAGATTTACTGTTTCTTTTCGATTCATTATTTCTGCAATTAAAGCTTGCCCTATCCAACTATTTACATATGACGGATCTGCACGCTGAGCTCGAGAATAAGCCTCGTTTGCTTTGTACAAACTTCCTGTGAATTTAATTACACGACGATAATTTAATATACGGTGAATCGCGACGGCGCTCGAACAAAACCAATAATATGTTCTTTATTATTGCGTATTTTGTCATTTTTACTTGCCTATATATAGATATAAAGTTCCCAAATTAGACCATACTATAGCATTATTTAATTCCTTATCAATCGCCATTACGAAAGCATGTTGTGCCAATGCATAGTTCTTTACGTACGGTGACATACAAATAATACCGAGAAGATTCCAATGTTTCCATGTCGAAGGACATAGTTTAACAGCATGTTTTGCAGCAGCCAGACACTTACTAGCATGATTTTTATGATTGATCGACGGATCATGCTGTAATTGCATTAAATAGCATAAAGCTAAATCATACCACAGAAAAACTGATTCCGGAGAAAGAGATAATGCACAACAATAACATCTGTAATTAAAATATTCGCTCATTTTCTTGCATACTATAACAAAATTGATATATTTATCATTTCTCATCATTTATAAACCAAAAATATTTCCTAAGAACGCTTTCACTTAAAATATTGAATTTTCCATTTAGTTATTCGTCGTATTGAATTAAGAACCTTTTTAGAAGAATTAAGAACAAAGCTACACTATTTGAAGAATATTATAGCAGGAAGAAATGTCTCTCAAATTTCCTTTTAAAAAAGTATCAAAGATATCCGTACTTTTTCATACAGCAAAAATATGTAAGTATCCTATTGCTCATAGCGGCACCTAATTAGGCAAGAATTGCCGCAGTTAAGCACACACTAGCATTTACATACATATAACAATGTAACGTATAATAATAATAATAATAATAATAATAATAATAATAATAATAATAATAACAACAACATAGAATTTATTATAATATAATATTAGTGTAATATATTTACCTTGCAGATAATGAGAACATATCTATCCGTTTAAGCAATACAATATGTTCGACATTCTCATATTTTATTAGAATAGATGATGCTTTTAAATGACTGTATTTTTTTGGTAACATTGCAACTCTGTAACACACATCGCCAAGTAACTTCCAGAGACAAGATATATCCTTACGCTCTTTAATAGCTACGGTTAAACTATCCATTGCTTGTTGCAAATAGTCATTCGCACGACCCAGAAGTTGTTTAACAGTATAGTCCTTTGCTAAAGCCAAACAGGTTTCAGCCAATCCTTTTAAAGCGGGAATATAACATGATTGGTTTATCAATATTTGTTCAAAGTCTTTCTTTGCTTCGTTATATTGTCCGATAATCTATGAAATAACGAAATAGCAAACGATATTTGTACGAGTCTTTAAAACGGCTGTTAGAAGTTTCGTAATATTTAAACAAATATATCACAGTCATGTCACGATACAATCCAGAAAAATAATACTAACCAATTTTATATATGCTAATTGTATCATTGGATATAATAATTTTGGGCATAGCTCTAATACTCGCTGATAAGATTTTAATGCCGATGTGTGGGCACCTCTTATAAAATACGCATCCGCTAGCGATTCCCAACAGTCGCTGTAAAGAATGTTCAACTTTACAAGAATGTAAAGAAGTTCGATTTACAATTATTCTCCCTTGCGCTCGTAGTTGCCTTGCACTATCCCGTGATCTTCTACACGTCCATTCACCCATTTACACACACAATCTTATTTTATATATATATATATGTTATCCATTGTCCATTACAATATATATTATCTATCGCATAAGTCTTTGTCTACTTGCCTAATTTACCTTCTTAGCTAGATCCTCCCCTCCCCCTCTCTTTACTCTTTCCCTTTCCTTCTTTTTCAATTTCCTCACCCAGTCTACGATCCTATCTTTTCTTTTCTCATTCGCTATCTCTCCTATACCGATCCTCCTTTCCGAATTCTCTATATTCGTTATTTTAAGTGAATATTATAATATCAATATAACGTGATTGACTTTGAATAACGTCCAATTGTACAACGGGTTGTTTGACAACATAGTTCAAAGTTGTATCACAGAACTGACTCTATTCGAACGATATTTACCATTACTCTGGCAATATAAGTCGAAAAGGTTTCAAACAGGAAGATAATTATTGAGTGGAAGAGAAAGCCAGAAAGTGCAGTTTATGCTCGCGAGAAATGAGTTAGGTGAAAGAGGTAGCGCAAAGCTGTGAGAATTTGGTGGAGGAGACCCACCAAAGATGGGTGGAAACCAAACCTACCAGGTGGAAGACACGAGAGATTGTGGAGGGTAGGATAGACAACTAGATAGTTAGCTGGTCAAGGGAAATAGAAAAAGAAGGAAGGGTCGCAAATGCGTTTCAAACCAAAGCGGTTTAGTGGAACGTTAAGATTGAACTACGTACCGTGTACATACGTATAGGGATGGGTAGAGGATGAAGAACATGTACAATGAATGCGTGTGCCGAAACCTGAACTCGGCGGCCCTAAACATCCGTCTAACTAAGTAAGTCCATTTCTTTGGTGCTGAAGCCGAAAATATAAATTACACAATGAATGTACAAGTTTCGAGACATTTCTCCGCGTCTTCCATATTTTTCGAGATATCTGACTGTTCTCGGTTAAACCAGTCAGACTTTACCTGTATAATACTTTTATGATATACGTAATATAATATATTTATTCATTGGCCAATTTAAAATAGCTAATAATTAATGCACCTGTGTGCGCGTTTACATCAAAGAATTGTATTCATTATATTTATCCAAAATAAAACAATACGATTTTATATCCTTTTCAAAATTGACAGAACAGTCGGATATAATAAAAAATTCCACACCTTCCCTAACGAGTGTTTTTCATTACACTATTATTTCTTCAAACATTAGCTATAGTATTACTTATCGTTATCGATATATTAAATAATTATATATTATTTGTTTAATATTACTAATATTTATTAATATAAAAAGATCCATTTAAGAAGGTTGAAATACTTTTTTTTCTACCAATTTTTCCAACTTCGGTAAATCTTCCCGAAACTTTAAAGATGGAAATGGTCAACCTCAGTATGTCACGCCAGGATAAATGGCTTAATGTTAGAAGTAATACTTTACTTAGAAGTAAAACTCGATTCCATTCTCGTTAAATAATTACTATCTGTAGCATTACCTATCACTGGGGTCAGCTCTAATAACATGTTGAAACGCTTTAATAGCCTGCTCCGCATTTTCTTGGTCAAGGTATTGCAAACCGAGTTGTAACCACGCCCATCTAGGACCGCTATCTTGTGCAGTTAACATTTGTAACAATTTTATATTTGCATCCTACAAATAATATCTTATTAACGTAATTAAATCATAAAAAACGGAACATCGATATTTTATTCGCTAAAATATTAATGGATAATAAATTTCGGATGCATACAGAAACGGATATGCACTTCATGAAAAAATAGAATTCGTCTTACTTGATTTTTAAGAAGTCTATACGCCGTACTTAACCCAATACCAGCTTCTTCGGAATTCGGATTAATTTGTAATGCGGTTTGGTAACACTTCCTAGAACGTTCCATGTCATTACCATAGTCACGATAGTACTGTCCCAAATAAACTAGACAGTTCCAATTAAAACGATCGGCTTTTATTCCATTCAAAAAAGCCATCAAGCTGTAATTATATTCTGCCATTTCCCAATAGATTGTACCAAGAAGTAACCACGCTTGGGAAGTTTGAGCCAAGCCTGGTTTTCGAACGGCTGAATCTAGTATATTTACAGCTTCGTCGTATTGTTTATTTTGTTTTAAATATAACGCTCGAAGAATATTGGTATGCGTTCTGGTTTCATCTTTTGATTCTAAATTGTTCAGCAGAATCTCTACATCCGGCTGATGTAACAATATGCTAAGACGTGCACGAATCAAATCCAATCGCGCTGAAGGATGTATCTTTAATTGGAAATTAAACAGATCAGATATATAGGCAGAATAAGCAACAAATAAAAGTTTTAAATATCGAATATAATTTCACTCTTTACTAAAACTTAAAGCCTATTTAAACAAAAATGTTCTGCAAGTTATTCAATCAAATTATTTCTTGCTGCTTTTCATAACTTTGAGCCATCTATTAGGCGAATGACGAGTTCCATCGCGAGAAAATGTAGCGTTTTCAGATAAGATCTAACTAGTCAGGAACCGACAAAAGGAAACATTCTGTGAAACAGTCGAATGACAAACGTTAGGCTACACGCTGTTTCTATGACAAAAGTCATCATAATGACTTTTGTTTAGGATATAGCAGCCAGTTTACTCACTAGGCGTTACTCATCCAGATTACCACCTATTCCGGTCGATGAAACACGCCTTATCCCAACTGCAATTAGCGGATGAGATAGAATTACAATTAGTGGATTAGATTGACGGCAAAAATTTTGTCTAAAGACACCATATTTTTCCTTGATAGAATTCATCATCTGCCTGATAAATGGCATAAAGTTATGCGAATAACTTTTCTGTTAGATAAACTTACTTAAACTATCGTTTAAAGAAAAATGAATCTTACAATTTTTCTAAGCTTGTTCAAACTTTTTAGCAAGGATTTACAACATGATATTCCGCGATGAGCAAATCGAAGCACAGATTTTATTTGTTGAGATACCTTGTTTAGAGAATCTGGCTATACGAAATAGACAAACGAGTAATATTTTTTGGTAAGCGGACTACGAGGGATCGCACAGTACTTACACCAGAACCTTGAGCGAGTAAACTTATCTTGAGAAATTTCAAACATACTTTTTCATAGGTGAAGAAAAGGAACATGATGTTTAAAACTTTGGAAAGATTGGAAAAAATGCTTTTAGATTTGGAAAGAGATTTAGATAATTCTAAGCAAGAATTTTGTTGTTGTCGTTTCGAATTAAAAAAGAAATAATGTGCAAATAAAGAGAATTCTTACTTGTTCACACATTCGCAATGCAGTTTCCCACTTAGATTTGTCATTAGTTAAACTCGTTGCTTCAACTAATGTCTCTTTCATTTTATATAATAATTTACTTTTTATTTTATATTTTTCCATATCTAATACTCGTTTGGCGGCAACTTCTGCGTCTTCCCAACAGTAAAGCTTCATACTTATTCGATTTAATGCCATCCAACCACGTACTGAGCACGGCGTTGATACAAGTATATCTTTCAATATATCTCGCGCTATAATCAAATTGCCCGATTTTGCTAAATCAAGTGCTTTAGCAATTTTAGCTGCTTCACACTTTTTGTTCAATTTTAAGCAACCTTCGTAAAATTGTGTTATATCGACGTCAGTAAAATTTTCATCCAAGATACTTTGTTCCAAGTAAGCAAGACATATATATTCTGTAAATAAAATAGAAGTAATTAGAGCATCAAAAGCATATTATTAGAAAGAATGTTAAGTATTCTAAGGAGAGGTAGAGAAGATATCCCATAAGATATCTCAAACTTCGGTTTTTCTTTATGAAATAGCTACTATAGATCGCTATTAGTCTGGTTTTGCGTGAAAAGATATTTGCTGGTTGAAAACGAACAAAATTAGATATCTGTTGGAATTGTTTCAACTGTCGCGCCCCTTCCCCTCGCCACTCTATTTTCTAAACTTCTTGCCGAATTATTCCCCAAACTTGCGCTCATATTTCTCCGAACGCTTCTCTCCGCTTGTAATCCTAAGGCCGTGTACGTACAGAGAATGACAAGTGGCAAGCAGTAAGCGACGAAATTGATATTTAGGACATTGGCATCGGGCATTGTCCGTGAAATCACTTGTTTTGCCACTTGCCACCTATCGCTTACTAGGCTGTATGTTTACGACCTAACTAGCGATCGGCGCAGACGAGCGACTTTCATCGTTACGATCTCGCGCCTTCCTTTCTTTTCTTAAATAAAAACAACCAAGATAGACGTGTGATCGCAACGAGATCGCAACGACAAATGTTCGCCTGCAGCGGGCCTGACCATACAGAGAGCGATATTTGGCACGCCAACATTGAGCGCCGTGGGATATGAACGTACAGAAGAACGGTAAAATTATGCATCAGTTGTCGTTATTTTTGAGCGCGTAACACGTCGTTGCTACGTTCGCTACGATATACGCTTTTATCCGACAACTGGCAAGTATAATGTTCATCCGATTAACGAGATGCGTTCGTTCTAAGGTGAATGTCAACATTTTTCCACCATCAATTAGGAAATTTTCCAGGCAAATTTTCTCAGTATCCGCGATTATCGATAGAAACATAAATTGGAGAAGACCGATTACTCCAAAGAAATTAATTGGTAAATCCATTAAGGTACATATATGTATGTATGTACGTGTGTGTGTAATATAATTAATTAGAATGAACAAAACGGAGCAAATTCTTTTATTACATATTTTTGAAGCAGTATCTTTAGACGTAACGAACAATATTCAAATAATTTGAAAGCTTCATTTTAAAGATATATGACAAAAGCATTTGCTACGTAATATTATAATATAACAATATGCATACAAAATAACATACGACGATACACAAATAAATACAATATTTAATAACAATGCATAAACTATATGCTTAATAGTAATACGTATCTACATGCGTACATCAAGAGCGTAGTAAGTAACGGTCATGTGTAGAGAGACAAAGGACGAGCGAGTAGAGCGAAGCAATCCATGTTCCAACGTTGCGCGCGTCCAACTTGGTTGGACGACTACCGAGTAGCCAGTATAAGGAAGCGACTACTAACGATTCTGAATAAAAATGTTATCGGGAATTTAACATTATACGAGATTAGGGTGTTATTATCGCCGTCAGTGGCGCATGTTAGTACTACGGTTATTGGAGATCCTATGCCAAAGTGGAGAACGTGAGCCTACCACCTGAGGATTTACATGCGTTACGTGTGACTTGAAGACGTCAACATCACGTACGTGGCATTCGAACGCACACTGAGATGAAACTCAATGTAGGTGGTGAAAAGATTATATTCGTCATACGCAGCTTCCCATCTCAACTTCCATAAAATCGTTCTAAGGATCCCATAAACCAATTTTCAAATTCATCCACAGAAATAATTTTGTGACTTTTGTCCCAGTTATCTGAATTATTTGTAATTTCTTGGAGAAAATCTATTACTAAACTATTATCTCACCGTCCGAAACTCTGACACGCGGGGAGAAGAAAATGTGTAAAATTTCAAAGTGATCCCTCAACGAGAGCCTGTGCCGTGTTTAAGTTAGTTTTCAAATTTTAATGATTTCGCGTCAATTTTTCGAGTATAATCCGCTATTTGAAAAATATTAGCGAATATTTTTACATAAGGATACAATGTCTTAGACGCGTAATAACAATATTTATATGTTACAACTACAAATACACATATGTAAAGTGTTTGAATTTTATCTCTGAAATTAGTATATGAAGCAGCGTTTAAGACTTTAAACCACTGTACCGTAAACTGCAGGAGTCATAATAACTTAAGCGCGACACGGACTCCGATCGTCCAATCACTCTGGAATTTCGCGGAATAAATTTTATTATTTTGTCCCCAAGTGTCACAGTTTAGAACCGAAAGTAAAACCGAAATCAAATCGGAGGTCAAAAAATAAGGGCTACCTCGTTGAGCACTTCTTGGACAATGCTGGATGCCTTGTTTCTGACGACTGCACTCGACATTGGTTTTATCACTTTTATGTTTGATTGTGCAATTTCCTGAATAATTATGATTATCAGCACGCATCGCATCCGTATTCGAGTGTACAACTACTACCGACATGGCCGATCCTCTGACACTTTTTACAATGAAACGGTTTTCCTTAGGTTGTTCTACACGATACCGGTTGCTCCAACAGGTATTTATGACAAACAACTGTTGAGGTGAGTCGATTGAGAAAGTGATACCGCTGTCGATAAATATTCATCGCATCGATCAGGCGATCTTCTTTCTGCTGTGTTGGTTACACTTTTATTTCCGTTGGCTTCTTCTGCCCTTCAATAAACATTGCTGGATCGTCTTTTTGTTGTTGAATTTGCAATTCAGTTCTTCAGTCTGACATGTTGTCTACACTTATCGGTTTCTGAGAGCCAGTTATATTAGTTATTACAGGTTTGCGTTGCGTTGACCTTCTGTAAATTAAAAAGTTGGGAAGTTGCGATTGCGGGTTTCCCCACTGACGCAAGAAGGATATCCGTATTCGAAGGCAGCAGAAATGTTATAGCAACAGCTCCGAGATTAGCGTGTATTTGCAATTTCCTGAAGTCTAAATTGCTCTTGATATAAATTGTTACACTTCTACCTTGCTATTGCAGTATTTGCCCAATTTTTGTGAGTAACGTCAAATTTCTTAATTCTGATATATTGAATTCTTCTAAAGCTGATGTTTTGGAGACAGAGAATATTTAATTGGTACGTATTTAAAAGCCATTGAAGAATATTTATCCGTTTATATTATAATTTTATATTATATTATATTATATTATATTATATTATATTATATTATATTATATTATATTATATTATATTATATTATATTATATTATATTATATTATATTATATTATATTATATATATACGATATATATACTTTATATTATAAATACGATGATTCGATGCTGGCACTCTCGCACGATTTCTTGAATATCAATTCGATTCCCGAAATCTTCGGCGGAAGTTCATCGTAGACTTGACGTGCTAGTACTGTCGGGTTGCGCGATACGTTTCGTACAACAGTTTTATTGTGCCGTCACTCGTGCCGTCTCTCTTCTACGACCCCGCTCTTGCTCTGTTCAGAAACTTTGCATATCTTGATATCGAGAGTTTTTATGATCGGCTCACAACAGACTCGCTACAACGTCTACGTACATCATCGTACGTACATCGCATGTACACACCTTAAAACGTAACACACGTTAATTATTATTTTCTTGGTGTAAGATAACTATTTGGGGCGGCTTGTGCCTCTCTCATTGCACTTCGCGGCATTACAAAATCTTCCTTGGTACTATATTTCAATGCTCGATTACGAATACCGAAACTAACGGGGATCCCCAAAAATCTGGAATTATAAGATACTTTCAGAGGGCTCGATATCTTCGAATTCTCGCGCACCTCTAATAAAAATCCGCAATCTTATGATTTCAAACGGATTTGAACTTGCATCGCTCTACAGAATGCTGCAACATGCGTGCGTAATCTACTTCTGTGTGATATCTTCGAGAGACTTTGTTTTTGCAGTATTAGAAATTGGAAATTGAATTATACGAAGAATTTCAAGTTAGATTTTCTATAATACCGTATAATACTGTATTCTGTGCAACAAGTTTTCGATTTACACAAACCTCCAGATCATTTTCCACCATTGTCTAAATATGTGATCGCGTGAAAGCAATCGCAGTAAATTTTATTTTAAATTTCATTCTCATTTCTTAACAACTTTTCGGATAATTGCTTCACGGTTAGCGACGAGAGTTGAAAAATAAGAGCCAGGTAAGTTCGAATCACGAATATTTCAATGGTTTTCGCTAATTTACTATCTCATTAAATAATGGTTTTTGTTCAGTATTAGTTCGATACTAGTTAATAAATAATTTGAGACAAGTACTGCGTTACAACGCGTTGTGTTATATTTCTTTTCAACGACTTCCACGACATTTAAATCTTTATTACTAATCATTTTTATTATTTTCCGTTTTTAACAAATATCGATCTATTACGAACCTTTAAAATAATTTGCATAACTGAGTGGTTAAAACGTAAATATAGAAAATCGACAAATAGTAATTAAATGCTATTTTTGCTAAATTTCGTCTCTTAACCAACAATATATGAAAACTACTTGAAATATGCTCGGTAGTTTAGAATATATATATATATATATATATATATATATATGTATGCATAACATAAAAAAAATTTCTCAAATAATATATTCATATCTTGATAAATAATATTTTAAATGCTGAAAATAACAATTGAATGATTATAAGTGCACATAGTTACTAATTTTAATTAATATTCAAATTTCAAAAAGCACGTATTGCTTGCAATTACTATACAATGCAGTAGTGAGATGTAAACTTCGTATATTAATAGTGACAATTTTCTTCGGAGATTAATACTCGTTTAATAGAAGCTGTTTGATACTACTAAAATATACTACTACAAAACATACTTATGGAAACTCTTGAGTTAAGGCTGCTATTTTCTAATATCCTTCAGTACAATTCAGGAAAGCTATTTTTTAAACTGCTTTAAACACTCATTGTTAGTGGCGATTTTAATTCAGAAGTGAAATAGTAGATTTCACTTATATTATACCTATGGTATAGTCTGCAACCGGTAGCAGCGTATATAATGTTAGTTTTAATATTCAATTACTTTAAATTGTGCAACCTTGTTATACAATTTTGCTTCTTTGTACCAGTTAGTCATTGATTTCTTTCTTCGTTTATTCACCCTGGCACTCCTCTATTCTCTTTGTCGCATCAATAAAAATATAAATTACAACTAAAGTTGTGTATACTTTATGTGTACTGTTTTTGTATACTTTTATACTTTGTATACTATATATTTTAAACCTCTGACAGGCATGTTCGAGATCATGCCATATCTACTAACAAAGAAAACGAAAGTTTCTGGAAAATGCTAGCTGTTATCTTAATCCTACTATCGTTATGGAATTTTTATATTTCAATGCTGCTCTCATTTTAGTAAACAAATAAAAATTTTTAATGTCTTAAGAAGCTGTTTAATATGCAACTGAAACAAGAAATTATGTATATTAATAAGAATTTCTATATTTTGTTCAACATTATTTTTACGCTATTTTATTTTTGATATGTTGAAAAGTAGAAGGTCGATAATGACAAAAAAATATAGCAGAGTTAATGTATCACGCGATTGTACATTATCCATATAGACCAAATTCATTAAAATATAATCGTATTTGGTATTATATTCATTGGCGAATCATTAGGAATTTGTTTATAATAGTCCCATAATCATAAAATAAAAAACATAAAAATTTTCTTTTGCTAAATTTGATAATTCATTACTAACTAGAATATTGGCAGTGGTGAATAAGAGATAACATGAACGCCTGCTTCCCCAATAGTATCTGGAAATGATAAGGATGTATCCAGCACTAGGAAATGTATCTACTGATAAAACAGTACGCGTCATTATGGAGAAACTATACAACAATCGTTTATTTATCTTATCTTAACTTTTACTTAATTTAATTAATTTAACTTATCACAACAATCGTCACAATTGTGGGAAAAAACCTATTATTGTAACTAAAAAATACATACATAGACGATATATATATATATATATATTATTATTATATATATTACATATATTATATATATATATATAATAATATATGTATATCTAAAAAAGTTTAAATTTTGTCGTACATCATTGCCATTTATTACTTATATTTATCACTTACTGTTTACTAAACGATTGCACTCCTCGTTATTTTCATGATATAGTTAGATATAGATTGCATTATTATTAAATCCTATTACCTCGTAAATAATGGAAATAAATCTTTAAATTCTTTCGTTTGCTTGATAAAAAAAATCCCATTAAAATTAATAAGTGATATTATAAGATCCCTTTGTTACCTTCATAAACAGAATGTTAAAATGGCTAATATATTATTTTTAATACTTACCCAACGGTAATGTATCTTGTGGGAATCGCCGATGCATATTGATAGCTTCTTTTACCAAATCGATTAATTCATCTTTGTCGTATAAAATTTTTAAATATTTTGTATAAAAATTCTGTTGGTCAGTTGCATCGAGATCATTAATTGTAGATTTAAAAACACTTTCTAATAAATCTCGATATTTATTTAGATTGTAAAAATTATCTAATAGCAGCCATCCAAGCGTTTTATCAATGACCTTAATTTTGTTATCATCCAAATTCTTCCGTAATTCAATTAAATGTTCAATACATCGAGTTATAGTCGCAACATCCTTAAATTGTGTAAAAAGCTTTGAGATTCTACTCATAATATTTGTAAACTTAGAGTCACTGAAAATAAGTTACTGAATAAGTTTAACAAACCTATAACATTTATGCAGTATATAGCAATTTTATACCTTTCTATTTCCAAAAGCTTACAGTAAGCTAATAATAGTTGGTTATAACATTCATTATTGTCCAAGTTTTTTTCATAGTAAGATGCTAAACCGTACCAAGCTAATGGATTGTCTGCTTGGATTTTTGTACCCTTTTGGAGAATTAATGGTACCTGTGGTTTATATTCATCAATTTCTTTCATTGCAGCCGCCAATAACATAAGTGCGCTATAATTATTTTGATCTTTCACTAATATCTTGTTACATTTCTTAATCACATCTATATACTTCTTTTCTCTAAACGTATCACGAGCCGCTTTAAGAGCTACTTTTATTTCACTTGACATTTTCACACAAAACTTTGACAAAATAAAATACGTCCACAACTTAAATTGAATATATACAATTCGACTATAATACAGACTTTATGTCGATACATTCAATTAGATATTTTCTTAAGTATATCAATATGTATGTCGTTAGGTTTATTCGTGATCAAATGCAATATTATAACTTGTAATACACATTATTCAAAAATCCTCTATCTTTAAATCATAAACTTTTTCTTTTATATCTTCAAAATATTTACTTTACATATCCTGAGATATTATAACTTTTATATATATATATATATATATATATATAAAAAATATGTGTGCGTGTGTATATATATATATATATATATATATGTGTGTGTGTGTGTGTGTGTGTATGTATGTATGTATATATATATATATATATATATATACGAGAATGCTCACGCTTATGGACCTAGTTATTTCCGGACTGGTGCTGCTCCGTGCGGCCAAATACTGAGTTTAATTGAGAATAGCATTTCAAGAACCTATAAAATTAGGGATCTGCCCTGTTTGGTTACACACTAGAATAGGCGAGAACCTATTTAAGTGTACGGTTCTACGAAAAAGTTCATTTCTACTATTCTATCCGAGATAGACAAATATAAGAATGACAGAATCGTGTAATACCGAAACTGATTACAGGTTGCCCAAGAAACAGAAATTAATCGTTTATTATATATTCTTTTTAAGGGGGAAAAGGGAATATTCCCTTTCAAACGATTATGGATCAATGAAATGATGCAATAATTCTAATAAATTTGGCTTCCGCGTGCCTCCTCCTTACGAAATAACGTTCCAAGCTTTATAATTCGTGGACACATTTCAAAGTTGAGCTCATTTGAAGTGGAAAAATCCTATTTCACCTTCCGGGGCACTAGCATTCTTTCCAACTGATTCTAATCCTGGACATACGGATATTCTCTCACTCTTTTGTATATTTCACTTCATAAAGAACTGTGTAAATAATGCTATGATAACGAATAGCAATAAGAAGTTCTACTAAAAGACAATACCTACACAATAACAATTCTGTCGCTGTTGTTTTCGTGTGTCTTTGTGTTACAACAATGGCAATAGAAAGTTAACTTATATAAGTTAATAGTTACATTTATTTATACATTATATTTATAATTACTTGTTATTAATATTATAAACATATTAAACCCACTTGGATGTCTCAAAGAATTCTATTCCTTCGGCTTTCAATCGATTAAGTATTGGTCGATAAATATCTGGGGTAAACGGAAAGACTACTCCTCGTTGTTGAATTTCACCTATCAACGAAAAAGAAAAATAATATACTTTGAAATTGTTATTAAATTCTATGGTAAAATTTGTTCAGAAGAATGAGATGGAACGAAAGTATAAGAAATATACATATGCGTGGATACGCATAAAAATGCAATAATATGTTCTGTGTACGTTCTGTGTAAACAGAATTTTCAACGCCTTTATGTTAAAAAGGATAACAAATTTTTCAAACGTAATTTTTATTATTCGATATGTAATACCGAACGAAGAAAAGATTTTTTAGAATAGAACGGGAAAAAGAAAAACTATACCGTCAAGGATCATTTTAACTGCTATTGCCGTCGGATATCCAACACTGCGCGCCATAGCAGAGTATCCTTGTGGTTCGCCATACAACACCAAATTAATTCCTCTGTTTTCTCTTCTGTTGTCTGGCCAGAGTATTCCAACGTCGTGTCTTAGAATTACTAGATCTCGTTCATTTCGATCATAGCACAGTTTTTTTGACAAATAATGTGTCAAAGTATCGAGAGGAGTATTCAACTTCAATACTAAATCTTCTTCAAGAAGTCCCAAGTCTTCGATTGCTTTCACGCTCTCTTCCGAGTTTAGCATTTCTGCCAACTTCCTTTTCAAATTTTCATAGAAGATATTATCATTCGCCAAACCAAGCAAATTGCAAATTAATACTCTCTGGAACAATAAAAAGTTAAACTTAGGTAGTCTATGTAAGATCGATGGAAAATTAAAATAGATACAAAAGAAACAACACACCACCGCGGAACAGTATGTGTAATTTAAAAAGCTTTATCTGCCAAATATCGTAACTTTATTCTGTCGCATGGAGATTTTAAAAACGCGTTGTGACGCGTATAATACATACGTGTATATTACTGGTATGTTCCAAATTATTGTCTAAAGCAGGAAAGATCTCATGTGGAATCATTTTATGATTCTACTTCATCATTCCGTTGATATTCGAATAGGGAGCTATTAAGCTCATTACATTATGCATTACACTATCAAAATAATCAGAGATAAAATGATAGAGTGTTTCCTTCTCTGTGCAAGGTTTTCAGCAAGAGATGTCAGAAAATTTATGGAGCACTTCTTCGAGCCAAGACGAGACGAAAATAGACAGTCGAAACAACGAGAGGTCAGGATCATTTTGACGATAAAAGTGATAACTTGATATAGGATAACAACGAGTATATCATAATACAAATATCAGAGATTTCTCAGAGCATTCACGTTACGATCATAAAAGCTTTCGTTCGTGTATGAGGAGGTTTGCTAGCGTACAAGGATATTTTGGCCTTCTTCTTCAGAAAGCGGACAGGAGGCGCGGGAACAATGAAAAAAAATCCACATAAACGTGCGTCCTATCGGATCTTATTTCACAGTTACAGCCGTTTTTGTGTTTCAAATGTTTAGTTCAATATTATTATTCTAAAATGCGTTAAAATTGCGAATATGTTTTCCGCTTTACCTAAATTATACTTTTAATAGCAAAAGCGAATTTTCTTTCTCTATCGTCATAGTATACTCATTATTAACCAAAGAGTTGCCATTATTAGATTTACATATAAATGTCACTTTTACATACCCATGTGATATCTGGACCATTCGGATGCAAACTTGGGTGCGAGTTAAGATCCGTTAATCCAAGAAACTGTAAGGCTCGTATTGTGTTGCAGAAACCTTTGTATCTTAATGTACCCCGCTGCATTGTTTGTACATTATTAAGTCCATATAAATCCTTGTAGATTGTACTATCACGATTGGGAAAACCTTCCAACGCAAAACCGGGCAAAAAGTCCAAATCTTGAACGACGGACATAAGGTCTCCTCCCGATTCTATTTCTACAATCTTCAATAGAAAAATAAAATTTATTAAATAAAATTTATTTATTGCAGTGACAAAGAAAACATTGATCCCTGCTGTATCTAGGAAATATATACATTTCCTTTTTTTTTTTTTTAGTATATGTTTAAGGTTACATGTACTTCTTAAAGCCATTATTGGACACAGTGAGAATGATTAATGGAACAAAACGTATCTGTAATAGATCGTATAAAGCAATGTATAAACCAATGTATAAATCAATATCTTGGAGAAAATGTAGAGCTCTTTTGCCAAAGTCTTCATTTTGTAGCATGTTGAGCGAATTAGTTAGCTCATGCTATACCCATTTAATAACGTATTTAAAACAGATGATTAGAATATGTTCAAAAGAGTTTAGTATGCCACAAGTGTCAGAAATATTCGGTTCAGTTTCGGTGATAAAGTAGAAATATGTCCAGTTTGTATGAGCTGTTCTTAATCAAGTTAATAGCGTTACTTGATCTGACTACGCTTTGTGTAGTTTGGTAGATGTTGAATTTCTTCATTCTTCGTTCCATGATTCTATATTAACGTTTCAATCAATGCTTTCTGAGATCTTTGTAGAATATAGGTTCATGATTTATCGTAGATACGCTGAAGCTAACATGTTTCTAAGCTTTCTTCTGTTAAAGCAAATGTTCCAATGACATATCAACGAATTAATAATCATTTCAGGATAATCGGCATTAATGACATGTTGTTCCTTTTTTTCTTCTTTTTTTTTTTTCTTTTTTTTTTTTTTTTTTTTTTTTTTTTTTTTTTTTTTTTTTTTTTTTTTTTTTTTTTTTTTTTTTTTTTTTTTTTTTTTTTTTTTTTTTTTTTTTTTTTTTTTTTTTTTTCTTCTTTTCCACTTTTAAGCTACTATGCCAAATTGTTTGTCGTGTCAGAAGAAAGTAATAAAAATGGGCTGCGAACACTTGCCTATTTTAGGCAAAATCATTGTTAGGATACAGATGCGACTTTTTGAATCGACTTATTATTATTTACCCGTAATCTAGTCACGATCAGTCGAATTCGATTCTAGAATGCTTCAAACATTTAATTCCACGGGGATGGCTTCGAACATGCACTGATCGATCACTAGCGCAAATTCGACCAATTCACTAATACTTTGATTTCATTTCTCCAAAAGAATAAAATATTTTTATGAATGTTTCTTGTGCATTGTTCTTTTACAGATGTTTCGTTTGACTATCTACTTATGTATAGTTAGATATACTATAATAGATGGACTTACTTGCTTATTAGAATAGAATTTAGCCGATGATAATGTATTCAGCAACACTCCACGTGGCGACCAACTAAATTTATATCGTAAAGGATTAGAGGAACATTCTGGAGCGGGTAAACCGCCACACCAAGATACAAAAGATTCGATTTTTCCACCGGCTTGTTTAACATTGTCAAAACATTCTAGAGCCAATAAATGATCGATACCAGGATCAAGCCCTACTTCGTTAAGTATAGTCACTTCTGATGCAACAGCCCTAGTAATTAACACGTTAATGTATATTCATTTTAAATTGTCATAATTTCTAAATATTGCTTCGATATTAATAAATATTGCTGTTTACGATTTATAAATATCAATATTTCTTGTATATATTTGTTTGTTAATATCTATTTAATTGCCACTTACTCTCTATGTAAAGCTTTAACATCTTCATTCGTGTAACTCGCAGTCACTAGGTGAGTTTTAGCATGTATGCATACATTCGCAATAACATGGTGTAGAGAATACGGTAACAATGAAACCACTACATCTGCCGATTTTACAATGTCGTTTAAAGTATCAGGACGTTCAATTACATCTAAGAGAACCGGTTCTACCCCGGGAAAATTATTTGCTAATACGTCCGCCTCCTCTTTCAATTGAGATGCAACAGTTAAATGTATGTTACTATCTCTATGTAAATATTCAACCAGCGGGGCCGAGACGTGTCCAGCACCAAGAACGACCACCTATTTACAAAACAATGCTTCTTAATATATTACTTGATATTTAATTACCTTTCACTGATATTTGAATCAGTCTTAGTTGAATTATTTATAGTTACTTCGTGATCGTCCTGTTTCGCACAATGAAATTACATGTGACGCGAAGTAACAAGAAAGTGTCCTATTAATATGATCAAACATTCATACGTCCATATATGTGGTCACAAATATGTAGTCACAGTCGATTGGAAGCTTTTATGAAAATGATATTTCGCTTTATTCTACAAAATTGTTTCAATCGAGAAAAGATAGTGTCTATAACTTTCAAGTTCCGAGTACGTAACAATGAGACTTTGAGACTTTGACGTGACTTTGAGACTTTGGAATACGTTTGTCAATATCGATTGTGTTGTTTCAATAGTTCGATGAACATTTTTAATAACAAATAATATTCAGATATTACATATACATTTGAATGATATAAAAGAATGGATAATGTATTGGTGATCGACGAATGAAATTAGTATCGTAAAAATTGACTCGAAAAGTATAGTTTTTCTGTACCTTTTTGCTTTGTGCTTCTCTATTGTCTGCCTTATGTCTACAACGGTGATTTAGTAACCTTAATTCTTGGATATATTCAAAATTAGGTGTTAATCGTCCGTTGGATGCTATTATTGCATCATGTACTGCTGGACTAAAGTTATGTTCATCTAACGGTGCTTTCGCATCCGACTGAATAATATCCAACGCGTAAGGATATAAAAGATTCCCAAAGAAATCCGTAGATTCTTTTGGCAGCTGAGTTGGCATATTGTCAATCGAACAGACTAACACTCCGGGCCCTTTAAAAGACTTTGTATCTTTGTTACGGTCAGCGTCATACAAACAAAATGGAGTGTCAATCGTTGTGCATTCGTTCATGAACCTATGAACATTTTAAAAACAAGTATAAGGAGAGCTTAGGAATATCGAAGCTTAACTGTTGCGAATCGTTTATCGATTCGCGAATTGGCCTTTATATATAGTATATAAAAAGATCGGCGTGAATGCCTAAATCTGTTATCTGTATAAAAAAAAAAAGTCACTTAAGTAACATACGTGTACGATACACGTGTTATATTTATTAATATTGAATAAATTTAAACTCACTCGATACTGCCGCCAGGGTCTGCAGATATATCACAGATAGCTAACATTCGGTGGGGTAAAGAAGGAGCACCAACACTCGATGGTAACCAGGGAGTATAAGCTGGTCTTAACAAATATTTTGCATCTGGTATTGTTAACAATTTAGGCGAGTCAACGGCCCAATATATTCCATTAATTATCACCGATGCGTATGGCGCAATCTTTTTGCTGAAAGTGGAAATATATCTCTCAGGATGCTTGTCACACTCATCAGAATCAAAACCGCCTCCATCTTTTCTTTCTAGATGATGTCTTCGTCTTACCTCGCAACCGTATATCTTCGTTGTATCTAAAACAATGTCGCTCGTTGTTTAAAATGCAATTATATTTGCAATAAGATACAGCCAGTCACAAAATTCTACATATACCTGCGGAATTTTGTTTGTGTATGATTTAGCTGGCGCAATTTGTCACAATATTATTTCTACCTACGATATAATTATTGTCGGTGTATGTTTAAAAAAAAATACAGGAATAAAGGAATCAAAGGAATTGGAGGGAAAAGATAAGGAAGAAGGAGATTGAAATATGATTTCGCGTGAATGTAACAGATGTATGTAATTTTCGTAACACTGTATTTTCTATTTCTTTTTTAATCCTTTCTTCTTGATAGAGACGAAAGTAAATGAATATGTGAGTTCATGTTTTTCACTATGATATTTCATACTTAACGGATCTACATATGTAGGCTTTTGCGACTGACTATACGCAAGATGAACCACGTATAATGGCCCAGAAAAATTCACTGAATTTTGATCTTTCGATTGAACGATAGATACAAAGTTGAAAACAAGTGGAACATAAATGGAACATATTTTTAAATAAGTCCCTTTTTCCTTTCTTTTTAAATCTCATATTCAATCAATGGTAGTCCAATTAAACTTAAGTATCTAGTACCAAGTACTCCAAATTCAATTTCTTCCTTCAATCGATAATTATGAAATGGGCATTAATTTAATTTGACGTTGAAATGAATTGTTCCCCACTTTGTTGTTGAATTATGAAACGGAGGAAGCTACAAATCTCTAATATTTACAGATTTGTTATGAAATCAATTATAATAGTAAAATATATAAATATGCAACGCTTACCGCCATGTTCGGCAACCTTTTTCAGCATTTCAGGTGGAACGTATTCGTGAGGAAGCTCTTGAAAAACTTCCTGTCCGCCTTGACTTACATTGCCACTGCCAGTGAAAATAAAAGTCAATGGTCCAATTGATTTAGGCATAGCACCTAATGCTATTTCGTATCCTGCATCTCGTATAGCTTGCCTTGCCATAGCCGAATCTCTATAATTGTGTGCTGGACCAATATGCTAGTAAACAATGATGACCGTTATTTATAGACAAACAGTAAATACATAAAAATGAATACATATTTATTAATTTATTTGTTTATTTACTAATCGCAGTAAACCGCGTACGGTTTAAATGTGTGCACGCCACCATTTTTCTAACTACTGAAAAATGTGCAAAACATTTCTCAAAATATCACAGTGATTAATCATTTTTTACGCTACTTCGTATAATATTCTTTTACGTAAAATTTCATGCTTTATCCAAATTCGGGATAAAATGTTAGATATTCCATCGAAAAACTAATATCCGTGATATTCCGACAAAAAAAAAGAAAAAAGCAAAGTTAATGTCTGAAACGTTTTTTCGTATGGAAAATAATTTACGAGTTATTTGAAGTCGTAAGATATATCGTATATCGAAGAAGAATAGAAGATTCTTTGAGAAATTTTATTCGTTTTATTAAATTTTTTACACGTGTTTCGAAAGGGAAACTTTTTTTACCATCCTATATGTATCTATGATAAAATAATGGTTAATTATCATTGTTATAGGAAATTCCTTAACTTAATGTGATCTTACCATGAATGGTGTATGATGTCCTAACGCAAGTAATCTTAATCCAAGTCCATGTAATATATTCACCATACCAGCTACACCAGCATATTTCCCGAAGGCAACCACTCTTTGTCCATTATCATCTGTTAACTTTTCGTAATCTAACAAACGTATATTCTTTTCCAGAATAGCATCCAGAAGAGGCATATTACTTTCTTGCGCCTTAATAGTATGGGAAAAAAAACAGTAAGTTCTATTCGATATAAGTTGATCCACAGGAACTTGTTTAACTCCAAAAATAACGGAAGCAGAACTAATATCCTCTTGTAGTATAGCACCTGCAGCTTGGTAGGCATGTGCAGGATAAGCTCTTCTATTACTAGGCTGTACAATTACTTTTACTCCTGCCCTAATTAATTGGCGAACATTCGCAGGTGCCAAAGGGGCTCTTCTTTCCCATACTGATTGATCTTCTCTTCTGATCGCTATTATTTTGCCTTTTAAGCTCTGTGAAAAATATTTTGTGATATCGATTCTTAACACATCGTACAAGAAAATATATATTCCTATCTGTTCTTATTTTATAGCGCGCATTACTTACATTCATACAACGTGCTGAAGACATGACGAAGTATAACTATTAATAAATTCACATTGAGTTCGCACTTGCGTAATTGAAAAGCCTTCAATGTGACACCATATAATCGTGTAAAAAAAAAAATAGAAAAAGACTTCCTATCAATGTAACGCGTGCTCACTTCATTGAGTCTACAGTAATAAAGTGGCCAGAGAAGAATACACGCTGCAATACAGCATAACTACGTCTATTCGGAAATAAAGTTGTATTACTGTCATGATATTACATGGGTCGGTGAGGTCAAACTCATGTAAATATGTTACTCTTACTACATCACTGATAAGCACCAAGCCACGTGCTTATCGAAACGATTTCACTTTCTTCGACCACGCGATTTCCATTACTTCACAATTACTTCATATTGAAGATGCAATCTTTTTCTGATTCTTTTCAATGTGACGCAATAATGAATGAAATTTTTCTTCGGTCCATCTTCCGTGTATCTTGCATTCGCTAATGACATATTGTTCTTCTATATCACGTACTATGATAGATTGTTAGGAAATATAATATATCCGAAAATGTTGAATCGGCTTGGATCGTTTGAAAGTACTTCGTAGCCCATATATAATAATATTGGAATTCCCCGGAATGTTAGGATTCTCAGGAATATTGTAATTCCCGAGTATTCCGAGAACTTGAATCCTGGTCTGGTACGGATTTTTTTTTAAATATAGCCAACAATTTTTCCGAATTTTTACTTCCGACATGTTTCTCTTGAAACGAAAAATTACAGTGATGTGCAAAAGTGTATGAACAGACCGCTAGTCTCATGAAAAACGCGATAATACCACCAATTATTCGATTGATCTTATAAATGCTTGAATTGCAGACTGAAGCGATACCTTCACATTCATTGAAGTGATCTATTCTGTTGTTTCTTTCAACCTCTTCTTGTCAACCGTTCTTACTCTACTTACTCTCTTTTAAATTAATTTCTTACAATTCGCTATATTGTACTCCGTCCTGCACTTCACTCTCCTCTCATAAATTCAGTGGTCTCTTTGTTAATCTTGTTTTCAATTTCTCTCTCTTACCTTCTTCCCACACTATATAGTCTGGGATGCACAAAATGAAACAGCATCATTCCTTTATGCGATAATGGCTTATCTATGCGTCAAATCGCAGAGAAATATGATACGAGTATGAGTGATAATTTCGGGGGGGAAAAAAAACGAAACACTATGGTGGCGCGTCAAATTTTACAAAAAATGGTAGGCCGCAGATTATTTCCGACAAAGAGGTGCATAAAATTGTACGTCGTATTCATAAGATACCAAAAACCGCTGCTACTATATTTATCTTACAATTACCTTAACCCTTATCGATCAATCGAACGATTTAGTATTATCGCTCCCCCCCTTTTTTTTTTCTTTATCAAACTTGTGATACGTATTTATACTTTTGCTTGTTATTGTACATCACTTACAGGCATATTTGAAAGATTAATTCTTTTTCTGTATTCTATCTTCCATAATTGTATAACCCAATAAATTCAAAAACACTTAAACACTCTAAAATCATATATGCAGCGCTTGTGTTTAAAAAAGCTCATTCCGAAATTCTCCGATTCGATTTCTCAAAATTCCGAGGAATCGCGACATTTTTGACAATTTCTGTTTGTTCTCAAATAGAAGAAAATTTTATATTCAATTTACTTTATTATTATATGAAATACTATCTTCACACATTACATAAATATCAATTAGATTGCGTTTTAATAGATAAATACATCTTGTTTTTTATTGTCTGCTTAGTTGGATTTATCTTTTTCAGTATTTGAGTCATCACATTAACTAATTGTTCCGAAGTAAGACCAGTTTTCTTCGATTTAAACTTTTGTAGAAGTTCCGTTGTTGTCATTGGTTTACGCATAAGATAACGCCTTACTGCATCTTCTGTGATGCCGGACTCACTGCAACGTAACAAAAATACCTTTTACTTAAAAAATTATATTCTAAATATTATTTCGCACGTTCGATATTTAGATACCATGCTTGATAACTAGATTAGGCGAAACCTTAGCTTAAACGAAACATTAGCTTAATTCATAGTATATAAAGAAATTACAATCTCATTGTCAATTGATTTTAATTACATATAGACGAGGAAGATATATAAAAGATAGATCCATATATGAATTAGTATTTTAGTATTGATTAGTATTAATTAGTATTAATTAGTATTGAAAAAATTATGCAAAGAACGATTTTAATTGTTTATAATAGCAAGCGACATACCTGACTCCTGGAATGTAAGAAGTTACTGGTACTAAATTGAAATTATCCAATTTCAATTTTTTTGCTTGCGATAAATCTGGAGATCCAGATTGTTTTCTTTTTAAATTATCTAACATTGCAGCTGGTATAGGAGTTGCAGACCTTGAACTATGAGCACTATTAGACTTTTTATTATCTTTTTCCTTTATTGTATCAGATCCTGAGTCTGAATCACTGGAAAAGTCACTAGAAGAATCTTTCCCTGACGCAGGCTTTTTTACATCCTTTTTCTTAGACTGTTTCTTCTTTTTCTTTTTATCTTTTTTCTTATCTGCATCTTTATTGCTCCTATCTTTATCCTTTATAAGAAAGTAAACAAACGGAACAAATATTTCAATTAACATAAACATTATTATAATTTTTAGTATTTTAAATTTACCTTATCATCTTTATCCTTATGCTCATCGTCTTCGTCTTTTTCTTCTTCGCCATCCTTTTTATCTGCCTGCTCTTCGTCATCGTCATCTTCATCAGAAGCAAGTAATTTTCTCAATGCATCTTCTTCCGCAACTGACTTAATTTCTTTTTGTTGTTCCAATTCTGATTCAGAATCGGACGAGTCAGAAATGTAATCACATTCTCTACCTTCTTCATCCCCATCGTCACTTTCTTCAAATGCTTCATCATCAGAAGCGTTTTTCTTCTTCTTTTTCTTGACAGCAACTAATACAAATATTTCAATTTATATTTTAACTGTCTATAATAACAAATACAGAAGTTATTTATTCTAATAAAATAAATCCAAAATACAACTATATAACATTAACTATATAAATAAAAATTAAATTATCTTAACACGTTAATTGCATAAGACGCATTCAATATATATATATATATATATATATATATATATATATATATATATTGTGTTTAACTAAGACTAAGCGTCTAACGTATCTCATTTAAGTAATAACAAAAATAAAAGAAACGTGTAACTAAACCCCGCTATTAAGTATAATTAGCAGCACATACATTTCTTAACAATATCAGAAATAATATTACCTTTGCCTTTCTTTTTTTTCTTGCTGTCATCTTCCTCGTCAGAATTCTTTTTATTTTCTTCGTCATCACTAGCTGAATCATCATCATCACTATTCATCCACTCATCCATTTCAGATATTTTTAAATCTTTCTCCTTTTTACTTGGCTTTTTCCCTTTTCCACCTTCTAACATTTCCTCGTCATCTGCACCCTCCTCGTCATTCCTAAGTCTTTTACGCAACATCAGTGAAAAATAATTCATCACTTTATTTCTACGACTAAACTCTTGTTCTGCTTCTTCTGCACTCAATGCTTTGTACCTTTGAATTGGTTGAAAATTATACCTGAATATAAAAATTTTATGCGTTAACATTGTAATAAATTCCGGTTTAATACTCAAGCAAATTAATTACCATTCGTGCAATGGAAATGCTTCTATAGCTCCATCAGCAGCATGTGTAAAAACATAATATGCAGCATTTTCACTCACACCACCTTCCCTTATGCCTTTAAACTTTTTCCCAGTTTTTCCCCCAGACTTTAATATCCAAGGTTGATCTTCTGGTTTATATTTTCTACTTGTAATGCCAAATTTTTTTCTTCTGGCTTCTTCTCTTGCATCTCGTCCAAATTCAGAGCCAGCTCCAAATTTTGGTATTTCCTCTTCTATTCCTTTGTATTCCTTCATATTATTTTCACGTTCCATTTTCACTTGAGTCCATTTTGAAAAATCAACATTTAATGTGGCATTAAAGCGCATCACATTGTGCTTTTTCTTGTTATTTCTAAAACACAACATTTTATTTAATATTAATTCTATATGTAATTTGTAGTTATTATATAATTATTTTATTACATACTTTGGTACTCTGATACTGAATTCTTGTATGGAAGGCACGAGTGAAACCTAAAAATTATAATTACATTAATATGTTCAATTACCATTGCAATAAATAAATAAATGAATAAAGTATTTTAGATGTAATTTCCACTTTCATTATCCTTTAATTCGTACAACATTTTTCTATAAAATGTTTAATAACCTATATACAAATTTCACACTCCAATTTTAATTGTTATTACTCATACAAAAATTTCATGTTTAGATACCTTTGAAACCGCAGGCGATGTCATCTTGATAATCGAGTTTAGCTTTATAATAATGAAAAGAAGAAAACTATCGCAACATATCACTATGCAAAACTAGATTTTATATTGTCGGTTATTTATAGAAATGGACAATTCTTTGTCAAATTTATGAATGAAAACACCCAGTTCTACCAACAAAAATTAGCAGAAAATATGGGCCTAATACCACAACATATGTATTCAAAACAATCTTGATGGGAGATACAGTGTCGATACTTTCCAATTTAAATATCGACATTTTGTATCGATATATAATGCGACGATATGTTCAGTCAACTCAACATATAACTCAAACATATCGAAAATGTCCAATCAAACTTTGAAATAAATTCAATTCAATTCACTTCTAAGCAAATTAAACAAAAAAATATTCAACAATAAGTGAAACATCTTTCTCATTTGAACGGCTATTCTCCAAAGCGGATCGATGTCTAAATAAGCAAGAAATCGCTTAAATGGAGAACATTTCCAACAATTGCTGCTTTTAGTTCCATTAAAGACTGGTATTTTGAATAAAATAATCTATATTTTATAATTGGGTTTAATATTCTATAATTATGTTTATCGTATATTTATAACATCAAATTTAAATAAATTATTTATTTTCATTCTTAGATTTTATTTTAACTAATATACTTCTAATTTAATTACAGGTATCAATATCGTTGATATCGATATTTTATTCCCGATATTATATCTTATCAATACTCTAGGTATCAATATAGGTATATATATATATATATATACACACATATATGTATATCAATACCAAATACCGATATAATTTAAATATATCGCCATCACTAGTTCAGAATGGTAATAGCAGATAAAAATACTATCCCACGTTTCTAACGTGTATGTCGAAGTGAACAAGGTGATGGCCAATGCAACGTTAAAGATCAGTGTTATGATCCGACCTCCCGGATCGTTATTCATCTGTTCCGAATTCAATTTTAAATTTAATTCGAATGACTTTAACTCAACAATGTTCTAGAAATGATATTCGCTGCCGCCAGAAATAGCCAAGAGACTATTTCGATGAGTTCGACTGTTGTTCGTTATTCCCAATCGTCGAATTCCTCAGCTTCGCTAGGTAGCACTGCCAGAGGGGGTCGATTCTCGGTTATATATAATTTAATTATATATAATTTTTTTATATATAATTAATATTCCCGAAATAAGAGGTGAGCACTTAGAACGACTGAACGAGATGAATTCAAAATTTAACCCATTTATCTATAGCGCGCTGCTATGTTGAATATATCAGTCGATCGTGTACTTGATATCGATCCTCGTTAGTATGCAGGAATGAGTAGTGTCGTCTAGCGTGTTAATGCTACTGGCAAGTATTTGCACTTTCGGCTCAATTGCTATGGGCAGGGGTACTAGCACGGGGAGAATTAAAGTTTCCTAAGGAAGGATGAATAATTTTAATATTTCTTTAATTTATCAGTTTATTTAATTTCATCAAGTTGCTATATTTACTAACTTATTTTGTCACACATCTATTATTCCGCTTTATTTATCCCCGATCGTATCGTAGTTAACGAGCGAAACGGCCCTTGACGACAGCGGGTGTAGCCCATCTTCTGGGCGATGGGCACCCTCGCGTTCAGGAATGGGTGAACTAGAAGGTGAGAACCTTATGTCCCCCATTTTCGTGTCCTTTCCCTCTTACATTCCTCCTCGCTCTTGGCATCTAACGTCAATGAGAAATTAATTTTCCAGTGTTCTCTGTTGGAACCAACGTGACCTCACAAGTCTTGCCCAAAAGACGAGCGGGCAATTGCCTGCTAACAGTGGGAGGAGAAATTGTGAAGACCAGTAGGCGTCTTCAATTATTAAAGATACCGTAACCGGATGCGATTTTACAACCACATTTAACAGTCAAAGGTTGCATCAGCGAACGTAGGGTTCCATTTGCTATTATTTTCGAATTAAGTTATATAAGGGGGTGAGAATGAATAGACCCAAACGAATTGTTTTATTTAAATAGTAACACTAATTCGAAATAGTCGAGCAATGAGGAGGGTGGTTACAAATCTATGTGTCACAAAGCTCTTACCTTGTTATTATACTCCGTCGATCACACAAGGAGAATCTTCGGTAGTCAGTTATACTTGGCTGAACTATCTGAACTTGTTTACCAAATGAACTTCTATTACTGATTTAACTGGCCGAGGTAGCTGCTCGTAGTAACTGTTTACCAATTGACGTTAAATAACTCGCTGAAGCGACTGAACCAAACTGTTTACTGAAAGACCGAACTGAAGCGACCGATTGAAACAACTGTGATTGACTTGACTCGAAGTTCGAAGGATAAGTATCACGCAATGTTTCGTTCCCACGTGAACTGTTTGTCTTTGTGCGAACGATGGAATGTTAACACATAGTTATCTTGTGACTGTTGCAATTTCATGTTGGGGTTTGGTATGTGGTCTTCCCAACAGTGTTGCAGTCTTCATTTCTGCTGATGTCCTCAAGAGTATTACCGTTTCATATTTCTGCTGATTAGAGTTCGATATGCGATCTTCCCAAATACGTTGCAGTTTCCTATCTCTGCTGATAACCTTCTCAGGAGTATTAAGGTTTCCTATTTCCGCTGGCTAGAGTCTGGTATACAGACATCTGGTATCTCCTTGAGGGCGTTGCATTCTCCCGTCTTCCTTCTTCTGCCTACTGGGGTGTCATGGTGAGGTGCGCGCGTAAAGCGGGGCGCGTAGGCGAGCGTTCAATTGTTCTGCCAGCTCTCCACACTGCAACAGGTATTGCTCCACACTCCGTGATATAACAAAGTGTCTTACAGTGTAATCATTTATTCGTGCGATATTTCTTTAAACACTCTGGCGACCGGCTGATCCGACAAGCATATAGCCTAAACTTCCGGGTGTTTTTGGAGCGATTGAAAAAGATTCAAAGCGACCAATATTACATCTAATACATTGATAACGGTTTCGTATCATTCAACCATATAATATAATGTAAAAACACTTTCATAACATTTCGTTTATAGCATCCATTATTTCTTTCACTATTTTATTTAACAGTAGTTAAAATCTTTATAGGATACCGCATGAAGTATGAAAGACGCGAATTTGTATCTCTGGCCCCCAGAGTGTTAATTCTGTTGTGCTTATTTTGTACGAACTAATTGCATATTGTTGCTTTATTATTTCAATCTTGATTCGGGCAATATTATAATATAAGCGATTCGTTGTCATCTCGTTCGCGTAGTTTCCTGATCATGAGCGCAGCAGAGCCGATGACCTCTGTTTCCAGCCCGGCCGTACAGGTATATAAATTCAATTTCTCGTTTACCCCTTGTTAAAATTTAGTTACTACTTTCTTCTTCGTGTATTATTTCAGTGTAAGAAACCCAAAAGGAAAAGGAAAAGGCTGAATAAGAAGGGTACGAGGAAGCGCGGGCACCGTGCAGGGAAGAGGTTCCAGGAACAAAAGAGAAGAACGTGTATGCTGAAGGAAGTCTTGCCCGCCTTCCTCAGCACGCCGAATCCTGCGTCAACGCAGCGATCCAGCGGTCCCCCTCTCGCTGACTTTACGTTGTCAGATGAAGATACTGCGGAGCTCTCGCAGTGTTTGTCCCCTGTTGAATCGCTCGTGACGGACCATTGTGTCAAAGTCTGGTTATCTTCGAAGATTCCGGTCGAAATTTTGAATGCGCACGTACGTCATCATATTTCCGGGTTAGGAGGGGTTTCGCCCATCGTACGGTCCTGGTGCGTGGATGTCTTTCATCAGATGTATCTCACCGAAGATTTTCCTGATATGCCTTCTTATGATTTCAATATTCATCGTTTAAATTCTAATTCTACATTGTAGAATTCTACATTGTGTACACACACACGCACACACGCACGCACACACACACATATTTGTTATTATATATTGTTATGGCTCGCGTTGATCGCAAGCCGTGACATATCCTTATCTTATCTAAAGTTACGGCTCGTGTTGATCGCGAGACGTGACATCAGCCAAAAGATGGGAAGTAAGAATAAGAGCCATAAATTTCATCCATGTTCATCGGTGTTCTCCCGATTGTTCTATTATCGTATTCATTAATGATAAATAAATATAAATTATAATTTAAATAAAAATAAATAAAAATATAAGAGAAATTTTGTGCAGATTTTGTTTACGCATTTTAAAACAATAAATAAAATTATAAAACTTGATTTCAACAACACGTAAAATAGGATTACAACTAGTAATTGAAATATGATTTAGGAAATCAACCGGAGCGTGGATTGGTTGTGATTGTGCAAGTAAAACCTTATTATCATCGAGTAAGAACAAGTCATTGACAAATGATTAAGGCGATCCCAATTACCACGTGATTGTACTACCCGCTCCCCAGAAGTGGCTTCACACCCCCCTTCGCCTTAAGTAAAGGTTTATGCTCTATCCCTATATTTCTATGTCCATATCATAGATGCATTGCACGACTCAATTTTCAGACGATTTTCCCTAGGCTTCGGCACACGAGCGTCAAGACCTGTTTATATGATCGTGGTATGCACACCATACACTGTGGCCCAAACCTGTTTGTACATCTAGTAACTAATTCTAGTAATAACATTTAAACGATAAGAAATATAGTAATTTAGTAATGAATTTAAATATTTGTATAATTTTGGAATAAAAAACCAATAATTGTGAAAGGTTAATTACATCCAATAGATCATATAAAAAATTACAATATTATTAACAAAGATGTATTAAAAATATTATATTGAGTGTTTTATTTCTTTCCATAACTATATTATAATTGATATTTATGTTATTTATGTCATAAATATTATTAATTGATAATACACATATATTTAGAAATCTAAAAGCAAAATATTTACATATACTTTACGTACATTTATTGGGAACATAAAAGATGAAACACTTAAATGATGATCGGTCGGCCATCTGCTGATGTTGCAGCCGAAGCCACGTCATATTTTGTATGCTTTGTGACTTAGGTGTGTGAAGTATTTCTCGATTCTCTTATAAAAATTACTTTTCAGCAACCGAAAAGATGAACATATTTCGACTCTTAGGTGACTTATCACATCTCGTTGCAATTATCATCCTCCTTCTCAAAATATGGAAAACACGAAGCTGTGCCGGTATACATCACCGATATGATTTATATACATATTATACCTAAACCATTATATTTTCAATTAAAATATCCATTTTTAATAACATTTGATGTGTGTTTTACAGGTATAAGTGGCAAGTCGCAAATTTTATTTGCGATTGTATATACAACACGTTATCTAGATTTGATAACAACATACGTGTCAGCGTACAATACATTTATGAAGATCATTTTTATTGCAACTTCTTATGTTACAGTTTTTTTAATGTATGTGAAATTTAAAGCTACATATGATCATAATCATGATACATTTAGGTATGTCTTTATTTTATAACCGTATAAGTCGGGAACAAAGATAATTGAACAATAATAACTGCTATCTGTCTCCTTGTCTTTGTCCCCGATTGTGTAGATATATATTAAATGACTATGCCATAATTATAATAATACATTCATTATGTAATATACGTATATATGTATGTTTGTATAATTTTTAAGGTAACATCTATATGTTGTAATTTTATGTAATAATATCTGTTATTTGTTTTCAGAATTGAATTTTTAATCCTACCTACATCGGTGTTGGCATTATTAATCAACAATGAATTCACAATTGTAGAAGTTCTATGGACATTTAGCATTTATTTGGAGTCTGTAGCAATATTGCCACAATTATTTTTGGTATCAAAAACAGGAGAAGCAGAAAGTATTACCAGTCACTATCTTTTCGCTTTGGGGTCTTATAGAGGCCTGTATTTGTTAAACTGGGTGTATCGTTATTATGCAGAAGATCATTATGATCTAATTGCTATAGTTGCTGGTTTAGTACAAACAATTCTTTATTGCGACTTTTTCTACCTCTATATCACCAAAGTATTGAAAGGCAAGAAGTTACAACTACCTGCTTAGCTGCATAGAAGTATTATCATTTGGAAAATTATATATTGCTCAAACGAGCGGTATTATTATTAATTGAATTTATATAAATTTTGGCAATATTTAAAAATCGAGGAATGTTCATGTACAAAGTATACATTTTATTAATTGTAAAGCATTCCATTTTTCTTTACGTTCAACATCAGAAACATCCATGTATAATTTCTCATTTATATCCCACATGGCAACATTATTTTAGACTGTTATCCTCATTGATTCTCAGCATATTACGTCTTTATATAATACATAATAAGTATGTATTACTATGATAACTATATCATTCATTTAATTAAAATATACATAAAATACAAAATAATTGGAAACGAAGGTAATAATGTTGTGATTTCAAAATTTTTTATATTTTTTAGAAACTAGAAATTATAATTATACTGATATTTTATATTTGTAGCTTTTGATATATTAATTTTATTTAAATGAAATTATATCATATTAATTGATTAACAACGCAGAATTATATATTTTACTAAATCGGTTACGTGTATTGCTTCGCTAAGAGTTGTGGATCTATCTCTTATATATATAATGCCATTTTCAAGACTAGTCGTATCAACAGAAACTATAAAAGGAATTAAGCATGTATCTATAATTTTTTCTGAAGTGGTTAATATTGTATTTAGGCCCTTTGTTCTTAGCATATTATTTAAGTAAAGTACAAAACGATTTAAATCATCATTTCGGGTATTCTCTTCATTATTTGAACTTTTTATATGAAATGCAACTTTATGTGGTGCTAACTTGGAATGAAGATGCGTTTTGGAGGATTTATTCATATCATATGCGTCACAAAGTAGTGCTAAACAACCCCAATCTAAAGATACCTTATGCTCAACCATTTGTATGTTGGTAAAATCTTTTTTACTATCAACCTGGAAATAAAATAATCCATGAAAATAACTGTTATTTATAAATTTCTATGAATTCAAGTATATGAAAGAAGAAATGCAAGGCACCTGGGAAAATAATTTTTGAACATCTGTATGGTAAGTTATCTTTTCCACAATAACATTGCCAAATGGAAATTGAGCTTCAATATCTACTACATTACAACCTTTTATCTTTTTTGCTTCTGTAAGCTTAAATCTAGAAGGATACTGCGCTAATCTCCGCCACCAAATTTTACGTTCTTTCTGAATTGTATGGAATAAATCTTTTGTTTCTGTATTATTGTTAAAAATATTTGTCTCAGCAATTCTGTGGGAATTTGATTTTTGTATAGGCAATAGAATTGAATCCCAATAATTTTTTGAGTTCTTTATTGAAGCTAATCCAAATGGTATATCACTCATCTCAGTTTTTATGACAAAATTTAGAGTCTGATTAAATTCATCTGATAAGAATATATTATAGCGTGACATTGTAACGCAATTTAGAAACCATTGTTCTTCAAGATTTCTCAGTAGCATCTTACCTTGAGGGCCATATTTAAGCCCACATTCTGTAAGACTAATAAAATGCGAACTTAATTCCTTTAGTATGTTTCCTATATTCATGATGCTTCTACGATAGTCTGTAATGGAGCTACAAAATATTCTTCCTCTGTAACAGCAGCATTCATTAAGATTTCCTTTCTAGATATGTTATGCTCTACATTATCATTTCGCAAAAGCATGGATTCTGTCTCAAATGGACTATACATAGGTTCAATTTCTTTATCAATCTTTGTATTGCGTAAATTTTCTGTAAAAATAATTGCAGCTTTTAGGACAGAAAAACCATAATCGTCATCAACATTAATTAAAGATAATTGTTCTATTTTTCGTATCGTCTCTTGTTTTATAACTGGCATTGTTGAACTCGAATCTATGGGCTTCATAGAATGATGATAAAGGACTGAATTTGAAAACATTGGTAAGAATATATAATTCAGTCGTTGAGTACATCGAACAAGTGCCATTTGTAGAATGTTATTTATAATAATTAGTATTCTTACTTATCCAGCAATTAAATTTTCATCTAACAATTATTTTGTGATTTAATATTCTGTCACTATAGTCAATACAATTTCACAATTGTTTTATATGTATTCGATGCAATATTTTATAATTATACGTTATGCAGGCTATTGTACTTTATATATACTATGTAAGACTACCGCATCCAACGTGCCATGGTGGGAGAAAATGGCCGTGCAGGGAATTTTGATGACGTAATGTAGCGCGGTAACGATAGGAATAACGGTGCATTTGTGGTTAGGGATGCGACCACGCTATAATTTCGAATCGTTTATTTGTAGACGCCTGTATGTGTTTATATACAGCTTATATATTATGATTGTAGAGGTATAGCGGATTTGTACTTTATAATTTGTATTGTTTTATTAAAGTTGCAGTATGGCTATAAGTTCAGGCAAGACAAATTTGATGTAATCTCGGTTTAGGCGATATAAAATTATTGACTTTTTGTTTTATGTATCATGATAGTTTTCGACGCGTAGAATTCAAAAATACAAATTCTTTAGAAATTCAGCGGTTCAAGAATTATGCGTATGTAAAATTGAGGATTTTTAGCCTATTTTATAGGTTAGTATGATGCCATATTGCCTCTATTGATCATTTGATTGGGCCGATCACGATCGCATAAACAGATCTCGATACTCATATACGTACATACTGCATATACAAGCGGTTACGTTACCAGATCGAGGGAATTTAGAGAAAAATCACTCTAAGGTAGAAGTAGAAGGGTTTTATTCTGTGATGAACGAGACAGAAACAATCTATCTGATTTCTGATTGTCTTGTAGAATCAGAACTTTGTTTTCTTCCATATTGGCTTTCTCAGGACTCAATCCTCGCGCTATTTTCGGGTGTCGAGACTTTTTTTTATATGAGTTGACTTGTTTATACGACCGTATCCAAACCTAATATTCACGATTTGAAATCCTGACGCAAAATAACCGCCAATCACGTGCCAATTTGTGTCATGGATATAAGAATATCGAGACAGAGCAATGACCAAGCGAGGCAAAGCCGTTTCCACGGTACAGGGAACGTGGTTATTTGGGGTCTCATTGGTGAATTGGTGTAATTTGTAATGGCGCAAGCGCAATCTTATTATCAGGTAAGAACGAGTCGGGTCAGCAGTAGGGACAAGAAGAGTGTGATTAGTTGTTACTAGGAAGACTAGGACGTATTGCGAGAAATGCCGCAGTGTATAGTAAACAATTGTAGATATAGTATGCGAAGTCATCTTGTTTTACGACAAAAAAAAGAAAAAAAGAAAAGAAAGAAAAAAACGAATAATGTCTCATATCATCGGTAAGAAAAATATTCTCCTTGCATATATAATAATTATATATATTGTATTGTCAAATGATACAAAATTATACATTTAACTAATTTTTTAATAGATTTCCAAAGAATGAATAATTAAAATCGCTTTGGACTGGAGGCGGAATTCAGTTAAAACTGAAGTAAGAATTTGTTGAGCATATTTTGCAGAAGATGCCTTCTATTTAATACATGGTACAAAGCGACTTTGCCCAAGTGCACTACCGTCTAAAGGTATGAAATTATATATTATTATCAGAATTGAGAATTAATACCTTGTTTGTAATGTCAAGAGCTTATGAATATGATCGAGAAGAATTTCGCACAACTGTTTACCATATTGCAAAATAATTTGCAAATGGTATCAAAGTATTCAAAGAAAGTCTATTCCTATTTCGTTATTCCTATATTCATGATTTGTGCGTAGCTAGCTATTCTATACATTAGACGACTCATAGATAGAGGCCGACGTGGCGTCAACGCTCAACTATACATATTGATAACTCTTGAACCGCTAGATTCCTAATGTCAAGACTAGCTTTTCTTTAATTCTACTCGTCGAAAACTATCATAATATATTCAAAAAAAAGTCAATAACTCTATGTCCCCTAAACCAAAGCCTAAATATCTGATATTTTGCTCCAGTATAATTTAAAAAATAATCGTTTATTGAAGAATACAAGTATTTTAATATGGATATATTGAATGTGTGCATTAGTTTCTTCTTTTAATATTAATTCTTTGGAAATTTTTGGAAATATATTGTCATAATATTAAAAAAAATTAAGTAATATTGGAAATTAACTAATAATGAATATTTTACATGTAGGCAGTACTAACAGTATGCTTGCTGTACCTGGTTCTAGTACAGTTATTTCCAGTACTAGGTTCTAGTACTAAGAAAATTAAAAAGTCTAATGAGAGTGAATCCAGTAAGCAAGACATATGTTTATTACTCCTATATGAGTTTAGATTAAAACAGGAATAATTTTTTTAATATACAAGTACTTTCTAAATTATAGAATTACAAATTGAATATAATTTTCCCTTTTAATATTTATTTATTTTTTTATTGTTTTTAATCTTTGCAAAATGCATTGTTATAATATTTAAAATGAACTAATAATGAATATTTTGAGAACAGGCAGTAATAGTAGTATGCTTTCCTCTCATGCGAGAAAGTTTAGAAGAAAGAAATTCCCTGATGGTTGGCTGGATAATCCAAATTTTGCAAGATGGTTTCAAAGATGTGGTGAACCGTATAAAGCCAAGTGCAGTGTGTGTGCAGCAAAATTATAACGGCTGAAAAAAGCGAACTGTTGAAACATAAAAACGTTCTGGAGCACATGACACTTGTGGATAGAAGAGAAAAAGCTGCAGGTGGTGTAGTACTGTCATTATTGACATTGGATTATATCATCTCTTTATACATATGTCAAATAGAATAATGTTCTATTTGCTTATTTTTAATTATAGCGAGTACAGGGGACGACTAGTCACGTCAGTATCGGCACCCTTTAACAACGACAGGTAATATCTTTGATTAATAGTCAAATAGGTTAATAACCAAATATCATACAAAAAAGTATATAAATTCTAGAAACGATATATAAATACACATACAATAAAGATTAACTATTCGCATTGCTTTGTTTTTGATATATCTTTTTTAACCCTTTCGCGATGGCGGTACTAGTCACAAGTATGCCACTAACGTACAGGTCATCGTGCTATTAGTGCACACCATATACATTAAGAATGTCTGACGTTTTCAGAGCTCTCAGTGAGTCCGTGAAATCTTAGGGTATTTCGTTGGAACAGTAGAGCTAACAGTAGAGCTAACAGTAGAGAACTTAAGCATGTTTCGGATATAGGGAATGTTATTGAATGTTTGTTCTGTATTTTAAAATGAATCCAGTAATAAATCTTCACTTTGAGTTGTTTATTGGAAATTATCTAATAATGATAGGTATAATTCAGTAATATGTTTGCGTATCATAAGTTTTAAAGCAGGGATGCACACACAATGCAGCGTCACGTTCATCGCGCTGCTATATTAGTATAGCACACATACATGCTGTATTAATGACATGTTACGTTGATCGTTCGAATGTTAGTTTTGCTTTTTGAAAATACTTGATAAATAACTGAGATCGAAATATGTAAGTACATACGTATATATATGTACATACTTTATGTCAAAAGTCAATTAGTATTAAAATACTAATATCTATGTTGAAGCGTTATCACAGTATTATTGATAAATGAAACAAAACGTTTAACTTTACCATTTCTTGTTTCACTTTCGTTTTGGTTTCTAAATGATCATTAGGTTACTTTACTTACATTTGCAACTAGAACAGAATTTGAAAGGAAGTAAAATAAAAGTTACACAATATGTAAAAGCTATTTTGTGATATTCCTTGTCTTTTTCCCTTACTCTTCTTCTTTATTGAATATGTTGCGCCAATTTCGATAGGATGTTGAAATCTTTAAATAAACTTGTTGTGTGAGTTGAATGATTTGTAGAATTATAATGACTTCGGTTTCCTAAGTAAATTTATATTCGAGAATATAAGGCTTTTACAACGGGAGGAATCGTATTATATTCACACCAGTCGAAGAACTTTTAGAACTTCTGGTAAGCAAAGACTAAAGAATTGAATCGTATGGCGAATTATAATAGGCTCTGCTTACAGTGATTCTTTATATATGATCGCTAATCACAGCGCGCAGATAAAATTTTGCGCACGCTTGTGATTAGTTATATTTGTATATTATACATGTATAATGTCATATGGAGTACTCTTTTAAGAAATCCTCGGACGAACCAGGCCCGAGCAAGTGAAAAAAGAAGCGCGCTCAACAAGAGTTTATCCTTTTCTTTTTATTTTCCTTGGGATAATTTACGGTTTCCTCATGAGAACATCCGGTAAATTGACATAACGAATTAGAGTAATAACTTGTAGGCATATTCGCCAATAGTCCATGCCTAAGGCTGTCCCCGGACAATCACTAATATTGTCAATATTTCAGGGTTCTCAACATCACTGTATAACACTAACAGTATTGTACTGACAATTCGCATTGATTTCTTTAATTCAGGACCTTGAAATATTGACGATATATATATACATATATATATATATCGATAGTCTGAGGGTTTAGAGTTATGTACAGTGGTGGAGTCTCGGTTTATCGAGTCCTTCTGGTTTTTTTTTTTTTTTTTTTTTTTTTCCGGATTCTTAACACGAAGAAAATGTAAATGGTCAGATATTGTGAAAGCAATTGATCAAACTTTCACCGATTAAACGGTGAATTACACCTAAATACATGTACAATATTATATTATGAAAATATTTCCTACGATTTTATTATATGATTTATGAACAATAATAGACCTTTCCGTATTATCCGAGTAGTCCCGGTCTACATCACTTGGGATAATTGGGACTCCATTGTACATTTGTTCGCAGATTATTGAGTGTCCTAGTTAATCAGATCATTGGGATGGATATAAATTGCTTGCTACTAGATTTGTTAGTAGAAGTGCATGTGTTTATCGGATATGTAATAATTCGTGACCTACGGGACCACTGATCTGATGCCTCTTTATCGATCCTTCTAAATTTTAATTAGACGTGGACTTTATTTATATTATTGTACTATTGTAAGATTTGCAAAGTTTCATTAATTGTACAGCACAGGGGTACATATTATTCTATCAGCGTTTCAATTACTACTGTTTATTTTATAAAGGAGACAACATGCGAAATGTTTGTATGATGACATCTAGTGGTACAGATCGGGCGCTAATCATACTCGTACATAATTCATATAAGCACTTACACTACGTTGTTTATTCTCGCAATTCGTGGTAAACAATCAGTTTTGATTTGATTCTCTTTCTGTAATATATCTTTTTCTTTTCTTTTTTTTTTTATAAAACACAATAATTTTATGGGAAACTGCTTTTATTTCAAGAATTATTAGATTGAGTAATTGTAAGTAAGTAAATAGGTAGAACTGTCCATATAATAGAACTGTCTTAATATAATAGAAACATTTATTAAAGAAATGACTTGGAATCTAATCTAGATTTTAGTCGTTTTGTGAGATGGCTACAAATTTTACAACTATCATATACATCTATACTTTTATGTGTGTATCTGTGTTATGTATGTATTCATTATATATCCATATATCTTTAATTTTCAGCTCGAATTGCACATTTTTACTCTGCACATACTCCGCAGACGTAGCACCAAATGATATTATTGCCTGTTTAGATCGTTACAACACCGTTTTACTGATCAACATTTAAACACACCCGGTGATGCACGAAGATACATACATCGAAGACTTTATTGTATTAAAGCTATTTTTCTGCTGCTATACTGCCGGCAAGATGGAAGACAGTCATTGGCAATAATAGGGAATATTCAAAGTACTGAGTTTATTCCAATTTTGTGTACTACCAAGCTCGTGTATCATATTATGTAAATTGGTCACAAAAGTAGAATTGAAACTCATCCTAGAGATTATAGTCTTGGCGCTTTCATGTTTCAGGAATCCTAGAGGTATCTGTCGTACTCTCCAAACTTGTAAGAATATCGATTAATTAGAATTGAAACAGAAGCCTGCGTCGATAATAAGACATAAGGAGTATCGATCAGATTTTGTAAAACGATGCGTACAGCGGAAAGAGAACTGGAACTATATTTACAGATAAAAAGAGATCTAGATGGGACACGCGGTTTCGATTATTACTACTATCATCACGTACAAGTATAAAAAGCGGAATTGACAAAAGTTCGGGTAAAGTTGTAAGACCGCTTATAAATGTTAAAGTAAACTGAATTCACATATTACAATTATGTTAATTTCTAAGACTCGTAATTTATATTTGTTACAAAATAACATTATTGTTCCTGCCAATATTGTTCGATTTTTTTAAGCGACGAGACAAGCGACGTCGTTTTAAATAAAGAAAGAAAGACGAACGTCTTAATCAAAAATCTTATAAGTTTACGTCCGATATATGAATCTTTAGTTTATATTTAATACACGTATGTAGAATTTTACAACATACCTATATCTAAATATACGTCTCGTTGCAATTGCCATTCTGAAATACGTTCGTGGTTAATTGTTTAACGACAAAAGTGTTCATTAGAATTAATTCAGTACTTCTGATTTGCAGCACATTTCGAGCTGGTAATGAGTGGCATCAACGATCTCCAGGAACTGTTCTTTCATTTCCCGAGCTTTCACGTAAACATCCTCTTTCATCAAGTCGTAACACATAGCGATCAGTCCCATACCGAGCAACAAGTAAACAAAATTTATTATCAATTTGGTTTGGCTGTCAGCGGTTAGATCGCCGTGTGTCCACCCAGGCACGAGATCGCCCATTCCAATTTTGCACAGCGACGTTACGCAAAAATAAGCGCTATCCAAATAATTCCAGCCTTCCCATTCGGCGAACATTATCGAACCACTTAACACGTACCCGAAGATTACCCAGAGGCACGCTGTCGACGGCACCGTGATCCTCTGGCCAGGCTTTCGTTTGCCGGTGCACTCGTGCAGCCACGTGTACAGCGAGCGGAACGTTTGCGCTAATACCTTGCCCATGTTAAGGAAATACAGAACGTAAAGAGGGATTCCTAACACAGCGTAAATAACTGTAACCGCCTTTCCCCAGGCAGTTTGAGGCACCAGAGTCCCATAACCGATCATCGTGAACACAGAAAGGCAGAACATCATGGCTGCTGGAAAGGACCACAGATCAGTTGCCGTTAAGCCACTACAGTTCTCTTTCCTGTAGTCGCCGGTGAAGTTGTCTTGGTAACGACGCAGTATCCGGTTAGACACCGTGTGAAATGTCGTTTTATCGAAGATATTTATAGTCCGATTGCTGGCAGTACTGAGCCACAGCTCTTCGGCGAATTGTTTCCTGATTAGTTCTCGAATGCAGATTGTCGATGGGATTTGGCTCTGAGACTCTATCATCATAAAACCGAAAGCACCTATTATGGCGTAACCAACCACTAGTCCACCGACGCCAACCTGAGTGCACATGAAGGCGACAAATTTTCGGCAATAATCCTTTATTCGTTCCCTGAGATCCGGATCGGTCATCGACGAACTGGAATCTCGACTTTTCAAGGAAGATCTTATCGGGACGCGCGTCATTTTATTCGTCACACCGAATTAAGATAGAGAAACAATGCTCGAAACTGGGGGGATTAGATACACGTTGGCCACGACTAAATGATTTTCGTGCTGCTTTTCTATTTCCGTCCGACCACGCCGCTTCGTCTTTCTTTCTATCCTCTACTTCTTCGATGACCGTCTCACTCTCTTCCCAGTGGGCTTTATCCCACTGATTATTTACAACGCGCTATGTACATGCGCGCTCGGAGGTATTCTCGACTTTCTTCGACAAAACAGTAGGTATTCGGTATTGAGGTATTGAATCGGGCTAGCGCTAACAATTACACGAAAAGTAGACGAAATAACTGGTGATAGATAAACTGAACTAGATGATAAGCTACCTAAGAATCTAATCCGCAATATTCATAAATTAGTAGACTGCGGATTTTTATGTATTTATGATAGAAAAATACGATATAATAATAAATACTAAATAAATAATAGATATAAATACATAAAAATACGATAGAAAAATTCTCTCGTGTTATCGAAGTAGTTGAAACATATTTCCCTCTTCGTCTATTTGGCCAGAAAGTTCTACCGCATGTGAAATACACGTGTACAGGGTGTATCGTGAAATATATGTGAAACGCATTTCAGAAATGTAGGCAGTAGGCAGAGAAACGACGAAAAAGGTTTGATCTTGTTTCAAAGTTCGATTTAACGTTTCGATAATCCGCAATTGCTTACCTTCATAGAAAGTGCTCGAAACGGCCATCTTCAATCTGCATGCAAACTTGCAGTTGCCGTATCGAAGAATCTTGCAATCTTTCAAAAATTCCAGCCATTTGTTTAGTGTATCGGCAATCTTGTTGTATACGTGCATGAAGTACTTTAACAGTGGCAATGGATCGGATGCACGATTGTTTTCAAGTAATCCCAGAAATAAAAATCTAACGGATTTAAACGACCTATTCATTTATGAGGAAATCGCGAAGATAAGCGGTTGGACTATCGAAACACAAGAATGGCTTTGAAAATACTTTGAAACAAATAGGATACATGTTCGTGCGAAATTTTTTCATAATTTTGAAACCTCTTGTCCGCTCCTGAAGTGTGTCTCACATACTATGATGCACCCTGTATTTTGAATTTCGTTATCTTGGCCTGAACTATGAATGTAATCTAACAGATTGATAGTGGACGTATATAGTGGACGATGGTGGACGTTATATTTGGTATAATTAATTAATTAATCTTTTTATTTATAATTAATCCCGTTTTGGCGATGGAAATCGTGTTCAGTACTTGTACTTTAGTCTCATACGAGGAGGTTGTTCCATTCTTATTCCTAATTTCGCTATAAACTATATTATATTCTTGGAATGTGCTTTTAGTTACTATATTACATTGTTATTTCATCGCGTCATATTATAATATTCAACTCTTTTCTAATGATTAGTACGTATCTATCCCAATGCATATATTAAAGTGACATATGCAGAAGTACATTTACAAAAGAATTAGTAATTTATTAGAATATTGATTTATGGTTGTGCATGTACGTATAGTGTCAATTATAACGAATGTATTAAAGCATCGCTATCGCAGAATGTAACAAAATCATTGAAATATATGCATACGACCTTTTGTATTTATATCTGCACCAACGCATGTACGTATAGTACGAGCATAGTCTACTACATCAGTAGTTGCTCGAGCAATCTCTGTGGTCGAAAATCTCGACGTAGCTAAGAAATTTTTGAAGAAGGTCAGTAGAGCGAAAATTTTTGTCCAAGTTGTATCGTTTAACAAAAACGACAATTCTGTTGTGTGTGTGTGTGTGTGTGTGTGTGTGTGTGTATACACACATATATATATACATACGTTTAAAATGAATATCAAATATTTTATATTTTTGTTGGCATTTCTCCACCGTTCAGGTAAATTGATACCAGTTTTAACGAAGTACGATTATAACAACAGTTACCTAACTGCAGTTATATCGTTATTTGAGGATTGTTCGTGAAGGGACTCAGTTTTAACAAAAAGTATATTTATTATTAGCGAAATGAAAATCATTCTCTACAAAGGATAAGAAATATATATAAAACATTCAGTAATGTTGTCAAAGTTTCTGTTTGCATTTACTCTGAAACAGACGCGAACACATAGGAACAAGTTGCTTAATTAAATGCGATTCGTTAATATACTCGTAAATTATTCCTATATTTATTAAATCGTTATTATTATAATTAAATTAAATTGTTATAATTAAATGTAGTTTATTTAAATGTAGATTTATAGTTTAATTAATTATCGAATAAGCAGTAGTTTTGCATTTATATCGGATCGTATCGAAGTGTAAATCTAAGATCGAAGAAACTATTACATATTGTCGATATCTTGAATCCTCAGTAGATTCAATTCCTCGATAGATAACCTTGCACTAACATTAGAATCAGATAGTGATACACGTACGCTCACTGCGAACCAATATAATAATATTATAGTAATTTTTATTCATTTAGTTTTATTGTATTTATATCTAAGCAACGTACAGAGATTTACAAACAAAAGTGGATCAAAGCATTAAACATAAATTGCAAATAATTGAAATTTAACGAATCGTACGATTCACAGTTTCACAAATTAGTGAATTTTGAAGGTGGTGTACGTCCATTTACGACCCTGAAAAACGATATTGGTCTGATTAATTCTCAGAAATGTCATTTGTATAATGAACTTACATCTACCTAAACAGACAGAGGCGCGAACAAATTAAGCAGACCTTATCAGGATTCTTCGATCGATGGAAAGCCAAACGCTTGGATATTTCAACGGAAGCTGGGCTTACGCCACTTTGAAGATAACCGGCCCCAAGTTGCTCGTGTTCCACCGTACCAAAGCATTCTCTCGTTCGCAGGAATTTGAACGAAGTTGTTTCGTGATTGCTTCCAGTCGAAAAGTAAAATATGATTGCAAATAAGAAATAGCAAAGTACAAGAAGCATCGTTACAGTTCGTGCGTTCTATTTTTTGAAACTCACGAGTGTTAATGATATTTTAATCCCTACGTTTAATTGTCTCCAACTCGAATAATTTTAAACAAGCGCCATTTATTACGTGTATAATTTATGGAAGGACAAAAGTGACAAGCAGCTTGTAGTAAAATTTTTAATCGGTTGCCAGTTATTTTTTATAGAAATAGGGGTTAATCAGCGTGCGCGCACAGGGCAATCACAATGCTTGCTTAGTACAATGCAGAAAGTAAATGTCATATAGGTAGTAGGGCCTCGTGTAATCTCGGGGCTATCTAGCTAGATTAACGTCGTGTACACCAGTTGTAGGCTCATCGCTGTCACGTTCGTGTCATCGAGTAATCGCAACTTCTGACAGTTCTAAATATCATTTTTGCGATGAAGAACTCGTACATAATTTTTACAACTATCATAGGTAAGAGAAGAATTTCTTCCAACTAAAACAAAGCTTCATTTCACATCATTAGAGGAAAGTACCTTTTTTCTCCAGCGTGTTTGGTTTTGACATTACGTTTTTACAATATAAAAATTTAATATAAAATGTTATAATATAAAGTACGATTTAATCGTGATTTAAATTACAAATTTATCGTATATAGGAACAAAACGAGAAATGCGAAAAATATTTAAGGTGCACGAGCTTTTTATAAAAGGGAGAAAATCTATTTTATTCATTAAGTCAAGTATGGGTGAAGAATCGAATCGAATGAAAGGATAGTTTGTATTATTATACGTTATTACGCGATGATAATATTTGTCAAGTATGGTATAATAGCTAAGTAGTCGACGAAGAACGATAATCCAATGAAACTTTTATGTCTGGCAAATAAGTAAAAACGTCATCGTATAAGCTTAAAGTGTGATTGTGTCGGCGCTGTTATGCGTTTGCGATTTATAAAAGAGACTCGACAGCAATCGGCAAAAATTGATAAAAACAGTGCAACGGAGCTTTAATAACCGGAAGCTTACGTTATACTCATTAGAATTCATTCGAATTCTTCATCAGCCGTATGTAAAAGCGCCAATTTAAAAGCAGCGACATTGCTTTGAGGGTCGATTGAGTGTCAATTTAGGACGTACGAAACCATCGTTCAGGTTTTCTCAGAATTTTCGGTGCTGTTTTCCACCCTGACCTCTCATTAATGGTAAACCACATTTACTTCTCTGATGTTCTGTTTAGTCAACGGTCAATGAAGTTAATTTTACTTCCTGCTGCGCGCATTACTTATCGAATTTATCGGGTGATGAACTCCCAACGCGGATAGACCAACAAATTTCACAGGAGACATATCCAGGAGGACATTGTATATACCTGAAAAACAGAAGTATGTGCTTTTATTCTTGAGAACTTCTATTATAACTTGTGTACCTTTGGACTATTTATTTGCTAACAAAATGGTAATGTATAATGGTAATGACTATAATGATCCATACACATTAACTTATATGTAGATTGCAGATTTTTCTGCGTTTATAGGAAAAATACCAAAATGCATTGAAATGCACGTAATATACAGAGACATATGAAATATACAAAGTACAATATCTGTTATAATATTTAGCGGGAAAAACAGATATTTATAGTATGTAAAAATATATTATACATAAAAATATAAATTTGCAGAAACATCCGCAGCCTGGTTTATACATTTCGGTTGAATTTATTAACTATTCTTATTCAGTGTTTTTCACAGTGATTCGTACGTGCGCAATTTTATCTTCAGTGTGTTGTAACTTGTTGCAAGAGACATTCATCCTTATAGAACATAACATTTTACAAGTGTTACAAAACATTTCCTAGAACTTATTACTACTTCCTTTGTTGTAATTTATAATCTATATTATAATCGGTTCACTGGATTGCAGTATTATCCGAAACTTTGGTATTTCCGTAATCGTTTGAAGATACGAATGCAGCTTACTGTCCGATTACTTCAAGTACGGTCAGCTAAACGGTCAGCTGTTCGTTATATTAATAAATCTAATAGATAGTTTAATGAGTCAGTATACACATACATACAACGTTGTTTATCAAAAGAGAAATTTTAGTCATCGTGTCAATGAAACGTTAGCGTTACGTTAGTGTAACATGTCTCGTGTGATAGTTGTAACGCGCTGACTACCCCTGTGCTTCGTACAGTTCGACGTACAGTAGGATGTGGCACGTTAATAATTCGCCTCGTGTTCTCAATCATTGGTTTCCGCGCTTTCATTTACGTATCGATGAAATCCTATAATTGTAATCGTACACGGTTCGCACTGCATACAACATCGCAAAAACAAGTATTCCATTTAAGATTATTTTCCTATTTTATTGTACAACACGTAGGAAGATGTTACGTTTCTGCGATTTAAACAATTTCGATAGAAATATAATAGAAAAATAATATATCGAATCTATAATCGATATAAACGATCGAATATCGAAATCTATAATCCAAACTGAAGTTAGCAAGCAAATTTTCCCATGATTGCCTATGTATGTGTTAGCATTTTCTTTATTCGAAATGTATACAAATTAACAGACACAAATGCTATATATTATATGTTAGATGTTATAATATTTTATTTGATTAACTGTCGATTTGTCTACTTGAGTAATAACGAGGATGTGTTTTAGAGTTTCATGTAGAGGTGATCGCGCTGGACTCAAATCTTTAACTGAAAAGTTTCGTTTGTTTCAGGTTTATACGAAGTAACGGCGTCTGATGATTGGTCATATTCGGGCGATCATGGTAATCATTTTTAATCTTAAGCAAATTAATCGTACTTATACGGGATGTTTCGTTTCGATCGATCCACGCAGATATGTCCTATGTACTGTATGTTATCCGAAAGAGTGTTTGGAATAAAACTTACTTTGTTCAGAGGGCAACATCTTATGATGGCATTCGAGATCCCAAGACGACCTTTGTTTTTTTTTTTTCTTTTTTTTTTTTTCAATAGTAGAACTATACATTTTTGTATACATCGTTCGATGGATTGTTTAATTTTCCGCAAAAGAATATGAAGGTTCTTGGGTCGAAAATTGATGAATTTAAAAGATATTTAATCTTGTAAAACTTATCGTATTAAAGATAAGAAAAGATAACACTGTGCTTTTATCTTTATATGATGAAATTAAGACTGAAACGTCTTTTAAACTGATATCTTAATACTTTTTTATATATATATAAAATTGACACCTGCTTCGAATGATGTTAACTCGTTCAACTCAATTCAATTCAATTCAATTTTCACGTATAGTTTCCATTTAAAAAACAATGGTCACCTTGAGATGCTGAAAACACCTTTGGCCAAACAAATCTGCTGATCCTCATAAGACGTCACCTTTGAAACAAAACAAGTTTTATTCGAAACCCTTTTTCTTTTTCGTATAATGTATATTTTATGAAACGTTTGTGTTGATCGATTAATGCGATACATTCTGTATATGTATGCAGAATTACTGGACCATTCTGCTCAATAGATAAAATTATTTGCAGATAAGAAAGCATCGGTAAATCAGAGAATATAACATTTATATTTTCTGTGTCATTGTATCCATCTCGTCAATTGTCCTCTTCTTGCAATCTGTACACTGTACATATAGAAATAATGTAATCAGGATAAACAATGGATTAATTCGATCGAAGGTTTTCGGTTTTAAAGCAACTCGATGATCATGCTAAATAAATATTGCACCTAGATACATACGTATATACAAATAACATTCTATCAGATCGGAGTAACACAGTTTATTCTGTGACTGTCTATTTTAGTAAATATAACTGATATGTTATTGTTTCTGACAAAGGCTTCATGGTATTATGCTTTCCTCTGTTTAGGCCCGGAACATTGGCCAGGCCTGTGCACGACTGGAAAGAGGCAATCGCCGATAAATATTGCTACCGGAGATATCGTTAAAACTGATCTTGGCCCGCTTAAATTCATAAGATACAATACAGGATTCAACGGCAAAATCACGAACAACGGCCATTCCGGTAGGTAAAGAAAAGAAGCAAGCAAACCTTTTTTACGTTACGTTTAAATGTTGAAGCATTTAGCCTCAACATAGAAGAATTAGCAGGAGAAATTTCGAGGCTCGACTGTATAAGGCAAAATAGGATGTGAGACGATGAAATTGTGTCTAAGAGTTCCTTCCTGAGTTATAAGCAATAAAATAAAAGAATTGGCCAAAGTGCTGGCAAAGGGAGAGCAGCGAAAGCGAGCGAAGTAACGCAACGGTATCCCTCCTGTCAGAGTTTCCCCTTTTATAGACAAGTCAGAGTGTCAGTTATTGTTGTGAGTTGTTGCCTGAACTTTTACAACGACAATTGTACACATTATGTCTCGTGTTTCCTTCTAGCACGGGCTGTATCGTTGCAGTCGATACGTAGGTTACGTAAGTAAAAGAGTAGCTAGAAGGGTTAAAATGAGTTTCTCTGTCTATTATGTCTAACGGATGATTAGGTTTGAGCCTTCTGTTGGATATGCGCCAGATGGCCTGAATCGTGTCAGGACTTAGGTGCTTCAGAAATCGTACGAAGCGTTCAACTGGCAGATCCAGTAGAGTATCTTATACCTGTCTGAATAAGTATGTTCGTATTTCGTATGACCGTACCAGTTATAAGCTATTCGTTAGCTATCGAAGTACGAGGATTTCAGCTGAGGCTATTTGATCAATGTTAGTTTCCGAGACAGAGCCCCAAATGGGGCATGCATAAGTTTAAGTGGGCTTAATGGTGGCTTTACATTACATAAGAATCTTAAGCGCTTGGTTTAATTTAGAGTGTCGTTCCATTAGCCACCAGAGCTGTCCGTTAACCGTATGCGATCCGTTGCGAAGAAACGTGATACGGGGTTTTCAAGTTAGCCGCGTGTCGATATAAACACCGAGATATTTAATATTGTCCGAAGTGGAAATTGGAGAGTTCTGAAAGGTGATAACTGTGCGATTGAAATGGCGTGCGTTAGTGGAGAATACGGTGTGTTACGAATCTTAGCGAGTTCATATTTACTCGGTTATCGATGGTCCTTCGGAAATGAGATCGAGATGGTTCTACGTTGCGGAAGCGCAGCTGCTGCCGAAACGTTCCTGCAGAGGATAGCGTGAGCGAAGCACGAGTGTAATCGGCATAAGTGAAGAGTTATGTGTCGGAATGTGTAGGAATGTGTATCGTAGGTATTGAGAATAAAATGGAGAGGTCCAAGATCAGCTGAGATCTTTTTGACCAAGGAGAGTGACTGTCACGAGAGTCGGTGAATATTTTGTCGTTGATCTCAATAAGCTTAGTTTATCGATTTTATTGTTATAGCGGAGCCTATCCGCCCTTCGTTTATACGAACCAGGATTTGTTTAGAGTCAGTTGTACGAGTTCGTAAGCGCGTTTCTATTATCCGAATTACGCTGAAGCGTTATACGTTCAGTTATACGTGCGCGTGTTTTGAAGTCGTACAGGTCCGTGTGTTTTCTAAACTGGCATATAAACTAACTATATGTTATATGCAATGACAGATAGACACGCGTGTTGTGGATACGTAATGGAATACCACATCTAAATTCTTCTCAAATTAGTACAATCAGTAACAATTATCCGATCTTTCGTTAATATTCTTCTCTTGTAACAAAAATTATTAGTCTCCCAACACTTGTAAGACTTGTGCAAAATTTTTTATTCGTCTGCGATTCCATCAAAATTAATGTATACCGAATAACAGTATTGAAATTGATTAGGAAAACTTTCTCAATCAACGAAATATTAGGGTTCTTCGTATCCGTTATTGGAAATAAGTTATATGATCATGCCGTATATACAAGCATTATGTATCGATTAATAGTAATTGCATTTACGATTTATTTGATTAACCTTCCTTAAAATTACCTTATTTTCTATTTAACTTTTGTTATAGTACAAATTCGATTGTACGGTGCACCAATTCATCTGGAAGGAGCAAATCTTCCATCTACATATATTTTGGAGCAATTACACTTCCACTGGCCCGCCGAACACACCATAAATGGCATCCGTGACGCATTAGAATTACATTTTGTTCATTATGACGAACAATATGGCAACGCGAATATGGCATCACAACATAAAAATGGCATTGCCGTGGTTGCTACCTTATTCGAGGTACGTTGATTCCAGCAATTTTAATACTTTTCTACATTGCCATTAATACGTGTGTTTGAAAAAAAAAAAAAAAAAAAAAAAAAAGAAAAATTTGTCGCAAAATTAGTCTTGATCGAGAGATCAAGGCCGTTTTTGCTCCATTCCTTGTTCTCTACCCGTCACGAGTATAAGATGTCTCAAAGGAATCTCAAAGGAATCGTGGGTCTCGATTCAACCAACTCCAAAAGTGTAGAATCCCCGCTATAATGCCCGAGACGCTTATTTTTCATCATCCTATACATACAAAAAAAAAAAAAAAAAAAAAAAAAAAAAAAAAAAAAAAAAAAAAAAAAAAAAAAAAAAAAAAAAAAAAAAGAAAAAAAAAAAAAGAAAAAGTCCGACTATGCAATCTGTTTTTGGTTTCTGTTGCTGAATAATGGCAAAAAGTCATACATTAACTTCAAAGGAGTAATTGTAGAAACATTTTCACGATCTGCTAATATCGTCGTTGAGTGTATTGTAGAGTATTTTCAAATTCATCGAGCTTAATTAAAGAAAAGGAGAGTTTAGAATAGAACAAAGGTAAGACACATTAAAAGAATTGGTTATTATCGAATCGATCTAATGTCTTCGGTGATGTAACCTACTCGTTTATATACATAGGGTATATATAAATAGATTTAACCAGTTATACAAATACATCATTTAAATCATGTAATCTTTGAATTTCATTTCGGAGATAATATCTTTTTAAATCGTTTCACGGTGTATCAATAAATATTTGTATCTAAACTCAAACGTTATATCGTATACTTAATCCGATAGGTACTATTGAATTTTATTTGTATATTTCGGAGCTAACTTAAAATAGTGCTCGTTAATCTTCAATGCGTAATTGACACCCTCTGGTCAATGTTTCGTAGAGTATCAACGATGCATACGCGGCAGTAATGCGTTGCGTTCTATCTCAAAACGAGCAATTTTCGCATGTGCAGTTAACATTTACCAGATGGGTCATCTGGTTCATTGATGCAACCCATTGATCATCTCAACTAAATTCATAGCCTACCGACCGCAAGTGGAGATTAACATTGTACAAGTGCAATTTGTGCTACACGTTGATTTACACGTAGTTCTCTCGAATGTTTCTCACGACTACGAAATTATTAGCAACAGGTTTACAAAAATTGCATTTTGACAATTTTAAATTTCTTATCGTTGATCGAATGCTGACATCTTCTATCATCCATACACCGATTACTCCTTTTATTCTTAGTTAGTAACATCCTCTTATCTTCGCTATACAGTTACATTCAGCGTTGTAGGTGTAAATCGATCCTGAGGCGCTCTAAATCGCGTATTCGGTATTAAAATGTAGGCTCCGTTAAATATGGTAATGGTGATAATCGTAAATTGCATAATTCTTTCGTCGAAAATCTTTTTTAACGTTCTCGTATGTTCAATATTTTTTAATTAGACATCAATATATAGAAGGATTATTTTTGTGTGTCAAAACATTAGCAATTGGTTTCACGCTTTTAGCAACGAAAAATATATTGTAGTACGTAGTTTAAGTCATTAATATTTTTATCATCACGTCGTAAAAATCGTAAAGCGGAGAAACGCGATAATGTTGAAAACGCTATTCTATAAATTTATCTTGCAATTATTTATGCCATTTTCTTGTAATAAATAAATAAATTCATTCAAGCAAGGGATTTGTTTTTCGATTTTTCGAGAATCGAACATTGATCGTTCATTTACGTAACGAAATTGAGAAATTGATAAAAAGTGAAATCGATCGGCTAGACTTCTAAGAAGATCATTCATCATCGCAGGTTACGCTCGTCTTGGTCCGCGGCAGGAAAACAAGGAAAGTTTCACACGAGATATTTTATCGCGAATGATACGTACGTACATCAGTGATGCCATTTTTCAATTGTGCAACTCTCAGCTTGGTTTGCCGCTTGGTGGGTCTAGAATTGACCACGGGAGATGATTACACGTTCGGTTCCGTTTGAGTACCGCTTCCTCTCCCGACTTCGCCACTGGTAGGGTAGCTACAGACGGGTCGATTGGGTGAGAAATTTTAGCAAGTCGCCTCGTGTAAATGCAAATTTAGTCGACTGACTTAATCGACCGACGGAAACGAGGGTGGAGCGGCAGGTGAAGCTTTTGTGTACGAAATTTAGCAGTATGGGTTAAGCCAAGTGCACACCGATGGACAATCGTTGGCAGACACGCGTTCCAGTCGATCGGCATTCGCCTTTCGTGGAAAATTTTCAGACGACGGAAGACGGAACGGAATTCCAGTCCCCATAGCTTGTGGATAAACACCACGTGTACATTAACGGACAATCGTTGAGAGACGCGCGAAACCGCGTGCGCGTCCGCGGACCAAGTATTTTGTTCTCCATTGGAAAACAAGAGGCAACGTGTGCGGCCAAATGTAAGAAGAAGTTGTGTTTCTTAGCCCGCTGTGCGATCTATGACATGGTATTTGCTATTGAGACGAAAATCGAAGATGGAGGATTTGAAAATACACGCTGTTTATCGAAATCACTGCAACGCTATACATTTAATGTATCAAGTTAGGCGTATAATAGGCGAACCTGTATAATGTTCGCATTTATGTATTAATGGATGGAATTTTCTGTTAGGTTCCACGTCATGAAATTGCGTGAAAGTTTTATTTGTCATTTGAGATGTCTATGCTCTTTCCGATGTTAAATTAAAATTCGAGTTAATAGACGTAATGATGGCTGCCTATCAGGATGTATTCGAACGCTTTTTAACATAAAGATATGTTGATCGCCTTGACTGTCTCGATGTTCCGGACATGGCAGACGAATCGTGTCTGTTCTCCATCATGATTCATAACACATCACTGCTAACGTCAGTCTTCATGATCAGATCTGATACCTTGAAAGAGTCCTATCTTCTCACACTGCCAATGTAAACCTGAATAATGTGCATTATAATCCGGCCAACTCATTTTCCGAGTAATTTGTAATTGATATCTATTTTTAATTTCTCTTAATACAGTATGCGTAGAGTAAGTTTCCGGGTGTGAAAACAGGACATTCCATTCGATGATTTAGTTGATAATCTTACGCAACATGTCTGACAAAAATATTTATATAATACTCGAGCATTCGAGATCTTTATAGAACATTATTTATTATCGTAGATGCATGTGTTATTTGTATTGATGCGACCTGCAGATATTTACATAACGCGTATGTATGTGAAATGTCATTTCAGTTAAATAGCGACGACAATTTGGATATAACGGCAATTTTGGAAGCAGTGGAATTAGTATCTAACGCGGTCGGAAAAACTACGGCCTTGATGGGAACCAAGATTATTCCTTACCGATTTTTACCAAAAAATCATACGACGTATTACCATTATGACGGATCATTAACTACTCCTGGATGCCAGGAAATTGTCATGTGGTATATCCTTGCCGAAAAACTTACGTTATCGGAGCAGCAGGTGAATTTATTTCTCGATTTCATGATCTATTTATATATATATATATATATCTAACAATGAGCGTTTAACACGTTGACTGGCACGGTGACGATCGGTGAGCCACGTTGTTAAATTTTTTCCAACGACGAAAACAAGATAAATTTCATGATCTGGCAAAGTTTAAAGAATGTAAACGACACAGATAACATTGCGAGTGAAATATCGCACAAATACGATATGACATTTTACAAGAATTATATACTATGATGTAGTATATCTCAATATATCGCGACACCCAGAACAAAATATGCGAGCGATTCGCATATAGGTATATATTAAAACGCAACATCCTGTAGAGCCTTTACTTTATTTTCTTCGTTTGCAGTTAAACATCTTTAGAAGTGTTGGAACAAACAACGGTACACTGATCTTCAATCACAGACCAACGCAGAGTGTCGGAGAAAGGACAGTCTATCATCATTTGGACGGATATTCTGCCGCGACAACCCATTTCAGCAATTTACTGAACGTGTGCTTTAGTCTCTTATTAACCGAATTGTTATATTTCAAATAATTAACTTCACCTGTGAATTTAGAATTATCTAATCGCATAAAATGTGATCGATATACCGTTGACAGAGATTCGGCGATTCGAGAAATTTCGTTCCATCTCACTCATACCGTGCATAATAATGGGATAATATTTTTTATGGTTACGATATATCAAAGGATTATAATTGTAAGAGAGATAAATAGCAGTACAGTAGCTCGTGAAAGCAAACACTTTCAGAGAAACTTTCGATGAATGCAGAGCGCAAGAGAACATGTGGGACCCACTTCGGGCGTTGATCGCACTTCGACTACTTCGCACATGGCAACAATGAGAGATGGGGCAACGATAGGGGAAAGGAGAGTTCGGAAGCGAAATTATGAAGCGAAGGAGGAGGAAGATGGATTAAGAGGTAGAAAAACAAATAAGGAAACTGGTCCGTATGAGTACTATTATGCGTTTCCATAATGATTCATGACTGTTCACAAGTAACACAAGATTTCGTTCTAAAGTGGTCCGTCCGATTTAATCCTAAATGTACGGTAACTTTTATATGGATTTTCGGAATGGTTTCCGAATATTTTACCGTTATAATCACGACTGTCGCGTCTCATTATAGCGCTGACGAAATTTCAAAATGTTTCGTATAATGCACGTAATATATTCGCAACAAAGTTATATCGTAAGTGTTTGAATACTTTCGTCAGTCGTTGTACATACATACATACATGCATACATGTATGTGTAAACAACGTGTACACGAGTAAAATTCAGTGACATATAACAATAAATCAAATATACGCGTGACCGAAGCAAGTGATTACATGCGTAGAGCACATGAGAATGAACAATACAACCGCGTTGTATTGTATTGCATTGATGTGATAAACGACATAATGTAATGTACATAATGTAAATGATTTTATGATTTAACAAAAAAACCAGCTAGAGTAGCATTTAGACGTACTAATAACGTATGTAACTGGCTAATCTTTCACCATTAATGACAATATTCTGTCACAAACGTTTTATGACATATACTTCTTTCGGAGAATATAAAAATTATAAAATTAAAATTTTACTTCTTATCCTTTTTATGGTTGATTAAGAGTACATAGCATAAGCATTTAAGGAACTAATTAAGTTTATTTGTATACTTGAATATGTAATTTCGAAAAATAGTAATCATATATTACTTATGGCAAGGAACTACTTTGCTAAAGATAAGTGGCGTAATGTCGTTTTCCCTTTGACGACTTGGTTTTACACTGGATTATTTTATTATGTAAGAGCTTGCCGTCCTTTTGCTCTTCTGACTCCTTCGAACAACCAGTGGTAACAAATTCTATACTGGCACCATTGTCATCGCTATTTATATTGTTGAATACATTTCGCACGTTTACGTTGTATGTGCATTCACTTTGAAGATGTTTTATTTCAAGATGCGGTGTCTGAAAGCAATAAAGTTTGAAACAACATAAGTTGCATCCGATTTATACAATATTTACGATCAACGATAGTATCTGTATAATAGATACAGCATTTATGAACATTAAATAAAAGAATAAAGAAATAAATAAAAAAAAAAGAAAAGAAAAAAGAAAAAACGCACAACATTTAAGTATAAATATATGCAAATATATATACTCTTGTTCATAAGTATTAGGACACTTATGAAAAATAAGATGCACCGAAGATATATTCAAGAGCTTAATTAAGGCCAGTAATTATTTCGGCTGCAACCTTGTTACATAAAGAATTCTTATATTCTATTCGATAATAAAAATTTCATCTGGCATTTCTGACGAATTTTGAATTTTAGAATTTTGAATCTTGTATATTTGTGTCACTGGATTTTTATCCCATTTCATAATTGATTCCGTGAGCCAGATTCAAATTTGTTCTTTTAATTGATTAAAAATTTTCTGAATAAGAATCTATCAAACGATCGTGGTACACGAATACGCGTATAATTACTAATTTATTGCGTCTCTTACAACTCTTACGACATTACAACATTAACTTACATATGTATATGCATGTAATGCATACCTATGTATATTAGTATATGCGGTAAATATTGAAATAAATTATTGCTTATGCTTTTTAACACGAAAGATTTATATCCTGGCGATCCCATGAAAAAGTAACAAGTATCGCTCGAGATTACATCACAATCGATCAAAGTGTCCAGATACTTATGAGAAGCATACTCATTAATTCGTTATTTTTTCCCACAATTTTTCTAAATAGATTTCACGATATGGATCGTCATGTTGCACGAATACAAAATTCTAGCGGATTAATTATTTTCCAAATAATCTAGGTCAGTTATCACGTTCCGTGAAGAGAGCTAGCAAGCGTTAATACTAATACTAATACTAATACTAATACTTATGAACAGAGGTGTATACGTATAATACCTGAACAAGTTTCCACCAGGTTTTCTTCCGACGAGATATGAGTTTTTCCTGCGAAGCTGAGCAGGATGCCTCTCTCCAGGAGACGTTGTACGCCTTTACATCGTGGTTCATCGGCCAAACCAAACGTACCTTGACCTCGCCGCAGTGACAAGTCATTCGCCGTAGATGAAGATCGCCGTGGTATCGCTCGCATCTGCGAGATCGCCTCCCCAAATCGGCTTCAATGAAAGGGCACTTCTTCGTTTGTTATGCCAATTATTAGGCTCGACAAAAATGCCAGTAGCAGATGGAAGAAGAGCAGGCTGGAATTTCATCTTACCGTATGCCATGTAATCGGTGCTATTGAAAACTTTCGAGGCTTTTCGTGACAACAATCGCCGGCCACCGTACAGTGCGACAGCTTGCACTTGAAGGAAGTACTGACACCTCAGTTCCAAGTTTTTCAGTTCGTAGCACGTTTTGTCCTGAAAGTGCAAGGAAAAGAAAATCAATTTCGTTGCAAGTCATAGCGAAACTATATAGGGTGTATCATAATACGCGGGGCCCAAGTTAGGACGTCACAAACATTTGTCATTGTTTTTCGGGCCCTCTGCCTACTCTTCAATTCGGTCCCACATATTATGAAGCACACACCCCGTTATACGCCCTGCATATTGCGCATCAACCATCCTGCAGTTATTTGTAAATCAACGTACATTTATGAAAGAATTGTTTTACATATAATAATAATAATAATAATAATAATAATAATAGGTTTTAGATTGAAGGTGGATAACTGAAAAACTGGAAAAGAAGTTATATTTAATGCGTGGTAAACGGGCCGCGACTATACATATATTTATACAAAATCAGATTTCTGTGAACACGACCGTATAAAACCTAAGCATATGTGTAAAAATTCTCAGTCCAGTAATAGATACAAAGGTAGGTATAAATAACGAGTTCAGAGTAAAAACTAGAATACAATTTCTGATATTTTTGGTTACTCGTAAACCATTGTATATTTGTGGAAGAATTAGAAAATCTAGTGCAAAGCAAAGTTTCTTATCGCTTTAATATTTCACATAATTCACAGAATAAAGGTGCACGCGTTAAAAGAATGATAAGAATAGAGCGTGTAATGCGTAATTCTGTAATTGTAATTAGGTAAAACTTACTTTTAGAACCGTTCTATGATAAACGAGAATGGAATCGTTAGTCGGTCCGTGAACAAGACGGCTCCAAAACACTTTGTAAAATGTTATCGGCACGTCCGAAGCTGGTTTATTCCATCTTAGGGTAATACGCAGTTTTCCATCTACCAGCCGCGCATCGGATAGAGTCAAGTTTTGTGGTTCTTTTGGATTCCGTGGGTCTAAAAGTAATAAATTACCCTTTAAATTTATAATATGACAGCCGCAAAGAAGACTTTGCTTCTCTCTTCCCTCTTTTTTCTCTCTAATTTCTGTCGCAAAACTTCGTAAAAAGCTAATTGCATGTTTTCGTGATTGTTAATTTATACATAAATTTCTACATCGAAGGGATGTTACCTGTGCGACGTATCCGATGTCTCGATGATAAATATACGCTACGTTTATGCATTATAAACTATACAAGGCTATCTTCTGTCATACAAAGATAATTAAAGGCAGACGTAGAAAGTTGTAATTAGATGGCGAACGATCGACGATTCAACCGAAAGAAGTTCAAATTGCACATGATATATTATGCACGGCAGTGTATGATGCTACTGTTAAAAATGATAAATGGATAAGCAGATCACCGATGGAATGACAAGGTGCAGTATTATCAAATATTTCAGGCCGATAGAACATTCGCGAGCCTCTCTATCGATGAATAGCATAACGTTCGCTATTAAGATATTGTTTTAAACGATAGTAGATAGTAGTAACAATAATAGTAGATAGTAGATTAATAGCAAAGAAGTAATTAAAAGATTAGATATTTAATCAACTACGTATTTTCGTTGCAGCTGACTTTCAATTCGTTCCACGTGACAAATCGAACATCTGTATTACATTTTACACAGCTATAACGTATTAATTTATCCAGGAGAGTTTCGTATTTGTGTCATTGTATATTATAGGAATTAAACGTAAAGAAATCTTCCGTAAATAAAAGGGAGAGAAAATTTCTGGAAACAAATTTATGAAGAAAGAAGAATTCGTTCTAATAACTCGTTATTATGACTGTACGATGATAAGACGAAGTGAGACATCTACACGAGGACACAGCTCAGAGATCCTATCTATCTATAATTAAAAATTAATCACGTATCATATATTCTTGTTCTTACTAGCGAAAAGAATTAGTTAAAGCCAGCGGAATGGATTTTCGAGACTTGAATCCTTTTAACATTTTTTTAAGTACGCTTTCGGCGAATGCTTTGCCGATGTCGAGTGGAGAAACGAAATTACCCATCTTTTTCAAAATCTACTCGATCGTCATTTGGTTAATAGAACTGACATATTTTATTGGTTGTGTTGTCGGAATTTTGACTGTATCGAGGGAAAAAGCACTGAAGGATGGAACGGTAAACCTCGTGATCGCGATAGAAGTGCTCGTGCTAATGATTTACATGCATAATCGTAAGAATTTACTACGTGGATTAATTGGAAAATTAAACCACCTCATCGAGGGTAATAAAATACTTCGGAATATGATAGTTAACGCACTGGAACCAATGGAAAAGCCGTTGAAAATTTATACGGTTGCTAGTGTCGGTTCGCTCGCTCTTTGGATATCATTGCCGCTTATCGAAGTTTTCCGGAAGAACGAGTTTCGTTATTCGGATTACCGAGTGCCATTCGTTCTATCCAACGAACCTTTCACGCTCAACGTTTTCGTTGCCGGTGTCATCTTCCAGATCGTCGGCGGTACATACACGCTAATCAGAAAGATTAGTTTAGATATCTACACAATGTACATCATTCTGTTAACGACGGCTCAATACAAGTATCTTCGAATGAAATTTTCGACGATATTCGAACAGAAAACCGAAACTTTAAACGATATTACCCGGCAGAATGTCTCCTTTAGGAACAAACGGATGATCCAGGAAATGAGGCTGTTGACCCGCCATTACGAAACTGTAGTCGAGTAAGTATAAGAACGCGATCATTATAAATATCCATGATGTATAAACGAAAGTATATATTAGCTGGTAGAGGTATAATCGCAAAAGTATTTTTATTTTTACACGATAAGTTTGTTTCGTGAATACCTACAGGATAGCGTCGCGTTAAAAAGTACGGGGAGGCGAAAAAAAGAAATACTTATACAAGTGACAATTTCTGGTTTGTTGGAGTTTTATCGCGTAAAAAGCGTACTTCTTTGTAACAATTACGTGCACTGCTGCGTATACGACAATTGCTGAACAATTGCCGCCGGTAGTTGACCGCAAATCGTACAACGTTATTAGCACGTTATTAAACGTCGTACAGCGTTTACACTTTCGTTTTCTTACGTTACTATTTTACATTACATATACGGTATACATATTTTTCTTTGCGTTTCGCACTCGAACAAATAAACGCTCTATTCTAATAACTCTCGTCGCTCTAAAAATTGATTGTCTCTTCCATGTTGGTGGATTACAATTAGTGGAGGGTTCGGAGCGTTCGGAGCGTTCAATATCTATTGTCGATATCTCGCAGTTCTCAACATCGTGTTACGCAAAGATCTCTGTATATCGTCGATACAATGTTGTCAGTGTTTGATGAAAATTTGCGTTTTCCTTGTACGTTCAACATTATTGAAGATACGATTGCGTTTCGAGTTAGCGACGTTTAGCGACGCCTAATTAAAAGAAAGCTCGCTCAGCCATTATTTTAACATTATCGGTGGTAAGACTAGAGAAGTGGCTCTTAAGAAGGGAAACGTGTTTCCACGCGGACGGAGTAAAAATATCTTTCAATCAACGCTCTCGTCGATGTTCAATGATATGGAAAATATTATATTGCACATACGTTGATCGTCCGACTGTACCTATAATGTCGAGAACCGTGATATATTGATAATAATATTGATTATACGCTTGGACGCTTGTTAAGATTAAGACGAAAGAAAAAAAGAAGAGAGTTATCAGTTTTAAAGATTTGTACTCTTTGAACATGTTTTAATTTGATTTTATATAGGCGTAGTATACGTATAATTCGAGATGAAAATATGATCGATTTGAAGTGATATGATGATCCACGATTAACACTTAAGCGATGATATGCCAACAAGCTTTGATGACAAAAAGTTTGCAATCTGACGTTCGCGTTTGCTATACATCTTAATGTTACTTTAGGAATAAATATTCACGAAAATATTGCTCTTTTCACATAATATCGAATGTCTCAAAAGATTTTTTATGAAACATACATAAACATACATAATTATATTATGTATACAGCCAAAAGTACCAACAAGAAAAACATACACTAATTTATCTTGAATAATGTGTTTTGAAGAAATATTGAAACATTTTTCTTGCCTCAACGCGTACGAAATTTACACGATAATATGAAAATTGGATCATTTGAAAAGTATACAGAATGTATATATAATGTACGTGAAATTTTGTGAAATTTTGTGAAATTTTGTGAAATTTTGTGAAATTTTGTAAAATTTTCCAATTCTGACGATTTTGTAGATGTGACAACATCGTTTAACATTTATCGTCGTAATAAAATTTCGTAATTATTGTAGGATTGCTGTTATGTTGAAGAAATTGCTTTTTCTAAACGTCGGAGTTCATTACATAAACAACGTTTTCCGGTTCTGCTTTCTAAGTTTTATGTTCGTAATGGTATATTCCAAGTTCCAACTCTTTAATACAGAATTTTGTTTCCTAGTAAATTCTGCTTCTCCTGTTACTGCTTATCTTGTACAGAGAACAACTATTCATTTTTTCAGAGTACTAGTATGTTTTCCGAAAAATGTTTAGTTATATTGTATACGATTGGTGCGCTGATACAATTTTATATATTGTGCTATTGTATCCAAGAGCTACTCGACGCGGTAAGATTTTTTAAATAGCATAATGACTCACATAATTAAATAGCATGATATTGATGAACAATTTGATATTGTTTTTACTGCTAGTTAATCTCTCTTGGTTAATAAGATGTATGTATATTTTACTAAAAGCAACGCAATAAACAAGAAAGACCATATACACACGCATAAACATTAATTTTATATACGTCCATGAATTTTAATAATATCAGATGTACAAATGAATAACACAAATTTTGTCTAAACGTAAAAAGATTGACGGTAAAATGAAATGGTTCCTCCGCCCTTTCGTGGCTGCGTATCCGTCAACATTTTACCATTGCTAATACTAATCCTAAAAAAATAGTCAATTCGTAAATGTCAATAATGGAAGAAACAACGGGAAAAAGGTGCATATTTGTCACTGTATTTTTCATAAATTCCCACAAGGAAAAAGAATTGCTGAAGAATCATGCGATTTGATTCGTAACTTTCTCGGTGGAGATACTGTATCGTACGATGAGCGTGCGTTTTGATTTAAACGGTTCGAGAAGCGGCGACTTCTGTCACGAAAGTGCGATCACGACGATTTTAAAAGCAACTACCGACTGAGAGTTCGATACAAACGCAAAAAAGGCAGCTTGCGGAGCAGCTAAACGTAACACAGCAAATTATTCGAATCACGTACACGAAGTGGGAAAGATCCAGAGAGAAGAGAGGTGGGCCTCCTATAGGATTGCTGCGTGATAGCGCCAGACCTTAGGTTGCCTTTGATGCAAAAGACATCGCAACGAGCCTCGGATGGCAAGTTACGGCAATATCTGGTATATTCAGCTGACATTGCTCCATCAAACTGACACCTGTTTCGGTCGATGTAGTCACTTTCGACCGTTTGATGAAATATCAAAATAGCTGGACGACTTCATCGTATCGAAAGGCATATTCTTTCGAAGTGAAATCGATCGACTGCCTGAAATACCACTTAAAGTTGTAGAAAACGATGGTGGTTGTTTTGAGCGATGAAAATTTCTTTCGCTCTTTTTAAAAATAAATCTTGAGCCTGTGAAAAAAATTGAATTATTCATTTGTACACCTAATACAGTTTATGTAACAAGATTAATATATTTACACGTACTAATGCGTTATATATACATATATAATTGTACAACGCGTTAATATCCATTCGAAATTCTTAGAGCAACGCTGTGGCTGACGATGTAATACATGAAAAGTGGTACTTGCACGACGTACCACTGCAACGTGCTGTTCTTATGATAATTTCTGCCAACAAACTAGAGTGCAAATTATCTAACTCTCGACACATCGATCTAACTTTGTCGTCGTTCATGTCGGTAAGTGTTTGTGCTGTCTTAATAATAGTAATTACTTTTACTTGATAGTTATGCTACCTGTTACATACGATACGTCCAGAAGCAAATCGAATCAAATCGAATCAAATCGACCGATTGCTATATGTTTTATATAGAATTTCTTTTGTTATTGTATTGTTATTTTTAACGCGCGATAGCGCAATTTGATCGATTTGCTTTAGGCAAGGCCGGATTGAAGTTTTTGGTCGCCTATGGGCCCAGCGTTCGGCCCTTTCGTAGAAAGACGAGGGGAGGCGTTAAAGATGAAACAAATTTACGTAAATGTGAAACAAAATTTAGCTTCTAATAAATTACATTCCAAAATTAGTTACTCGTTTTTTAAATTCGTATTCGTATTTAGGAAAATCTTTTCGATGGTTTGGGAAACGAGGATTCTTAAATGACTAGGCTCGTGGCTATAGCTCCCCTCCTCTAGATCTCTTTTAATAATCCGGGCCTAACTTTTAGACAGGACATCTATATATAATTATAGATGATCTAATTAACCACTCTCTACTTAACTATCTTTTCACTGTTTCTCTAGATCCTAAATCAAGCATATTCCGTATGCTTATTGTTTCTTAAATCAAGACCTGATTAAAATTCAATATTATAACGTTATGCAACGTAACATGTCTTAATCATTAATTAATCTCTACGATACAATACAATTGAATATAGCATCGTAAATAAAATATTTATTTAATTACAATGTAACATCAACGTTCGAAGAATATGATTGATTATACCTTATGTGATAAAACAATTAATACGGCCATAGAAATAAAGATCAAAATTAAAAATGTATTACGTTTCTGCAATAATTACAATATTCGTTTAATTTCGATTTCAAGATAACTGGTACTCAAAAATTGGATTACATTTTTTCGCTTCTGTTAACCATTAAATAAAATAACGCACAAATGACCGGCAAAAGCCAAGTACACGTACAATACTCATTCGCGATAATCTTTCATCATATCTCGAGTCGTGACACAAAAGTTGTTGCATCAACTTCGGTATGAAGAGTAAAGACGTTCGCTGTGTGCACTTTGATTTCTTCCCTGCGTGATTTCCATGTCTTTTGCCACGTATAGTAAAAGCAGGATATTTTCCGGAACGGACGACGAAAAAAGGAAGTGACTTAAAGCGGTTACAGGGAACCAAAGACAAATTTTCCGCAACTAAACTCGACTGCTTGTTAAATCGATTCCTTGTCGCGATAAGTGTTTATAGATAGCTAGTAATTGAGTTTGGTAATTGAGATACCAAGTAATAGTTAATTTCACGCACTATTTCCATCTGGAAACAAGTTTCCAGAGACCTGATTTTAAATCGGGACAACGTGCTGCTCGCTTCAAAACTGGAACAACCATGTTTCGTGCGTACTTGCGTTGTTCTTTCGATGCTATAAGAGTAGCGCATAGAAACCTTGGACGAATTCTTTTTGTTCTCTAACATGCGCGTATTGCACGGATTCTCGCGAAAGTATCGGCAAGTTCCCTTGAGGAGCAATTGTTGGATGGTTAGAGCCAATTCGTCTGCAAAGACTATGCGATATTGATTAAGTGGTTTTCAGGTCTAAAGCTAAGTCCATTCTAAATCCATTCTAAAGCTAAGTCTACATTTAACGATGAACGCCAACCAATTGTAACACGAAAAGTGTTAAAGTAAAAAGTGGCGCTTTTCGCGCGAAAGTGTCCTGCTTCGGATATTTGCCAATCGTTTATCGCACGCTATTCGGAATAATGTAGCGCTTACCTTTTGTTTTAAAAGGTTTGGAAGGCTCCGAGTATCCTCGTGATCCATTTGCATTGATGGCCGCTACACGAAATTGATACCAGTGTCCTGTCTTTAATCGTTCTCGAATCGTTGCGTGTGGCTTCGATGAAACGTGACGAACAATCCATGGACTTGATCTAGATTCCAGGTACCTTGGTCCAAGTAAATGTCGTTCCTCCACCAAATACCTCACACCTTTGATTCCGGTAGATTCATCGATACGCTGTGCCTTAGAATTATACCAAGTCAAAAAGACTAAGTTGTTCTTTTGTTGCCTGATTTGCACATTCCTGGGTATCACCGGTAAATCTGAAAAAAAAAGAAAAAAAAAAAAAGAAAAATGCAAAAATGCGAATTTTATCTTGGTTTGTGCGTAAATATGTACAATTCCCGCTGAAAAGTTTGGACCACCGTTTGAAATTTCAAGCTACGATAAATGGTTGAAATTCTCCCAGGATAAGCAACACGATATTTACATCATCTCTTCTTACACTAAACAACAAACACAGAGATGGTGCTGCGTCCGAATATTAATGACAGTAACTGTGTTTCAACGAGGGAATCGAATGACTTACTTTAGTCAACTGCTGTCGAAATACGCCGTAATATACTGTTCTAAACTGTGGTTATTATTAACTGCTTGTAAAGCTTGATAAAAGCTTGTATGTCATAAAAAAAGAAAAAAAAAAAAAAGAAAAAAAAAAGGAAATTCTCGGTCGGATACGAAACAATTTAAAAAGTTTGAAGCTCAAGAGGCTCGAATGCTGGTCTGTTAATGATTTTTCGAGCACAGCGTTCGAAATTCTGCTTGTCGATTGATTTTCATTGAATGCAGTGAATTTGTAATTAGCGTGCTTCTATGACATCACGGTACGCTTTCCCATGCACCTCTATTGTATGGTACACCTTTGCGAAGAGAAAATGGTCCTTTGTACCGGGATGTGTCTGAAGCTTCGGACTATAATTAGACAAAGTGGTGGTTTTGGCTCTCGATAAAGCGCAGAGTTACGCTCAGCTAATTTCTAGACTGCGGTTTTTTTTAATGCGTTTATAGGAAACTTAAAAGCGTAAAATTGCACAGAACGCACGTGATGTGAGCAAATATATGAAATATCCAAAGCACAGTGCTTCCTATAATACTGTATAGATAAAACAATTTTCTACCCAGGTCGTATTTTTTCAATTGTATTATCAAATAGATGAATTTGCATAAATATCCGCGATCTGTTAATCGTCTTAACCCTTCGGAAAACCCATCGAGTTAATTATATTTGTAGACATTTTCTTCTTGACGAAAACTTGTAAACGAAAATCCTCGAGCGTCTTAATCCGGCCAGACGGAGTAAGCTTCGGATATTTCTATAAGGCTAGAATTAACAAAAGATTTGTTCTATATCTGCGTTAATGGCTAAGAAGCTGCGTCAAGTCGTATATCTTTTTATGCAAAAATTCTTGCACATTATCGTAATGTGGATCGATGTAACATAAAGTGAATTAAAAATTCAACTTTTTCAAGTTTTAGAATTGGACCATTCTTGTAGTCACCAGCGCTTTTGGTAAACAATAATTTTTCGATATGCCGTTGTAGTCACATTAAGTATTGTTGAGAAGGCTTCAGTTGGGGCTCCCCGTTTATTTTATAAAGTTATTATCAGAAAGAGTTTCTACGAATGTGTGAACAGTAGTTTATTTATTTATTGATAAAATAAGTGTAGGTATCGGTGTCTTTACTGAAAAATATCGTGTAAATTGTTTATATATCGAATAAATATAAATAATTTAATGGCACGTAATTAATTGGTTATTCGTAAAGCATGGAAAATCAGTGTTACAAGCGGATCACCCGTAGATACAGTCACACTAATACACGCGCACTCCCTCTCACTCTCATACAATTAATAGTTTTATATTGTAAATTAGAGAAATTACGTTCGCGTAAAGAAACCTTAATTATAAATGACAAGTAAAATCTAATGCGTACCAGTTACATTGTCTAAACCGACGGGATGCATGCATGTGACACCGCAATCGTGTCTGCAACATTTTGCTAAATCTGGGCAACGAGAGTCATCGACGCAAGCTATCAAACAAACAGCTTCAAAGGGTGACATGGATGCTTTATCGGGACAGTGACCAGGTTTTGTGTAATTGGATGCCAAGCAATTTTCCATACACTAAAACAAAACAATACATCGAACAGTTATACTCACATCATGTATGTACGATATATTATTAATTCTGTATAAGAAAATAAATATACAAAAAAGAGAATATTTCATTAATATAAATAAAAATTTGTTAAATATACTATATCAGGGAAGATTCTATCTCTTTCTGGTTAAATTGTTTCGTTTTCAACGTCCGCATATTATTATATTAGGATTAAAATAGATAATTATATTAAAATTAAAATTGCCTCTCCACACTTACTGACCCCTGGTCTTACGTACAAGTAACATTTTCCAAATGGCATCTACAGCCCTTTTTATTTTCACTCTTCAACTGTTTCGGATACTTCAACTGAACGTGTTCAGTTCGTACCAAGTTTAAACCAATTTCAATCTCAAACATTTCTATCTTTTTTTGTGTTTCCTCGAACAAGTCTCTTGCCAACCTGCACAAGATGGTTTTCATCAAAATACGTCTGCGATCATTGAAAAAATTTATCTTCGACGATATAGGATGCGTCACTCTTGTGCCATCCGACTTTTGTCGACACACCTTCGCGGCAACGTTGCCTTCTTACCTAAACTGTTTACGTTGCCTAGCAAAAGAAGAAGAATTTCCACAACTGTGAAGAAATCTATCTATCCTTGCCTCTTGCGACGTAATATCTTCATTTCGGTGAATCATTCTACGTATATTTTTAACCCATTGTTGGCGGTATACCGTGAAAAAAAGTTTTGCCGCAGTTCTCGCGTATTTTTGGGAAATATGTCAATGTTTATGAAGTGAAAATCGTCGATTCCTCACGTTTCTCGTCAGCAGTGTATTAATGCACAACGCCTTGCTATACAATGTCTACATAAAACGTATCGTACACCATTGTATTTATTGTACGAAGCGTAATAGAACATATGGAACTCGTTTCCTGAGCTGATCGTATATCGAAAAACAATGAAAGAATTTCCTGTAAACATATCCTCTATCTGTCTTCCTTGAAAATATTGAAATATCAGAGATCAGAATAGAACAAGCTTTTCAACAAATTCGAGAAACACCAATTGTAATCGTTCGAAGCGCAAAACTTCTACAGATTTGCCTTAAAATGCATGGGTGGTGATTTCCAGCAACTTCTCCTAAAGGTGATCAGATAAGACAAAATCATAAAAAGAAAATTCGTCGTGTCTTATACACGAAGACAGATACACGGTATGTTTATATGAATCTTTTTTCATTGTCGTTAGATATACAATCAGCTCGGCCGTCGCATGTTCTGTCACATCCTGTATATTATATAATTACATATCGATTAATTAGGTCGAAATGTATTAAAATTTGCCTCATTTAATAGTTTCACGGGACTCTACACCAATTTGATACTATGAAAATTAAATATATAGAATCTGTTTAAAAGATACCTCGTTAGAAGCGAAGGTATGTGCGAATATTATTTGTAGCCATTGTACAATATTAATATATTTAATGCGTACTGAGTCACGAAAATTATCACGAACGTATGAATTTTCAGTTTCGTAATCCGCACACGTATTCGGTTGGTAATAGTTATCTCGAAAGTGGCCGTCATTATGGTAATTTCCTAGCTCGTTCACTTAATGACTTAATACATTGCAAACAGTGTTGTAAACAGCACATTGCGCCGGCCCAGCTTCTCTTCCGTATATCGTCAAGCTAAAATTTGCAAATCGTTATCGACTTGCCTGATAAAAATGAAAGCGAATAGATCGTCCAGAACGTTTTAACGCTATGTGTCTTAACGTATCAACAAAATTCATGGAACTGCTTCCGTGACGCGGTGCGAAGATCCTTCCGATAGAAGGAGCCAAGTCATTTTATACAGGATCCAGATTGGCCACACCAGACTTTCTCACGAATTCCTTCTACAGAGGAATACCCCCACCCCACTGCACCATGCGCCAATGTCCCCTTGAATATATATTGATTTCTTCTAAAGAAACCGAAACCTCACGAAATCAGGCCAACCTTCTCAAATCACCGAAGGAGTCCTTCCAAAGAATTACAAAGAATGTCGAGAATCTTCTGAAATTTAACCATAGCAATAAACGCCTTTACTATTCCATTTAACTGTCACTAGTTAACTGTCGTCGGTACACGTCGAAAAATCGTTTAAATAGTTCTAGTGGAGCTAAGGTTTTCATTATAACGCTTTACATTTAAGAAGTAATGTAACTTCATCGCGAGATTTTTCCGACCGACTGTAGTATGTATCTCATTTGCGGCGTTACGTAAGGAGAACATTTCCTTACTACTGTTCTTAAAATATCCTTCGATGTTGTGGCAGGAGAAAGGGAAGTGTCCTAGAATTCGTTCTTTTTGTCTCCGAAGTAATGCAAGAAGCACGACACCGACTAACTGGATGGCAATCAGAAACAGGATCATGAAACGACCATAATCGTTAAAGACCTTAATATGCAAATTTTCTCTATTCATTTACGAAGGCTTTCGGTCGCATTCACCGAGATCCGGGTTGGCGTTGTCCTTCGAACCTTCTTCCTCGAGCTTAGAATCCACAAGCTTAGCTGAACTTTGGATAACGTATCCGCACTACAAATTTTTTGTTCCGATTGTTTCTTTTCGGGGCCATTTTAGGTCGCTAAAGCCGAATATAAGAGCCACTTTCCATGGGAATGAACGGTTTTCGAGAATTCAGAGAATTTAATTTATTTGGCCGACGAAGGTCTTGACTGTGGAAATCCGCGTAGAATCGTCATCATACATGCGATGTAGACAAGCGATGTCGCATCAACAGCGCTGCAAATGTTAATTTTCCTGCTTATCACTTATCGCTCTCTGTAGGATCGTCAACTAACCCGACCGATTCACGACGGCCGGAAAATATAAAATAAGCCCAACCTTCACCCCAATATTCACGATACAGATGCATGCAGAGTGGTCCGTACAATGGGGGTTAAGAGCAGCAAATTTTAAAGAGCAAAGACGTCACGCATCAACAAGTTGGCTGAGATTTTGTACACCACTTTCGGCTTTAGTGAGAAACCGAAAACTCGAGAATCGTTAAAAAGTGTCATTCTAGTCGAATATTTTCCAACGCCAATACTATACTGGAGCCCGAATTTCTACAAGCAACTTTTTCAATCATTGCATTGTGCTTATGTGTGTGAATGAACGGACGTGTGTGTGTGTGGATGATCAAGCGAGAATACAAGGCAACAGGTGAAACAATTGTAAACCGAGTTCTTTTTATGATCCGGAGGCTAAAAATTAACTATAATATTAGTCCCCAGATTGCTAGTGCATCAACACCGGTCATCTTTGGTAAGTTCAATCGATTCAATCGATAATTCCACCATGCAAAGTCATTTTGATAATAAGCATGCTATTTATGACAATAATGTGCATAGATCTGGATGAATAGAAATTTCATAGAGGGAGCATTAATGCAAAGATGTCGAAGACGAGATATGAACGACGAAAAGTCACGTTAAGAAAATGTATAACAGTTTAATATGAAATTATTCACAAGGACAGGAACGGTTGTGAATAACATGCTGTGATAATTTCCGTATTTCCTAATTACCTAATTGTCTAAACTGTCTAAAAACTTTAAGTTAGATCTCTGGAAAAACGACACGAATTCAGCTTGATAATATAAAGACAGTGAGTGGGTGACGAAAGTACTCGAATACCGCCATTAGACATGACACTATCGTGATTATATGTAACAGTAAAATTTTGGAAATCAATTTTCAAATTTACGTAAAAGATACAAGACAATTATTGGAAATATACAGTTATCGTTAGCGAGAAATTAGGATACGCATAGGAATGCAGCATACAAAGTAGTCTCGAGCATACTCTCAAAGTAGTCTAAACAATAGAACATGCGACAGTAGATGCTATTTTTGCTGCACACGACCGCAAAATTGCAACACGTTGCAAAGAGGACAAATTCGAAATTGGAACTTTAACATTCTTGTTCGAGAAACTTTTCGTAGACCTTTTGCAGACCTTCGCCAAGATCTGTATAGAATAACGCGCCGCGATACTCGCGATATATCATTTTCCAACACCTTGTAGAATAAACGAATCCTAAGAAGTGCACTATTGCACTACGAATGCAATATTGAATTTGGTTCGATTTATAGATACATATTATAGAAACTTGATTAATTTTATATACACGTACCTTAAACGCCAAGGAAAATGGGTTGAGCTTAAACGCTGTATGTACGAGACTATGGTGTGGCGCGTACGAGCGAAGCCTTTCCAGGGATTGCATTAACTTAAACACGACACGTTTCGCCTCCATGGACGACTCCATGTATACTATGTAACATCTTCATACACTAGAACGATGATTCATAGCATAATACCGACCACGTGCTTTGGTACTCGGGAGGATTGCTCTTTCGTTTATTCTCATTTTCTATTTCTCTTCTCTTCTCTTTCGCAAGAAGACTGTATAATCTGATCGTCAGTTGAACGCGGCAAATGGAAAGAGAGCTTCAACTAGATACAATAACTGCTTGTCACTGACAACTGACTGAGTTACACGCGAGCCGTACTATACTTTACTTGTACTATCTGGAACTATACTTTAGATATTTTATATATTTTTCGATATTATGTATTCTATAGACATTAAAAAATGTATTCGAAGCCATTAAAATATCATTTCACCAAGTAGTCGTATCCTTAGCTTCCGCAAAACTGCGAACAAAGCTTTCTGCGACTATGTCGTTATATTGAAATGTTGCCTGGTGGCAGGGAGGGATAGGCAGGTGCAACTACAAATGCGATATAATTAGATTCAGAGATGGAGTTATAATGGCAATTTATAAATAACGTAGATTGGGTAGATTATCAGATTATTTAGAAAAAGGGGACAAGCAAGTCAGAAGCCAATTGCTAAGATTAGGTGCAGAAGTATAGAAGAGGCGAATAGATATTGTATGGTGAAAGAACGGAGGTGGTGTGTTTTATGCGAAGGAGGATTGGGAACACTGAGACACTGGGTGGAAGAATGCGGAGGAATCGAGGACAGAAGAATAACATTAGAGGAAATTGTTGAGACGAAGAAAAGATGAAAGAATGGTTAACGAAATTAGAAAGAAAGAAGGAGTGTATGAGAGTGGGTGGGGGAGAGAGGAGAAGGGAATAGAGGAGACACATGGGACACATGGGACACATGGGAAAACCAAAGAGAGTATGTGCAATGGAAATATCAGATTACATTTAAACGATTAAGTACAGAGTGACTAAAGCATAATTAAGAGTAAGTTCAAATATATATGTAACAACCCAGTGTATGTCGAGCTTGAATGACTGCGATAATGAGAAATCCATGTAAATCGATCTCGTTTTATGGCCGGCAGGCAAAAATGAATAAAAAGCAGATATATATATATATATATATATATATATATTTAATCGCAAAATGACATTAAGATGAAGGGACGATACTTACGATACAACTATACTTACTATGATCCTACTTCATCAATGTTTCTATTTATAACATAATATTTGAGTCTATCGCTAACTGAGGGCACTTTTGGACTGAAAAAGGGAAAATGACGAATGTGAGAGGAAATAGAGGGCGAGAGGAAGACGTAAATCGGGATTATGTGAATTGGAGGAGATTTTGGAAGATACGTTAGAATGTAAGGGGACGAAGAGGGTGAAAGCTGAGAGTAAATGTGAACGAAGACGGAAGATGGGAATGGTATGGCTTCGGATTTGAGAGCTTCGTATCTAACAGAAAATCTTGTATAACTCTTGTATAATTATTAAAACCAATTGAAATTCACAATAGGCCAGAGTGGTTTTCGAATTATCAAATAAGCGGCTCGCGTATTAAACAAGTCTTTTTACTTCGATCTCTATTTTCATGTCTAATGTACGTATTTCTCTATATATATGTATGGAATTACTTAGAACACTGACCTTGACGACATACATCAACGTCGTTGAGATCGATTAAGCATATCTCCTGCATAATTACCATGAATTTTGGCGATATTGTGCAATCCTGTGTCGCATTGTTCGCATAGTTATAGGTTCCGCCATAAAATATTTTTACGGTGCTGCGGAAGTTATGTCGGACGGTAACGAAACCATAAAGAAGAGACGCGGTTTCTTAAATAAACTTTTCGCCAGTTATGCAAAACGGAGGACACCTCGCCGATTTCGATGGCCTTGCAGTAAATCGTCGAGGTTAACATTTTGAGCAACTTTTTCTTATACGTATAACCGTAGTTCCGCCTCTGATTTCAAATCATCGAGCAATTTACGTTTAATACTACGTGTATTATTCAACGATTTACTTTACAATTTACCTTAAAAACGTTCGTTCTGTAAAAAAAATTTCTCAATGACGGTAGATACGTTTTTTTAGCAAATGAATTGGAATACAACGTTCCATATATCAATCGATGCATCGAAAACTACTTTACGCTAGCTTTGCCGGCCGCCGCCGTCTGTTATTATTTAGCCCAACCCACATACCATGCATCTTTCTTTTTTATTTATACAGTACTGCAGACGATTATCACGTCATTGACTCGGGTTTGATATTAAAGCAATTTTGGCAACGTTGTGCAATTTTGTATTATATTGTTTGCATAATTATACGTCTTATAATTATAGGTCTATAAATTCACTGTGACCACAAAGGACTGCCGTACATTTTGCTGCCGTAACAGGGATATACATTATTCGAACGATCGAAGGAACTGGTCAGCGTACTTATTGGCCTACTTTTTGCAGGTAATGTAGGAGCGGATGTATCCTTACACCGCGAGGATAATCCGAGGCCATTGACCAGCTGTGCTGGTCTTTATTACGAAAATCGATAGCAGTGTCAATCCTTTAAAAAATTTCATTCATACATCGCGCAACTTTTTTAAATTGTGACTATAATGCACGACGTTGAATGTTCGATTAAACACTAATACAGAATTTCCTGATACAGTATTAATACAGTATTTACTAATTAAATCTCAAATTTTGCTATTGTAGCCAGGATAATCGTGTCCGATTAACCTGTGCCGTTAAAATTTCAAAAAGTTTCGCGTAACACATAAAATACATCCGTAAACTCTGCTAAATGTTTCAACACTTTCATCAGCTACTGTATGTATTTGTATTACGTTATGCATTAACTCGAACGCTTGATACTTTAGATTCGGAATTGGACCTTATAGAAGAGACGCGAAGTATCTTACATGGATATAGGTACCGTCGCCACGCGGTCCTCTTATCTTAGTATAGAATAATTCAATTACACTGCCCGTACATAGGAATAGGACGGAAGTATCAAACGATGTCAACATACGCAGACAATGAGGCGCGACATCCGCGGTACTTTCGCATCTTCGATCGATCGTACGATCGATAGGCAGTTGATGTTGATAGACGATCGATAAAAAGAATCGTCGGAGATTTCCACGTGCTGTCAGATTAAAAACTTACTCTATCATCCTTGTATCGTTGTCGAATCTACCGAACGAGAATCAAATGATTCGAAGGCTGAAAAGATTTAAGCCATCAGACTCGATTGTAACAACCAAGTTCCAGGAGTAACAAATATAGAGAATACTTTAGTATCAATGGATGCTTGAATATCTCTGTAAATGTGTCTATACTTTGAATAGTATACCTATAGTATAATAGTGATAATGTTTCTTAGATACAACTTACAATTTTAATAGGCTTTAAAATATACAAATATCTCGTTCTGCCTTTGGCAATTTATCGCATAAGCTTTCCAGAACCCGGCACGTTTGCTCTTTAAATTATTTGCCATTGCATACCGATACGCGTAGTATTAGTCGTGTGTCGTGAAACGTTCAGAGTATCGAATAGTATTAATAGTGGGAATATTAGTATCAGCAGTAGTAAATTAGTAGTAATTTTGATGTCCAGAATGTATTTACACGTTGGAGTACTTACTTCATCAGGATAATTGCCACCGCAACGAACATCGCATCTAGCAACTCTGATAGTGTCGTACTCTTCGATGTACTTGGTCCAAGATGCGAGACATCCTGGTAAAAGTAACCACCAAAGCCACCATTCTGCGAAAAAATTAACGGTAATATTGAATAACACGGTGGCGAGTGAAATAAATTTCAACTTGGACGAAACAAAACGCGATGAGCTTAAGACGAATCGAATTACATTTACTTTTTTTTTTTTTTTTTTTTTTTCGAAAGGTTGATACCGATACGAATACCAGTAAGTCAATACACTTTCCAAACGTGATATATTATACACTGGCAATGTAGACGAAAGAAAAGTGAACAGCTATTATATTTAATTTTATTATTTTAACGCGAATTTTATTATTTTAATAATAATTATTATAATTGTTTTATGCCGCAATTTTTCATGGATACGGTTAAAAGAATCAGATCTTGACAGGATTTACCTTTCGAAGGACCCGCGAGATCCTCGATGCTGTCGGACGTTCTGTTCGAAGAGTAATATATTTCGAATAGTCCGTTAAATTTAGCCTCAAGTCATTTACAATCACGTAAAAATCTATAGTCTGATTATCATATTCTTTTTATAGCCAGAGACGCTTCCTGATATTGCAATTTTGATTTTTGCGCTATCGATCAATGAAGCTATCGAACGAAGTACCGCAAGGTAATTAACAGACTGATACGAACTTGTGAATATTTAATATGTTACGCGTGTTGTACGAACAATCGAGTCGGTTCTTTGCTAAATCGGTTAATAATGGGAAAAATATAAATATCTTAAATCGGTAAATCCGGTTACAACGACCAATCATAGATTACGAAAAAATAATTTACACGAAGCTGAAAACTATGTCGCGGACAAAATCGAAATACACGAAATAAAGTAATCGATACTATCGATATTAAGCTGCTTGGTAACTGGTGGTACAAGCGACTAGAGGATGATTCTACATGTAAAGATGAGTAGAGAAGAAAGAATAACATTCTTTCATGTAAGGCCTCGTTTTTGAGAAAATCAATTTTAAAGCCCAAATACATACGCATATACACATTTATGTGTAACATTGTTTGTGTCTAAATATACTATAAGTAGAATTTTGTGAATTTATTAAAGACGACGAAGATAACGAGATATAATTATTTACGACTATATTTATATGCTTTATAACTTTCGGTACAAAGCTTTAATTATAACTTTAATTAAATAAAAGAAACAATGTTCTATGTACACTTTCTGTTCTACTCCTTTTGACAATGAGACAAAACGTAAATTGCTAAAGGAAATTTAAATACATCTTACTTGATAATATCTACATTGAATGTTGCGTACATGAAAAGCCACACGAATAGCGTACAGGTATGCGTGTTTATGCGATATACATACACATTAATTTCGGTATAACGATTGCTGGATACAATTTCCACAGGGTTTTATGCATTTGTAGGAAATTTCAAATTGCAAAGATGCGCATGAAAGATGCACGTGAAATTGCACGAAATATTCAAAGTACAGTATATAGTTATAATATTCGATGGATTAAGTAAATTTCTATTTAAATTCCATCCGCGTGATTAGGTTTACGAAAATACGAATTTGCATAAAAATCCGCGGTTAATGATCGCAAACAGTTCACGAAAGTACGCGATTTGTATTCACAAAATTCTAACGTATTCTTAAGTGCACAAATTGCTGACAGTGTAGCGCGACATTTTGTTTAAACAGATGGATGTTTCTACTTTAGTAACTCGGGTTTCGCTACTAAATACGCAAATCGTTCGGATTTGCCGTGCAAATACCAAGTCCATGTAGCGAAGTGTTGGCATATTAATCACGCATATCGTTGGGCCTCTGTTACCAAGTACGTGATCAGAGTTTCATCGATGCGTTCTGTGTGTGTGTGTGTAATTGCGTCGTCGAATTATAGAAATCGTTCGTCCGAATTTCATCCGCGTATTCATCCTAAATACTTGAACGCGTCGCAAAATTCATTGAAAATTATTTATTTCTCTTTCAACTCTGCTGTCCTTCTCGCTTCTTCTTCGCGTTCGTATCTCTTCGGATGTCTTCTCTGTTCTCCAACTATTTTATTCGTAGAAAGAGTAGAATCGAATGTGATTAGGGTTGGGGTAAGGGGCGTGAAATGAATCTACGTCGCGATTAGACATTGTTGTTATGCAATAGAGAAGATATTGACTAGTGCAAATATGATTATTACAGACTTCGACAAGTAACCGTGCTAATTAGATACTCGAGACGCTAATGACAATGACCCTAGGCTCAATAACGAATCCGCGGTCAAAGGGATAACAAACACGCATTCCTCCAAAGTCCAAGTCGTACACAACTCCCTTGTCTACGGTACAAGCACTACCGCACCAACTCTTCGTTAAAACATAGAACATCCACCGAGCGTAAAGACACTATGTAACTCGCTATTGCGACCTCGCGAAAGAGAATCACTTTCCGTCGCGATCATGCTACAGAGCAAAACTATGACGGGGTGTGCCTAAGGGCACGAGATCGTCGGATTCGCGGAGCGACGCCCTCGTTCAGAAGGTGAGGGAAATCGACGTTGCTGTTAATTGATCAATCTCCATATCGGTGGTTAGAAAAGGATGCTAGCCACCCTCGAGGGAGAGAGTTGCTAGCGGAAACGTCGTACGTGAGAAAAGAAGATTTCTCGTATCTGTCCGCAGTAGGTGACANGATTTAGGGGCTGCGAAGACTAAGACTATTTGTCAGTTTGAAGAACCTCGGCTAAATAAATTCTAAAATTTGTAGCGGGCCACGGGACAGAATCCGTTGGAGTGTTTACTGTCGCGTGCCGCTGCTATATTCTTTCAAGGAGGGCTATACGGTTACTCTATGCCTTTGTTTAGGTAAACGTTTATCCCTTGACCGCGGCCTCGTTCGGCGACTGGCTGTCGCCTCGAGCCCAAGCTCGCTATCACGAGTCTCGAACGATTACAATCGGACTGGATGACTACAATTGTTTAATTACAGCTATGATAGAAACTAGATTACAATGTTGCGGCATTTTCCCAAAATTCCAAAGGCTCCGGTGTTCTTTCATCTCCGACATATATATATATATACATATACATGTGTGTGTGTGTGTATATATATATATATATATATATATATATATATATATATATATATATATATATATATATATATATATATATATATGTTATGTATGTATATATGTATATATACACAGGGCGTGCCGCGACTCGCGGACAATCGACATGGAGATGATACTACAATTAAAAATGAGCCGGAAAGAAAGAATGCAATTTGTTCGTCCGTGGCCTCGTTTTTTTTTTTTTTTTTTTTGGCGATGATCGAGTTTGAAAATCTAGTAAAAGTAGACAAACTTGGCTAAATGCCGGCAAAGTATGAGCAAACAATCAGGAGACGGTTATTTCGCTCAGTTTAATTAAAATTCCGTATTATTTCCGTATTAGTTAGAGACTAATTCTAATGCACGATACATTTTCAAATTTATCCTCTTCAAAAACAAACCATCGTATAAACAAATTTTATTCTACACTTCTGATTCTTATTTTCCCCTGTTCACTCTGCAATTAGCCAAGTTTAATTATATGTAGTTGCCAAATTTTCAAAATCGATCTTAATAACGGGACGTCATATAAAAAAAGTGTTATTCTTTCTTTTTCGACTCGCTTCTACATGTAGAATAAGTCGATTGTCCACGAGTCACGGGACACTCTGTATATCTATAGATACAGGGTGTCTGTCAACTGGTAGTACAAGCTATCGGGGGATGAGTCCGCATGAAAGAATAAATGGAAAAGAAAGAATAAAATTTGTTCGTTGAAGGCTTCGTTTTTGAGAAAATAAACCCTGGAAATCAAGTATGTACACGTATAACGCACATGTATACAAAGTCTCAAACGAAGAAATTTTATTCTTTCTTTTCCATTTATTTTTTCACGTAGAATTACCACTTGGCTGTTTGTATTACCAGTTACCAGATACCCTGTGTACATTATGTTCATTTTCACACCTTCAAGTTGCCCACAAATGCATAAAAATCTCCCTTCTACTTATCACATATTTAATATCGTTACCATGCTGCTTTTCTTAATTAAAATCCAATTTAGTTTCACACGTCTCCATACGATCGCTATTACATTCAATCTCCGAGAAATATTTGCTTCCCCTTTATTAATATTACATAAATATCGTAATATAACTTGTACGTATTGTGATTTCAGTCGGGGGAAAAAAGCTGGATAAAGAATCCTTCGTATCTTAACGAGCCCATTTGTGTAATGTAAGAATCTTCAATCGTTTAAAATCACTAAAGAAGTAGGTAAGAGGTATTTTAAAAAACCGGTTCAATTATCGTGGTACAGCTACACTGTGGTTCGCGATAGCCAAATAAAGAAAGAAATTAAATGGATTCCTCGTATTTCTGAAATACTTCTATCTTACATAAATGCTTGTGATTGTTTCATGTTAATCCGACACGATGTTCATTTTACAAATTGATCTTCAAACCATTTGTGTGCTTTATTCAGATTGACTGATAGAGGAACGAGTGGATGAATTTGTAATAGAAAAATATATTGAAACAAGTATAGGTATAACGAGTATAGGTATAGGTATAACGAGAAATAAGTATAGGTATATAGTGTATGCTGATCCAGATCCTCACTCTTACAGCGTTCATATATTTATAGCAAAGGACATTACCAAAAAGTCAACCTTTGTGTGTAGCTCCAGCTGAAGGTTACAAGGAACAACAACAGAAATCTACTTATAGCTCTTTTGTTTCTAGATCTTGTAATCCAAAACAAAATTTATATTCAAGGGCACAATAATACGGACCTCTTCTTACTTGGAATCTTTTTTTTTTTCTTTTGTTTCTCTAAATTTTATTCTCTTCGTAACAGCGGTTTTCAGGCCACGGATATACAAAAGAAAGGGTGTAGAGTTTTTCTTGGAGTTGAATTACTTCAACATGCTTCATATACTATATAGAAATTGCAAATAAGTTTGACAATTGAGCAATATATAGGTATATTTATATTATATATATATGTTTATATTATATATATATATATATATATATATATATATATATATATATACTGCACTACCATTTTCTAAAATTATTGTTAATTAATGTTTCACTGCAGAAATGGTCTGTGTATAAAAAGGAAGTTTTTATTTGTCGATATACCTATATATTTTTCCTCCGATGTATTATGCAAAGAAATTGAGTGAAATTTAATTACATTATTTCAATGAGACGCACATTGCGCAATCACATCGAACAGTAAAACAGTATAGAGCGAGAGATTCCAAGTTGATATATCTAATGGTGAAGTTTTATAGATTCTTATATCTCGATTATATGTATATCGATTCTTACTAAGAAAACTTTGCATGGGTGTTGAATTTTACATATTTTATCAACAGAATTGCGTGAAACCAATAATCATATTTTCCAGTAACCTTCTGAGTTGCATTATAAAATTACTCGATAATATATATACTCGATGATATATACTCATGTAAACAATATGCGATAGATATAAATCTCCTTATAACATCTTAAAATTTCTCTTATGTATATAAAATAGGATAATAATTCCAGTTATAATAGTTCTAAGAAAAACCTAAATATTTTCATTTTGTTTTACTTTGAAGTGACGTTTCATTTGCAATTTTTCTTAGTTAATTTGCATCATCAAATTTGGTTTTTTAAATACTTACATTTTAAGCTGTGATTACGAAAGGTAATTCAAACTATACCCTTAATACCTGTTTCAATCGCCATTTCTTCCTACATCCATTTTATAGAATTCTGTTCTTCCGCAATTTCTACAAACTCGTAGAATCTTCTCTTCGTGTTTTTAATTCGCGGAACGAACTCGCGTATTTTTGGCACCTTGATAAAACAATGAGTTACTTACTACATACTATATTCTATTTGCGCGTCTTTGTTTCTATTCTATTCTATTTGTGTGCAACTTTTGCAAATTCTCTCACTGCTTGCCCCTCGATGGATCAAAATAAATGCGAGAGTTACTGTATTTACCGCTTCGAACGTCGCAAATAAAAATTTACTATTAGTAGTCGTCAAACAAATCGCCGAAATTTTCACCAATATTCTCAAACACGATTTCCAACTGCTACTTAATCACAAGCTAAAATTTTAACTCCCACATACGCTGTTATAATTCTACAAAATGGATCTACATTTAGCAAGAGCAACGAATAAATATAACATATAGCACAGGATAGACGACTGTTGCCAACATGGTAAACGATTGTCCTACCTAAAAAATTGTAGTACAAAACTCAAGTATATGAATTTTAAATTCGCTTCTTACCGCCACGACATGTTGCAACATTCGAAGGTGAAACGCACGAAAGGATCTCTAAAATATACAACGAAGATCTTCGTATTGTTCGAAGATGGGACAGACAATGGTGAGAGAGTCGAAAAGCCCTATCGTAGTAGCAGAGACCTAGCAGTCGTTTGACATACGTACGTTTCGAAATAGTTGACAACGCCAAGTCAACGCGTGATTTTACAGCGTAACTCGAGCCTCCAGCTACGTGCATCAGGGGTGTCAAAGGACTTCCGTGCGTTGGAAGAGGCAGCGGGCAGAAGCGCCGGAAGCGGTGCGGCATATCCACGGAGACGTCGTTGGTCGGTCAACAAAGTACCGGAAGGATCTTCGTGTGCGATCGAGTAGCGCGCAGCGAACCGGTAAAACCAAAGACGGAGTGAGCCGATCGCGGTGAACCGTTCGAACTGAGATCGGGCTTACTTTCTTGCGCGGTCTGATCCTCTCCTGCACTTCTCTGGCACTTCTCCTACTACTTCGACCCACGCCATTCGTTTCCACCACCCTGCTACCACCCGTCGCAATGATCGAATCATTAACTTTGGAAAGGGTCCTGCCAGTGGCGAATACAAGCCTCTCTTTCTGTCTCTCTCCCTTTTTTTCTCTCTCCTTCTCTTTCTTCCTCTCTCTCTCTCTCTCTCTCTCTCTCTCTCTTTCTCTTCTTTCCCCTCCCTCCCTCCCTCCCTCTTTCTCTCTTTCTCTCTTTCTTCCTGCTTCGAGTCTTTCGTTCAATATCACTCGCGTTTCGATTATTCACCTTCGTCTTTTTCTTTCGATAAGAATTTCTACAACAGCGCGTTAGATTATCGAGACCTATCGCGTGGTATCTACCGAAGCAGTTGGAGGAAGAACATGCGAGGAATAAAGCGAGCTTAGAAAGATAAGAGTGCGCGCATACGTATGTACGTATGCGTGAGAAAGGATAAAATAAGCGTTATCCTAACATGCTGTTCCATTCGGTTCGCTGAATTGGAGGAATAAACGTTTGGTTTCGACACGAGGTCGAACATTTGCACATTTGGTGTAAAGAATAGAGTAGTTTCTAGAACGTTTGTAGCTTCTTTCCTTCTGTCGCGATTTTTATGATTAATCCTGATACGGTTAAGGCAACGTTTGTAAATAACCAAATATAACGAGAACTTTAAACAGGTCGTTTTTGTAGTTTGCCTTCCATGTGCATCCGCTTTCTGTCTACGTTTTTTGCTTCAGGTACGTGGTTCCATATAAAATATGACGAGAAAAGTATCGGAGATCTTTCTCAGAAAATATAAAACGATAAATAATCCTAAAAACTTGAAGAAAGATACGTTTTTTAAAATAATTTTCACTGCATGCTCGATTAAAATTCAGTCGAGAAGATTAATGTGTTACAGTGGATAAAAAATGTATTTACTAAATAATTAATTAGTTTGATAATACTTCCACGGATTTACTACAAGCGTTCTACACTACGAAGATGAAGTGTGAAACCTGATAAAAAAGGAACACTTTATTGGGAAATAAGGATACTTATAAACACTTTTTGTAGCTGCTGTAACTCGAATTTCGTAACTCTTTCGTTCAAAGTTTATTGCACAACATTTCATTCGTAGTAATTTTGCTTCGTAAACACCCACAAAAAATTATTGATTCTTTTAATTATCACGGTAATGCTGGAATATCATCGTTTCTTAGATATTCCTCATTTATAAACTTCATATTTACCTGCGCAGGTATCATTTTTTTTCTCTTTTTTTCCTTTCCTTTTTCTTTTTTTTTCTTTTCTTTTCTTTTCTTTTCTTTTCTTTTCTTTTCTTTTCTTTTCTTTTCTTTTCTTTTCTTTTCTTTTCTTTTCTTTCCTTTTCTTTTCTTTTCTTTTCTTTCCTTTTCTTTCTTTTTTGGAAGCCCAAATATAATGCCTGAAAAGTTGCTGTAGGTTAAAATTAGTAAAAAGGAAACGAGGCGCAAAGTAGAAAACTTGAAGATATATGAAAAGATATAGAGAAAGGGATAAATATAGGGAAGATATACAAAAAGATACAAAGATACAAATGGAAGATATGGAAAATAACATTTTGCGATAGCTTTATCGGTTTGATGCGATGCATTTAGCTGGGTATGGAACGTGAAATTTCTATAGCAGGTAATTCAAAGGTCTGGAAAATATTTAATCCGTGCAGGTCGTCGAATAAATTGACCCGGAAATGAGGCGGTGGCTTTGTTTAAAACGCGTTTCGGTTAGATATTGAACAGAGTGGAATATGTCTACGCGCTCGTTGCGAATCTCTCGGTCCAGCCTGCCGCGCAGGTATTACAACCTGTGTGGCATGAGAACGGGGCCTTCTCTTCTCACATAATGAACGACTTCGAAGAACGGTAGTGGCATTGACCTGAATCTATTAGGGCTTTGGTTTGGCGGTATTATAGCTGCCCGTGAATCAATCCCTTACTTAGCAACATTCGTAGACCACACAAAACTTCGTATAGCTCATTATACCGGTCCTTATTCCACGTTTCTTGTTAGGATAAGCGTAAAACATTCTTCTTTTTGCGTCCTTTGTGAATTCTGCCAATTCAGTTGAACAAAAGCTTTTCTCCGGTTGTTTCAACTTCGGTATTTTTCAGTTTGCAGCATGTTTCACTTTGCGATACTTCGATCGTGTTAAAAAAATTCTCACCGGCGCTATTAATAGAATCCTATTGACGATTATGGAAATGCTGTTGCTTTAAAACTTAAAGAAGTCGAATCTTTAATTTATTTTACGTTATATGCACGACGACTCTACAGAAGCGTGGATTATTTGGCAGTGATTTTGTCCGCACGCTTCCTCATTTAATTTATGGATTCTAACAAACTTCAAGTGTAGAAAAGGGCGTGCTGATATTGCCGCAAAAGCGTTCAGACGAATAAATAACTATACGTTAATCTGTATTATAATTAGAATAGTAAGAATTCTCGTATGAAAAATATCTGTCTCGATTCGATTTCATAGACACTGGCACAAGTACCAGAACTATGAAACTGGACGTGAATGGAAATGCAAATTTTGTTCGTATTGGAAGCATGTGTACAAGTATATATTATACGTAGTATATAGAAGGATATAGAAGACGATATACAAAATAAGTGGCAGTAATTTCAACAAGTAATTTAACTTCAACAATTGCTAACATATTTTAGTCACATTTTCGTCCGATTAACTTGAGATATGTTGTATATCTTACAATCTTACGAGTACCAAAATAGATATTAAAACGAGTCCATGTTCGTTACTTTTGACGCACGAATATTTTCGATTTAGACAGAAAAGCACAAATAACAGTGACGCTTGAATTTATACGAATTCCATCGCAAATTGACCCACAATAATAAAAAAAAAGTAAATAAAAAGGGGAATAAAAAAAGTAAACGAGTTAGTCAAAAATGACTAATTTTCCAGAAATATATGAATATAGTGCTGACGCTAATACCACACGACACAACCAAGACCAAAGGCCTGAAGGAAGTTAACGCTTTCTGTATGGATAAAGTAGTATAGATACAGCAATAAACCGTGGTTTTGGAGAAAAAGATTTGCAAAGATAAGCTACAGTCGCCATAAAAAGATGTGGAGTCGATCGTTATTATTTTACAGTCTCGTTACTTTAATTATAGATAGATAAATAGACCGAAATGTTAGCGAATCTTGCGAATCGCAGAGCCCGTACCGTGTCTTTTGGAATCGTTCGCTACACCATGAGCGGAGATACATATCGATTGATAGGTTGCGAAAATGCAAAGATTTCTCTCCATTAAACGCAAAACCTCTTCTCGTTGAGTGCAATATAAGAGTCTTAGGACACGTCCAAGTTGTCAGTCGGATTCAAGTTGTCACGAAATGTACTTGTATGAATCTTGCAATCTAATACTACGTCCAGTTGATTTTGTGTAGCCGCGTAAACCTCGTTGAGAGGTTTTAATAAACCTGATAAAAGAAACTGTATAGATATAATGAAAGACAGTGTATAGTATAGGAAGGCGTCTTTTAGGCGATTTTGACGATGCTCGTACGCTCTTTCACGACTATGTCATGTTAAGCTTTCTTTAAAGCCAGTTTATCATAGGTTGTTCTACTGTGTATAAAGTGTATAAAGAAGAGACGTTGTTTCGATTGAGATATTTGTTCGCATCGCCTGCAGTTGAAAAATTCATGCTGCATCTTTAAGAGTATTTGTCAAGGAACAAGAAATGTCCATATCATTTTGCCGAAAATGGTTGTTAAAAGTTGTTAAAAATGAATCGAAATATAGGAATATAATAGCGAAGCCACTCTCCTAACACGTTCCATTTTATCATTTTTCTTTTCGGATATCGCGCCATTTGCAAAATAATTAGTCACGTAATAAATCGACTAGAGTTTGGAATCGAACAAAACAAAAATACCATAATATCATTGCTACGCGCCAACATCCACTTTGCATCCACACGCGTGTGCAAGAATCGGTCCAATCCGATTTCACTTTTGTCTATTAATACATACACATTAATACAAAATGTTTTCAACTATCGGAATGGCGAGAATGTAATTTCGTTTTCACTAAAATGCTATTATTCGATTCCATATCAGCTTGATATTTTTGATAACCGATGCAATTTATCGCGAGACAGACATTTATCGCGAATCGACTGTTAACTCTAACATAAGATGCTTGGCATAAATATTTCTCTGGCTGTAAGAAGATGAACTAATCTTACGATGGCCAACATCAGAGCATTCGCAGCTGCCACAGAAAAGAATTGTAATTGTTCCGATTACTCTCAGACTACAATAATAATATCTCTTTACTTTGATTTTTTCCGCCAATTACATTCCGATAATTACTTCAAATATACATGTATGTACAGGCATGTATTTTATATCATTCCTATTTTTAAACCGAATATCACCAAGTTATCGAATGTACAATCAGTACACATGTTCGCCTCCGAATGCGCAAAGCGGTGATTTTATGGTACATTGGCTTTCCTCGATTCCAAACTTCAGTCGATTTAACGAACAACTTTTTCATCAGTTCGAAACAGGCTCAATACCCGGAAAGAAAGAAGACGAAACGTAACGTGTTAGATGAGTCGTATCTCACTATCGTACTTACGTGTTTCGATTTATTTTTAACAACTTTTCCATCATTTATCGGCAAAGTGATAAGATACACTTCTAAAGCGGCATGAGCTTTTCAATACCGATCAACGGCTATTTTTTAGGACCGTTGTGTTTTATCGGAAATTTGTATACAGGAGAACCAGGTGGTTGAAACCAGGAAAGTTTCTAGTTCGAGCATCGGGATTATCAAAACGACTCTTAGCGAGGTTTACCCTGTGTAGTTTCGCTTCGTATGCAGACACTCGATCCTGTTGAAAGATCCAATGCCTGTTTCTTTAATCTTCGCGCGTGTAGGCTTCCGATATAGCTTTTCAAATATGTTGCTGGTAAATGATTGATTTTGACGCCGCGCTTCGCAAAAACTAGCCGGGTCTTACCTGTGGCGGCAGTGCGGATCGAATCCATCACGGAGACCGAGAAATTATAGCGATATTTTAAATGACCTTACGAACAGTTACTTGAACTTTTATTAACTGTAAAGTGGTTGGAGGACGAAAATCTTCTCACGAGCGAAGAGTGGCAAACAACGGTGAGTATGAACGAGTAGTTGTTAAAATTTTTGGTTTCTTGGGTCGTTGTTACGTTCTATGATGTTTGTTCTACGATATAATAACCGCTCTTAATGGCTTTTCTCGTGAATTAGAGCGAATTTTCTCGTCGATTAAATAGAATTCCGATAAGTTCCGCATTTTTATTCTCTAGAGTATTTTCTATAGCATACCATGATCGTATCAATACGATACTAATATGTTTATGTTTTTGAAAATTTTGAGAGATTCTATTTAAAATTATGCAAAGATGGGAGAAAAGTATTTGACGAGTACATTGGGCAACACAAAACGCATGCACACACGGACACGTTACATATATACCATACCATTTATTTTAATGATTTCTAAATTGATAGATGATTTGTTTTGCATCGTGCATAAATAACGTATGAAATATGTACCATCATACCGTATACTACGGATTGATACCTAAATGACTTTAATTTAATACGATATACGCAGATAAATTTGTTTTATCACGTATGTCTTTTATTATTCACAAATATCAGATAGTTAATACAATTTATCTCTTAATTTATTAAAAAGGTTATACTGATCAAACGTGATATTTTTATCATTTATGCACGTTATACGGTTTGACGTATAAAAAACTTGCAGGTAAATTTGTTCCGTAAGGAAGGAAATGCGTTTCAGTGCGAATCTCTACGTATACGTCTGTATATTTATATGCAGATGAATCAAGCGAATAGGAAATTTATGTAACAACCTTGAAACTTTCCTTGATTTCTGTCAATAGTAATTTACAACCTAGAGCCATGTCCAATATTTAAAAGTTATTACAAAACGGCATTGAAAATCGAAAACTGATTTTACATGGAAATTAGAAAACTGACTTTACGTTGAAAATCAATAGCCGACTTTAAATTGAAAATCAGAAACTGACTTTTCATTAGAAATCGGAAATTTTGTTAATTGTTACGACTACCTCTGAATGCGTATAGGAAACTAAGCGTTAAAATGTTTAACACGTTAAAGAGAATAATAAAGGCTGTATATATATATATATATATATATATATATATATATATATAGCAATATTAAGTATAGCATTATGTATGCTTATACGCCGGACAACTATCAGTCGCCTGTTTCGCCAATTACTTTAATGGCAATTTCCGCGAAAAGAAAAGATAAACATGATAATTAAACATTTCCAGCCTTGTGTCTCGATGCAAATAACGATCAAGTCTTAAAAGATAATTGAACGTCGAAACGTAATGACAGGCGACTCACCATGACCACTTATACTTTTGTCCACGGGATAATCATACGTTTTACGATATTATACTTATTCCTTAACTACAGATAATAACAACATAATGCACAATAATACGGTTGAAGATTTATGCCTTTGACCGTTCTAAACTTAACCGTGAATGGCCGAATTTCTCGACCGAATAAATTAATAATAAAAGTATTTATGACCGCCTTTATATCGTCAAAGTTCATAGACAGGGGATACGATTCGATGAAAACCGTTATTCAAAGCGAACAAACTGCTAGCTTTTAACATGCCTGCCATTTATTCCATATATTCTCATAGTACTTAATACTTCTCGCGCGGACGAGGACGGATTTTTCTTTTTCCTTTGGGGAACGTAAATATGGTCTTCAAGCAGCAATGTAATCTTTTCATTTCATTCCTTCGTATTGCTTGAATTATTTCATCTCTCTGTCATCCGTCGATATCAGGAATCGATCATTTCTTGCAAAATAATACAAATTTTGGCTAGAAATAATAAATACGTCGAATTTTTCACTTTGCGAATGAATGCCAACGAAATTTCAAAGTTTCGCGTAACGCGTATTATATATTTGTAAAAAGATTCCGTGGTGAGGATTTGAATACTTTCGTGAGCCACAGTATGTATAGAATTGTGAATGTGAACGATTCAGTCACTCGAATACGTAGGTGTCTATTAAACGCTTAATTCTCTAAAACGATATTTCGGTTCCATTGCGACCAGTGCTGCCTAATTTCTAACTTGATGATATCGTGTGAGTATTCTTCACGGTTAATGAGAAATCCAGGCAATAACTACGGATTTATAACCAACAAAATTTCAACCCACCTCATCCAAAGGTTTTATGAGCGACTTATCGTCCAAGATGAAGTGGCATATGTTATCTATCATAAGAAGATTTTAACACGATGATAAACATATATTATAAATATATATTTGACGATAAGTAAATTAAAGGACAAGTATAATTTTAACGATTGCGCGATATTAATAAATTTTATCACACGTTATAAATTCGTACGGCGATATAACAAATTGATAAAAACCGCTACATATCATATGATTCTAAGTTGTTTGTAAAATATTTATAATTAATAATTTTAAAATATTTATAATAAACGATTTATTATCATATATTTGCTCCCCACTTGCTAGCTTATATTAATCGCGATCTGTGAAGGTTTTTCGAAACAAATACTTTTCTCTTATCACATTGTATGATAAAAGAATTGAAAGAAGAGATTGTAAAATGAAATTTTTCGAGAGACAAATATACTTATACATGTAGCTATATAACTTTTATACTGTATATAATCAGGCAATTAAACATTTATTTCCGTTGGTACGTCATCATTTCTATAAATTCGATCTAACATCATAATTATCATTGTATCGCAATAAGTTAATCGCGAAACTAATGATTCAATACGCAATCTACAATAAAAAAGGTATTGTCACGTATCCTTGTTTTCCGATGAAGCGTTCTTTCTATCAGGTATCACATTTCGTTTTCATAGTATCGAATTTTTACTCATTTAAGAGTACCGCTGAATGATGCGAAATTCAATAGACTTGCAGCTAATTAATTAGTATGTAAACGCTATAGTAAGTGCGGTATGCAACGATGTGGCAATCTTTTAACCATTTCTTCTACCCACGTGTTCCAAATTTGTGTTTTCAAATTATAGCAGCTCGATGATTACTATTGCTATGTCGGTTTCCGCAGACTGCCCGGCACCTGAACGTTTAGCAGTTTCTCGAGTTACACGGAACTCCTTTTTCTGTCAAGCGGATGTTAGAAATGTACGAATACAGGCATACGTGACTCGATACAAATAACTTGAAAAAGAAAAGCAAACAGTGGCGATGATTAATGGGATCACCGTAGTCGACCCCTGAAAAGAGAACCTAACACTCACGAAAATACGTAGAACGAAGATTGCCACCAAATTTCATCGTCGCTATTCTTTCTGTCGTGTTTTCTTAGGTGGATCCTGAATTGACTTATATGCTCACTGACGCAGTAATGTTTCACGTACTTGCGACGAAATTTTCATAACGAACAAGTAGACAAAATATCTTTACATATTGGTAAAGATTCTGTTCAAAATGCGAAGAACTTTTGTCATACATGTAATTATTGAAAATATAAAATATGTAATTATTGAAAAGAAAAGTTTCCACCATTATGTCACTTTGTTCTCGAGAAAATCGAATCACAAAATTTCTCAAGTACACTTCTAACCTGACTAATTACCGATTGAGTACGAATAAGAGAATATTCCTAAAATATTCCTAAAGAATAATGAAGATCCCTAAATATCTCCTATTAAGAGATTCTGGCAAGAAGTAGCTTTTACGTCTGAATGGAAGATCTTTGTTCTACGCTTATACCAATATACAACGTGCAATAATTTCTATGAAGGATAAGCTGAGCTGAATTAATCATAAAATATAAAAAAATTTGTTGCGAAAACGATGTTACGAATAATGATTATTGCACTTTGGTTACTCTTAACGGTGTAAAGTATTGTTTTGCAAAACGGTGTTTCCGATGCTCTGAGAAAGAAAGACAATTAAAGGCAGTCTCCAATCTCAAAGCTTAGAGGGACTTATGCCCGTTATATTTATTTTTTAATTCATAATCTTAACTATAAATAAAAACAATCGATAAACATAATTTTCTATCGAACGACAAGTTTTTTTAGAAGCTTGCATCGTTGCAATTCGTTATCGTCGAAGTACTGAACAACTTTCGTTCAAATTTCATATTGGTTTGTTAGTCATTTGAACCAAAAGTTGTAACATTCGTAGCGATGAAACATAAACTTGAAAGCCAAAGACCCACTCCAAAACGAAATAACATTTTCCCCCGTCGAAAACTACTACGTGCGATCGAAATGCAACTTCTTACATCGATAACGATGTTACGAGCGACGGAAATGAATTTCCCTCGTCTATAACGTTTATCTGGAATGAGAAAGATTTTCTGGTCACGTATGATTATTATTTGTAGCCAAAAACATTTTGGTAGAAAACATAATTCTTATTCCATAGCTTTGTTTTATTTTGCTTATAACAGTTATAGTGTCTGATTTCTTCGTATTATTTTTCCTACTATTTTCTTAATTATAGAAGACGTTTAAAAGGGAGATCTGCGCCTTGAAGAAGTTACAGTAGTCACCGAGAGGTCTAAAAAATGCGTAATCAACAGAAGTCATAAAAACATAGTTAACGCCCAAAGTAGTCTATATCTTGTAAGTACTGGCCACTTGTTTCTCTCTTGTTGATCAAGATCTGTTCGGATTGGTTGGACTTGACAGAGCTGTACGAGAAGATTTGTCTGTCCTTTCAGCCCTACTCCAGCCCCGCATCTCGTATTCTCCAACTGCACATCTATTCTGATTTCCGCTGGCCTGTCGCAACGTGGCCGTGTGTGCTTGTTTGACATTTACAAGTTAGTGCTAATACAATTCACAAGTATCGGGTGATCTTGCAACAACTTTGGCAGTAAGATTTACTTTCAGATTCTTCTCCCCCTCGATCAGTTCCTCGAGTGATTAATTGTTTGATCAGTGGTCCGTTTACGTGATCCGTTTGAAAAGATTTAAGCTTTCACACTACCTGTCAGTCATCTATTTTCCATACCTGCGACAGCTGTCCAATTAATAATTACATTTTCGATTTATCAGGTAAGCGTTACGATATTTTTACTCAGTACACGTAAATAATAGTTTTATCTTCATTTTATTTTTCCGACTATTTTGTTAATTGTACAAAGTAGTAAAAAAAAAAAAAAACAAAAGAAAAAAAAAAAGAAAAAGAAAAAGAAAAAAAAGAAAAGAAAAGAGGTGAATGGCTTGAAGAACTTGTAGCACTCGTTGAGACGAGTAAACAATGTCTAATTAGCATAATTGGTAGAAACAATACTGCAACATAAACTTTTATTATTTACGGCCAATCGACATCGTAAGTGAGCCTTTCCCTAATTTGAAATGTTTCATTTTCAAAATGTGATCTATCCATCTAGGGATCTATGATCTCTATATATGAGTTTTGTATAAAAAATGGGAAAAACCATGCATCTACTGTAACAAATACGAACAACTTTGAAACAAAGGAATCTTCATTAATATCGATAATAATTAGCCTGTAGATTTTATGCATATTTCGCAATCTGGTGAAAAACTGCGCAAACTGTATACGTAATTTACGAAAATATATAATATACGTAGAGCAGGAATACGGTCATAATTTTGTAATAGGTGAAACGAATTTCCAACTTGCGTTTCTTCTCAAGTCTAATAATAAGTCTAATAATCTTGCGTTGACAATCTCTATATTACGTTCGTATTTAACGTATTACGAAGACATTCACTTACGACGTCGAAAAATTGATTTTATGTCGAAAGGACTACTAGGACCTATATTGATCGGACATATTTTCATTATATCTTTTTTTTTAACGATCTGTATATCTAACAGTGAGACCCGTAGGCCCACTGTTCACGCAGCGGCGCTTCATAAAAGCGTAAGCGCAGTCTGTTAGACGCGACTAGACGTCTAACGCCGACGTTCGTACGAAGCGTACAGTAAGATACATTTTGTCTGGCAAAATGCGAAGCGACGAGGAGGACGCGTTCATCCTACATCGGCAGGAAATTCGTTTATAGGCGTAACCTGCCGCATCGTACGCGTACGCCTCGCTACTGACAATATTAACGTCAGCCGTCACGATGAAAACGCGTAACGACAAAGACGAGTCGCGCTACTGTTCCATGGACAGGTGCACATTACTTTACAATTTACAATGACCGCCGCATGCAAGCGTATTGTTAACATTAACGCGTCTAATACGCTTTCTATGAAGCGACGCTTCGTGGACAGTGGGTCTTAAGCCGAATTTACACTGTTTCACTTGGAAGGAACACGCGGCGGATGAACGCTGCTTTCATTCTTCTTCCGTCCGTGTATAAATGCGTTCATGTGTTCAGGTGTTCCATACACGGATCAAAGCAGCGTTCATCCGCCGTGTTCCTTCAAAGCGAAACAGTGTAAATTCGGCTTTAGTCTCTCAGATATTTCGTTTTAATACCTTTCATCCCTACGACAGTCCTCTAATAAGTGAGAATAAAATTTTCCTTATTTTAGATGAGATGTCTTGGTTAGAAAATATAGCTTCGACAGACCAACAATATCCCGAAAATGTTCTCGAAATCCCGTCAATGCCACTGACACCGACTTCTTCTCAGATGAACGTTCAGAGCCCCTGTTTTCCTGGAAACCGGGATCCCCCGTTGAGTCACGGATATCTTTGGAATAACTTTTCCAATCCTTGCAATATTTCAACGTCAGTTAACACGTTGACTGATCGTGGATTGCCGCCGTTTCATAGCGCGAATATTCAGCATTCCAATAGTAATCGAAATTATCGAATATACAGGTACAAATAAAACTAATTAGTACGTAAACTGTGGATTTTCATGCATTTATGAGAAATTTAAATACGCAGAAATGTACAGAATGCACGTTGCAAATATATTAAAAATATTTCAAGCGAATATCATTCGTACTATCTTCCATTTTGTTAGTTACGTTGACAAAAACATAAAACTGCATAAAAATCCGCCGCCTAGTGATTAAAAAAAAGTGTGAATTTTTCGAAAGCAAAGTTTTCTACGAAAATGTTCATTTTCTTATCGATTTCAACTCGCGGTTTCTATCTTTTACGGCAAAAGCAATTTTAAAACCCAACACATTGTCGATTAAACCCGTAATATTAAAATTGTCCCCTTGTTTGATTTTGAAATCAAACATATTATTTCCCATCCTCTTCAACGTTTTAGAAAGAACATCGTCGTAATATTAAACTATCGAGGCCATTAAATTATTCCCTGTCTCAATAATTATATCTTTGATTCCCGCGAAACGTTGTCAATTTGTCAGCTACTTTATACCATCAGCTATTTTTACTTGTCAGCTAAATTATGTTTTATAAGTAAAATAAGTTTAGAAATAGGCATAGATTATGGGTTCCGGATTAGATGTATATATTTAGATTCGGAACAAGGTTATTCCATATTCCATATATATAAGGTAAAAAGCAAATTACTTTCAAATTACATAAAGAACGCAAATTACTTTCGTGATAATCTAAAGTTACATAAATACTAATAATCATGAAAACATAATTATCGATCAAATTCTGGACAATTATAAATACTTCTTAAATGACTCGTATCATTCATTTCACGTCTCAAACGGAAACGAAATGCAAAAAGTTTCGATATATTTAAATAATTTTAAATATTAATCTAAATATTTTTCGATGGAAATACAATACAATGCCGAATACTATTCCGCACTTGTTTAACAGATTGAACAATTCGAGACTGAACAGTCAATATTTGATAAGTGCTAAATGCGAGAAGCGTTCAAATATTTATAATCTACTAAATAGCATTCTCTTATTTAAAAACTATCCAATGTGTTACATATGTTTTTACTAATTTTTATGCTAAAGAGAAAAAGGAATTCCCAAAAATATAATTTTATAATATCAAAGTGTCAATTTAATTTTCTTTGGACCATCTCATTCAGTTTTCTTTGCGTCATTAGCTTTTTCAAGCAAAACAATAAGTATACACAATTTTCTATTATAATTTTTTTATTATTATATTACACTGAACAATTTCTTTACTAATTCCTCTTGTTCTCCGTTTTATATGAAGCTGTGTTTTAAAATATGATTAGAATGTAAAATAAAAGTCTTGTAACCCTATAGGGTAGCCAATAAATTACTACCACCGCTACTAGTAATTTCTTTATTATTATAACATCGTTAAATAATATCTGCTTTCTTCCGGTGAAAAGATGGGAGCAATATTCGCAGCAAAACTCCACTATCGACGAAGAGGATATAGTTGACGAGTCGAGGGAAAGAATAAACATAAATTCCACAGAACAATCTTTAGATTTTATTTGCGAGAGAGCTCAAGATCGTCAAATCTCCACGACTACAACGGTATTTCGCGCTTGGGAAATTCCGGCGTATCAGAACACTGGCCAAAACACTGAAAACGAGCTGAAATGTCGTTCGTGGCAAGAGTCACGGTACTCGATTGGCTTGAGCAACAATGCCTTTGACAATGAAGCGTGTTCTGTAGAACCAGGTGGTAAGATACTTTCAGACGATATTATCAGCATGCAAAATAGATAAAGTAAAAATTCTTAAAAAAATAGTAAAGTAAAAATATCAACTTTTTAACAGTGCAATTTAAAATGTTGAATAACGAAGACGCTAATAGTTACTAAATAATTATGTTCACACGAATTGGTACGTTAGTACCAATGAACACTACATTAACTTAACTTCATTTATGACTTTACCGTCGCCAACGTGACTATAATGGGGCCAGCGTAGCCTAAATATTTATCGAACATGTAACTATACTTTTCATTTCATATCATCGCGTGTAACGAGCGACACGGCTATCCTAAAATCATTGTAAAATGTCATATTGGCACGATGTATGTAATACTTTTTGCAATAAACGCAACAACTATGAACGCTAACTTCTCCTTCGTCTTCGTCTCGAATATTTATTTGAATTACACATTCATCGATAGAAAACGAAATTAAAATATTTGAAAAATATTTTACTCTATATTTCCAGGATTATTTTTAGAGGAATTCCACTTCATTTTCAGCCGAAACATGGTTTTGAAATCATGTAAAATTTATATATGCCTAAAGATACGTTCCATAATAATGAAATCAAAAGAATCGAAAGATCGATCATTTATTTCTGTGCATACCGTTCTCCTCGAATAAAATTTTTGCAAATTTAGTACATCGTACATAGTTGATAATTATCGATACAGGTACTTTTAAAGCAAGAAACGACGACATTTTCCAAATTTCTCCAATACGTTACGTTCTTTGGTGCTGCACGAATTCGTACAATAGTTAATTTAACCTTTAACAATCAGAGATAAAATAAAAGTATTTAACACAAAATAGAGATAGAATAAGAAAATTACGCAAATATGTATAAATTTTCTTAAAATTTCCTAATGATTCAAGAACATTCGAAACATAGTTTTTAGCAGCATATATATAATATAATTCGCTTTTTCGTTACAATCGCTACATACGTTTCTCCTTATTATCATACTAAAAAAATATCGAAGAAATTTTTATTCGCTATATATTCGTATTTAAAAGAAGAAAAAGAAAAAAAAAAAAGAAAGGCGTAAAATTGATTTAATCGAAATTGGAATAAAAATAATATTGAGGTATTAGCATTTCATTAAAAATTCAATTCTCAACGTATATGCGACGTCGATGAATTCGTTTAATTAAAAAGGAATGAAATTATTCGCAAAACTTCGCGGACTGGTTCGATTGACGTCAGTTAACAAATATAGATGAGATAGCGGTACGGAAGCAAGGCTAAGGGCTCTACCACCGATCCGACCACGTTTTATACATCATCGCCCGCAGATGATCCTGATTCCGACAACCTACATTATAGCGGCACGTTTATTAACTGGCACGCGGGAGCAGCTTGGTAATGACGCATCGAATATGCAGCTATTTTCATCTGACCGCCGCTTCGTGAATAAAAAACTGATACCGGTTAAAACCTCACTACGATTATATCATCGCGTATAATGCTAGAGGATACAGGAAATCATCACTGAACTGAATTTTCATCCACCAAATTTCGCGAATGCCGTTTGAAATCACTGTTAGCAGATATTAGTTAGCAAACTAATTTTCAAACGTGCGTCAATTAACTAGAGATAAATGATGGATGAGAAACTGATTTACGTATTTTCCAAATTTTAGAACGCGCGTTTTATCCATAACGAGTCAAATACATAGATTCGTATCCACATGTTTATTCGAGATGGAATTATTTCGTAAGTTCCCATTTCTTCTGAGACTGAAACATAAAACTACGATAAATAAATAAATACTCCAATATCATACGATAATGGATTATTATTTTAAAACCCATATAGAGATATTATTATAACAATTTTTTTATTAATTTAAATAAACATACGAGATAAAGTTCTTTATGGAACAAGACAATATAAAATATTCAATCCTATATAAACTTCCAATTTTAGAAAAAAGAAAAAAAAAAAATACAATTTCATAATGTTATATTAATGTTGTATTAATGTCGTATTAATGATGGATTTTACTATAAATCAAGATTTTGTATATGCATTCATTAATTTATACAACATTTATAAATCTGAATTTATTTCTTCTCTATAAGATACAGTAAGATACAGTAGGCAAGTAATAGTTTTCAGCATCAGCTTATTCTAGAATTTGCTTATATAAATTCTGATAAAAAGAAAAAAAAAAAAAAAAAAAGCTACTATATCTTTAGAAATGTATAGATTTTCTTTTTTATAGAATTTCGATATACGCGAAATTCTTACGTTTCATATAATGTAAGATGATATCCCAGTTTCCAATTTTTAAAAATACTATTCCTATTGTGTCAAAAGTCGTAACTTCGTTAACTTATTAAATTTATTAAAATCTGAATCCTTTACATTTCAGAGACAAATAAACGATTGACTGGCGACAGACCTCGCAAAGAAAGGACTGCATTTACAAAACACCAAATTCGCCACCTTGAATATGAATTTGCCCATAGTAATTATCTGACACGTTTACGTCGTTATGAAATAGCAGTTGCTCTCGATCTAACAGAACGTCAGGTAAATTGATATTGGAATGCTGATCATTTTCGAATACGTTAAACCTTTAACAGTTTGATTTGTTTTCAAGATCTTGTAAGATGATCGATTGTAGGGAATGTTTCACACAATTGAAACGAGTCGTAGCTCTAAAACGACAGAAGGCAGGGAAAGATGTTTCGTATTTTAAAGATTTTAAAATCACCTCTATCTTTTAAAATCTTAATATATTTTTCATATCGTTTATTATTTTGTTATTCTCTAGAAAACAGTATTGCAAGATACTTAGATCCAGAAGCGATTCGATTGAAAGATATAATTTTAATTTCATAGAACTCATTGCGTTTTGTCTTTCCCGATCTTTCACACGACAAGTTCTACGAAATTGAAAATAAAATATCTTTTAAACTAATCTTTTAAAACACAAGCAAGCCAATATCTCCTTTTGTTGAAATGTATGATTCAAATATATGATTGAAAAAGATAATAGCGAGCTTCTAAGCTTCAAAGCACGTCGTGCGATATTCAAAACTATTTAATTTTACCTCATGAATTTTTTTCCTATTCTATACTATCTCCGGATTATAGATTGTCCCGTGTTATATAAAAATAATTTATATGTATATTAAAAGTAGTAAAAAGATATGAAATATGTGAAAAATATATCATTGTCTCAATGTCTCATAACAAATTATTACTAGTTCTAAATAGAAAAATATTATCGAAGTTGTATTTTACCATTTCGATTAAATGTAAGATTATAAACTTATTTTCTGGGGCGACTACATTATATATACATTTTGCAAAAATATAGCAAAAATATTACGCATGTAAATTTATATTTGGTTTCAACTATTTGTTCTATTGAATCAAATGTATTGATAAAACGTAATATTTGACAAACAGAAAGTTCCATTTCATGACGACTAATTATAAGTAAATAAAACAATATTACAGAAATTTTAATTATAGACATAATTAGTTAACTTTGTTAAGTAAAATTCTGTTGTTATGGTCTGTCATGTTATAACTAATAATATATCATGGATTATCATTTGAAGAAAATATAGTTGTTTACATAATAACTAATGTAATATGTTCCTAATTTTTTAGGTAAAGGTATGGTTTCAAAATAGACGTATGAAGTGGAAGAGAACAAAAGCAGGATTAGGAAGCGGATCAGAAAAATTTTGATGATCCCTGGTAATTATTTCTTTAATTTTAAACAACTTATACAATGTCCAATGTAAATAGTAAATTAAGTAATATCATGTAATCAAAAAAAGTGTTCGATATCTCTATAGTACTTAATTATAACATTTGTACATTATTGTGTTTAATAAAAAATTTATGTAACATTATTTAGAAGAATCTATCGGTACAAAATTCATATCAAAACCTTTCTCTTTTAATTTCTTCTCTAAAGCAGATAATTTATGCCTTGTACTTTGTTCAAAACTTATATGCCTCTGGTTTTGGATATCTCCGTTTCTTATTTTAGTAACTTTATTTCTGTTTATTACTTTAGGATAAATTTTTGTTGTCCATGTTTTATTACCAGCAAAAAAGCCATTGTGTTGTTTCTCAGGTGGAATATATGTAGCTAATTAAAAACGTTAAATGATATATTACATGGTAAAATTGAAACATTCAATTAACAATTGTTGTACATTTTTGTATAATACCTTTTAATAATCTTCCATACATAAGGTAGTTATTCATTGTTTCTGCAGCTACTTTTGCAACTTCAGGGTACATGAATTCCACGTATCCGTATCCACGACTTCTACCAGTCTAGAAATAATACATACTATGATATTATGTACTTGATTTTTAAGCGTACCTTATTTTATATTACATGTTGTTAATTATTATCGCAAATATTAATGGCGACTATTAAAACGACTAACTAAGGGTACATCAATAATACACACTTGATTAGTATAAGCCAGATTAATCGTTACAGGAAGAATCTATCTCTTATATTATGTAGGACGTATATTGATATTCTAAGAATGCATGTTCATACTCAAACCAGTGCAAATAATATTCTAACGATAATCAAACTTGTAAAATAGATGCTTGAAATTTTATAACATTTATATACATATTTATATTATGTATAATTCAAATTCGTGTACACTTACATTTCTTGATCGAACAACTCGCACTCTAGTTACTTTACCAAATTGTGTAAAATACTCCGTCATTTGTTCTTCGTAAAAACCGTGAGGTATATGACCTAAATAAACTATACCTCTTCGATATCTTATTTGAGGCCTTATTTTTCTCCTTCTGACTTTAGTAATTTTGTGCGATTTTTCAGGTTTTGGAGACGAAACAGTTTTTGGAATATCTGTTGCTTTAACATTTTTCTTCTGGAATAAGACAAATTTTTCCAACTTAAAATCTTATTCAATTTTTTGCAATTAAGTACCACAGCATGCAGATTATGTTTAAATGCCTACTAACCTCCAACACTTTTTTAACATTTTCTATCGCTTTAGATACAGTTGATTCCTCTTCTATATCTGATGATTTACGTTTAACTTTTATAGCTTTTTTAAGAGGTGGAACTCTCACCGCATTAGATTTCCTTTTAATTTTCATTTTATATTTGTATTAATACAATGTAAGAACTCACAATACACATTACCAGAGAGGAAGTGAGAGTAGTGCTAATGGCAGTAGGTTACTTTTCTCCCGGTGCAAGTGCTGCCCCAAACGGACAAAATCTCGATGTGTGATTTGGCCCCCACATACCAGTTTTACGTCGCATGCGATGTTACCGACACAGTATAGTACCAATTCGAATTTTGAGTTGAAACTATTAGGTTGTCTTTCTTTCGCAAACGTGTTTTTTTTTTTTTTTTTTTTTTACAACAGTGCACCTTCATGCAAACGTGAAACCAAGTCTGTGAAATGACGCAGAGTTTTTTTCTCAACAGAAGAAAATGGATCGTAAGTAATTCGACAAAATAACATAAAACAAAAAAACGTTGTGCGTCTATTATTTCCTCATAAAACGAAAGAAACTTTTCGGACAACCTAATACATGAAATTACAAAGAACGGAACGACGTCCCGGAAATAAAGTAATAAAATTCTATATTTGCAATACGTTTCAAACGTATCATGATACAACTGATTGGAACGATGATTTCGTGCAGAATCTGTTATATTTGCAATGTCTTCCAATTTTAATACGGTCCGACTGCTGACATTTCTGAGACAATTGATTTAATAATTGAAACTTGATGTTCATTGTGTTTCTCTCGTCCAACTATTAAAAAATAGATCCTGTCCATCAACTAACAATTTTGCACATCTATTTTAGTGTTTGTTTCGGTGTTCAGAATATATACATCTTCCAAAAATCGTCTCATGAATTCTTTAACACCCCATTACAAGCAAAAGGGAACCGGTGGCTGTACAATTAGTACAGTGATGACTGAACGGTCAATTTATCTTGAATAAAATACGAATGGAAACTATCGAGAATGGCGATGCAAACGACAGAAGTGATTAGATTAAAATTTCTGTTTGAAAATGAAAAATCTCTACGTCATATTGCGTTACAAGGAAATGAACGAAAACGTAGATAACGATGTTGAGAAATTCAACGGAAAAGCAATAGCTTGCAACAACTTATATTGCTTACTTTTTGGTTTAATTTTATAACGATTTGTAAGTAAAAAAATCTGTAAGAATACACGTTGTAATAAAAGGTATATTTATATATAACAATAGAAATATTATTATCATATTATAAAAAAATCACTTTGATCTCGCACAGATAAATAATGATTTTCTTAATAAAGGCGTTTTACTGTCGTTCTAGCTGATTCTTCTCGAGTATGACGCTCAAGCTCATCGGCAGCGAGTACACCTGTGACACGACCCACTATTCTACCAATTACAGAGCCAGCCACTGTACCAACTGGACCAGCTATGCAGGTACCAACCGCAGCACCAGCTTTTGAACCAACGTGCGAACCAACGGTCTTCCCTACTCTTTTCGCATGTTCCACATCCCTCAAAACTTTCTTAAGATATTTGATCGTTTCTTTAATACGTTGTTTCTCCTCGGGATCGCTTTCAGCCTTACGGCATTCTTTCAGTTTATCGATGGCATCCTTTATCTCATTGGTTTTCTCGCTTGCGTGACTTTCAATGCATATACCATCGTCGAAAGAGGAAACTGTACAGAATATAGAGTCTGATACACTAACTACTCTTAGTGTAGTACCCGAGTGTTCCAAATTGTAGTTGATCCTGTCTGTATAGGGGTTCCATGCACCGGGTAGGCCTTATGTGTCAATATCAATACGAAGATCAGCTCGTAAATATAAAAATCATTTCTACGGTAAAGTTAAACATATTTCCATTTTCGTGTATAATCTTACCTCCTCGTGCCCTTCGCCTATTGTGAATCGGACTCATATTTTGGATTCCGACAACCCCTTTTGCGTCTAAATGCTCGACAATTGTATCAGTGTTGGATATCTTGATATCCTGCGCTTAAACTTTATGATCACGCTATGATCTAAAAGTGGAGAATAAGAATCACGTTGAGGTTCGAATATTTGAAAGCCACAAAACATTCTTTTTTTTTTTTTTTTTTTTGGTTTGAGTCTTTATGCAAAATAATTATGAAGAGAAGAAATTGTTTAAAATAGTACTGGCAGTTTTTCGCAAATATCATGGAAACTAAGCGATACCACTTCGTATATATATATAAGAAAAAGTTATTTAAAATATCGATTTCTACAACATATTCGAAAATCATTATAGTTGGAGAGTAGTTAACGTTTCATCGTATAAACTATCCACTTTAATCTTTCACATAATAAACTTGAGAAAGCATGTATCATAATTAATGATATTGGAAATAAAAATTCAGGCGCTTAAAGGAATATGTTGTACTTACAAATAAGATAATGATGCTTTGGACATTATGACCATAAATATTATGCTTTATATTATAAAATACGACTGAATCGCTACAAAACGCAGAACTGTCAGACTGACTTTATTCGACTGTTTATCTTATCTGACAATAGACAATCTGAGTATACATAGAAGCGAACGTGTGTGATTGCGAGATATAGTGATTTGCAGGATAGAGTTGCTGTGATTGGTGTTATGAATTAAAAATTCAATTAATATCGAACAAATGTTGTTGAAAGAAAACGAATTCTATTTAAAATTGAAATAACTCTATTATGCTTTTACAAACGCAACAAATAAAAACTCAGTTTCGTTTTTGAAAATTGTCTATTAATTGTTTGATGACACTATTTACTAAATTGGCCAAAAATTCCTTCGAGATTCCATTCCTGAAAAAAAATCTTTTTTTAAACAAAGCTACGGACATTTAGAGGAAATAATACATAATAATAATTGATTAGTACTATTAGTCGTAGTAAAATTAATAGCATACTAAAAACTCTAATCTTCAGGAATTGATAAATGCATTTCGCTGTAGATTAACAACCAACAAACAGCAACAGGTGCATATATGCATGCATAACTAATTGAACTTAATAAGAATAGGATAAATACGCATTAAATATAAACTATGGAAAACTCTAAAAGATACTGCGAATATATCGCTCTGTAGACCTTAAACATACTACTTCAGCTTAGTGCAGAAGTAAAGTGGAGAAGACCGAATAATACTGAACAAGTTTCTTCAAAGAGTTTCCGAGTATCTCATGGTGGTTCATTTAACGCGAATGTATCAGCCTACTTGAAACGTTGTAGCTACTGTTCTTACTTAAATTAACTATGAAACTTGAATGCGAACAAATTCAAAACCAATTTTGTACGCATTATAATCATAAACTATTATCGAATATAAGAACACCAGAAAAAGCGTCGAGACTCACTCTGAAGTATAACAAAATCGTTAATGAAATCTTGAAATTGTAGAAAAATTACCGAATTATTATTTATTTTCAAATATTAATAACTATAGAAATATATCTGTTGAGAAAATAAAACCTGTGCTATATTATTGAGTATATGTTTTGAGTAATCTTTTACTACTACTAAGCAACGTTAAATACTTGCAAGCCTGCGATATCACTGTTATCGATCGATAAAATAGGCGATACTTTTGAAAGTAGTGTAAGTCTATTTTCCTTCGTTTTGAAATACTGAAGAGTTTACGTCTATATCGATTGAAAAAGCCTAACAAGCTCGACTTAGTTTGTTCATGCCTTTATGAGTTTAAGTAGATGTAAGTTCACTGTACAAATAGTTCTTCTGAGAATTAATTAGGCCAACATTTTTTTTTCACGATCGTGACCGTGAATTACCAGCTTAAAACTTGGTAAATTACATTCATTAAATTTTAATTATTCAAAATATATGTTTTATGTTTTAATTCACCTTCGTTGATAAACATTAATACAACGTTTGAAAATAAACGGAAGAAAGCTAAACAAATTAAAATTATCGTAATATTACTGTGTCAGACTGCAGTACACATACTTGTATCACTATCAGGTTCTAACAACGTTGGTATAAAGTTATTTAGTGAAAAAAAGGCAAGATAACCACAGTACGTAATATTTTCTTCGATCTTAGATCTTGCGATTCGATACAAGTTAACTGATTACAACGCAATCTGTTATACGATAGATACATAGCAAAAAAGAAAAAAGAAAAAAGAAAAAAGAAAAGAAAAAAAAAGAATATTCCTTTCTGTACGACTCGAAAACTAAGCGTATTTTTATCTCATCAAAGTCAGTGAGGTGTCTCCTATTTTAAATACTGTTAAATACAAATGTTCATAAAAAGACTCTGGCATAAGCATAATCTAGTTTCATAAGGACTTAAGCTAAAAAGATGTTTCGTGGATTTTGAATATCAGAGCTTTAAGGATATTTAAAGGTTGAGCGTGGCATATCCAAATATCTAACACTGATAGAATTGACGAGCATTTGGAGGCAATAGCGGCTGCCAAAATTTTAATTGTCAGTCATGGTATCTATAGGCAAGGGGAACCAGAAGGTAAGATTACGTGTGAAAATGGAAAAGATATTTGTAACATTAGCATAGAAATGAATTCTATATTTACGTGGCCAGTTCTCGTATTAACATTCATGCACGAAGTCGGTCCTATTAGTGAGATAGGAGTTGCTGGAGGCGTTGGTGCACTTGGTGGTTTACAAACGGGCGTGACAATTGGTGCTAGCTGTGGCCCATTTTCCGCAACAGCCTGCGGCGCAGTTGGTTCTGTAGTTTTGGGTTCTATGGCAGATGAATACGTTGCCTGTCAACTCGTGCGTTCTTCTGCCAAGTGATCCACCGAAGTATGATTAGAACACGTCGATCCAGAAAATTATTTTTATCCGAGCGAAGTTAAAAATATTTTTCTACGATATGATAGTAACATTCTGTCATTATCTATAAATATACCTTTCATTAAAGGATTCGTACTTACGAATTTTGGATTTGTAACCCATCATAAAATTAAGCCAAAGCAAAAAAAAATGTTGGCGAAGGCTTATTTTTTAAATTATAAGCAATCGAATTCAATTTAATATCAAAGTACACAATGTACAGAAAGAAGTTGGCTGCAAGAAATATTTATACATATCCTGATCTTCCAATGAAGCGTTTTGTCATCAGGTTTTAGATTTCACTTTCATAGTATTAAATTTGTCTAGTTGTATGAAAATACGTATATAGGTACGTCAATTTCTTAAACATTGGCAATACTCACAAAAATCTGGCTGTCTGAATGTTGGAACAAAGTACATACTTACTTATAGGTTACTTAAATGAAGGAAAACTCAAAGTAACTGTACCAGTCTCTGGCATACGGCTGGTAAGTTCGTGAGTTTATGATACGTCGGCTGCTATTAAGGTGCAGAAAGAAACTTTGAATTGTTCGCCTATCCGAGAAAATTTGATCCAGTGACTGTTAACATATAAGAGATAAATAAGTATATTAAGATAAATTTATCCTTCTAATATCTTATAAATTATGATTCATGATATTTTTATACTATAACAATTATTCAGTCAACACATAATGCACCCATTCAAGAACTGTCAGGGTAATATTTACCTATTTATTTATTATTCTTAACTTCAACCGGAGAGCTAAATTTTTATCTACCAACCATGAATATGATATTATTCCTAAACTAGGTATCAAGAGTCGTATGAAAAGATGTCGGTGTCAATTAGGTTTGGAAAAGGAAATTTTTTAAGAGAAAAATTCCGCAACGTGTAATGTTTACACTTTGTGAACAAAAATAATGTTCAGATTTTTCATAAAGCTCATATGTTTCGCGATTATTGAACCCAATATGAAAGAAGTAGAAAATAAAAAAGTGTCTTTAACTGGGTCGAGGAAAGTAATTGTTGAAATAAAAACGTAAATAACATATCCGATTTAATAGGTGAAACAATTAGAGAAAATTTTAATTGTGTTTTGGAAAAGATCTAAGTTATGAATATGTATAGGAAAAATAATTACAATGGGTCTGAATGTGTTACAACCGTTCACGGAGAGACGCGATCGCGAGGAAGGCGCGTCAGCGAGAGGCGTAAATTCTCGCTACGATTTTGATAATCGACGCCGCGAATTATCGTCGTTCCCCTGTTTCGGTTAAGATAACAGAGGTGGTTAAATGAAGTTAACACTGAATTAACAGGGTTAACAAAAATGGTATATTTGACAATATATAAATCAAAATACAAAGGCACGTCAATGATTATTTAACGACTATACAGTTAAATTGATGCTGCAATTCGACTCGACTTTACAATTGCTCTGTATAATTGAGAGACTAAGCGAGTTGGGTTTTGCTCGTTTGACAGTCTTAGTGCATTCCGTTTGGATCCTTGATCGATACTGATTGCCCTTCGATGGTCCCTTTGTGATCTCTGGGTGGCGACCTCCACCAGCTCGGGTCACACCACCGATCACGCCACCGATCACGCCACCGATCACGCCACCGATCACGCCACTGATCACGCCATGATCACGCGTGTCACCTTTGTGTGTAGTTAAAATAACGGACCAACTCGAAGGTTCTGGAACTCGCTTTGATTGATATCGGCCGATACGTTGTATATTTGTCGGGCCGATTGAGACGGTCCGTCTGCGACATTGTAGTGCCATGAGCGACGGTTAGGAATACGGCCTGTGGTAAGCCTCGTGGCTTAACAGAATGCTACACTCATGACAGACCTAGAATGAAAAAGTCAAGCTTCTTAATAATATATGTATAACTTTGCGTACTTTTTATCTCTTTAATATAATTTTTATGCATTCTTTTCACTTTCATAAATATACATGTACACGCGGAACTCTTTGTGTACCGTATAAGAAACGTCGTGAAACAATCGATTTGCAACAAAGTAGAAACTTGTGTTAAACTAACGCAAGTAATAGGAGAAACAGTTCAAAATATATATCTGCATTCGATAACAAAATTCTATTCAATAAACACATACAGCAAAAGGTAATGTGTTAAGAAGAAGAAGAAAAAAGAAAAAAAAAAATATTTCTTTCTGAAATCAAAATTTTATTCATCGTCATTCTCTATCATTGTACAACGACTATTCTTATTACTGGAAGAATATCATTTCGTCGCTCGAAATATCCTTCGTCTAATCGTTTCGTGACATATGTTTCGTTTTCTCTTTGCATAATTTTTCATAACGAACCATACGAGTTCTCAGTTGCCTGTGAAATCGTGTAAAACCTTCGAGATTGATATTATCTCCAGTGAAGTGATGAAACGTGTCAAAGAATCGTACAACTATAAAACCAAAACGTGTAAAATAAATCGTTTAAAGTTAGTAGTACACGTTAAAAAATATCGTGCAGAAAATTTACCGCGTGAAAAGTGTTCCAGAAGTTTAAAAAAAGTAAAAAAAATTGCGGTACTAAGAAGAAGTATTGTTAAATTTTAACGAGAAACTGTTTACGAGAAGCTTACCTTTGTTCTTTCGAATGTTCTTCGAATAGGTTTTAGAGAACCTTTTAGTTTTCGAATTACTCAACCGTAAACATTTTTCTCATTCTCCTCGACCACTTCTTCGCTACTATTATTTCGTTTTAATCGAGATTATTTTAATTGAATCACTGCCGATACGAATCGTAGATAACATCGAAACGAAGGAAAACCTTTCGTCATTTATGCTAATGAATTACTGAAACAAGGTTTTTATACGAAGTAAGAAGAGCGAGATTCCAATCGTTCAGAGCCGCTCGTGTAAATCAAATTTCAATTAAGTGGAAATATTAATCGTTTCATTCGAAGTTTCTCATTTATCTAATACACGCGTATCTGTGTATTTAATATAACGAAAGATTTTGATTGAACGACTCGCTTTAAAAGTCTACGGTAAACGATTGGTTCTGTCGATAAACCTGAAATATGAATAATTTGTTTATTTTCATCCAATAAGGCGCATCGTAATGAACGGATGAGATTTTCTTCATTAATTCATTGAGCCAGCGTTGAATCAATGAAATATTTCATTTTATAACCCTTTATTCAATTAATTTAAATTCCTCTTTGTTAACATTGCGATTGTTAGACTGCGGATATTTATGCATCCACAGGAAACATGAAAAATGTAGAAATATACAGTCCGTGCACATGATATGCAAACATACATAAAATATTTACAATAAATTGCTTGTTATAATATTTAATAGATGGAACGAATCTCTATATAAGTTTCAGTTTATTGCTACATCGATAAAAATACAAACTTGCACAAATAATCGCAGTCTAATGACTGCGAAAAAGAATTCCAAGGATTTGCTTAACATTTTTTGTGTCGTTTCTTCTTCCATCTGAATATATTATATTTTTATCGAGTTTGAAATCATTTTTGTATTTAGAGTAATACGGTCAACTATTTTTCTTCTAAGTCATAGACATTTTCCTCTTCTGTGCAACGATCTTATATTATTATTCTGATAAACTATTTATTATTTTATCACGTTTCTAAATAACAACGTAATATTTAGTATTAGCCATTAGAGAAAACGATTTCAAACTTTGTTAAACACGACGTGGATAGTAAGCATCGTTGCGCGATCTCTATCAAACACGGGAGCCCATACATCTCAGATGTCGAATTATTTCTCAGCTTCTACAAAACGGATCAAAACGAAACGTGCCCTATTTTTTCCCGGACACCAGGCTATACAACAGAAAAACCTCCATCAAAATTCGCACGGTAGCTTTTACTTTACGCGAGTACAAACAGACAGGCGAAAGATCCAAAAAATAGCTCTTTCGACTTCATAGCTTATGAACTGTTTGTGGATCACCATTGGATGATAATTGGTCATGTTATGGAGTTTTCGATTTAAATATCTACGATCCTGATTCCACCCAAGTATCTTTATTAAGAGAAAAATCTAGAACGGCAGGTGCGAGTTCAGAATTAGATTCCTCGTAACGTCGACGAGCACTTGGAAATATCGAGTGATAAAGGATCTTAGGATGTGGATATTACTGTCAATATTCCTCCACAGTGTCATGTCCATTTCCACCTTTTAAATTTATTTGCACACACTATATCGACATACTCACCCACTGACAACCTTACATATACTTTGTCTTACTGCACTCGGTGTACTTAAATAGCGAACGATGTCGAAGACGACACGGTATAATTATCTAAGTGAACGCATTATGTCTATCATATCTATGATGAGTGATCGCGTTAGTGTTGTCAATGAAATATTCCTCAAAACGTAAACATCAAAAAATATTATCTTATCGGACCATTCCTCGATAGCGGAGGCGAACGAATCGACCAATTACCGTTGACATGGATGATATGATTTTCCTTTTCTATTCACCCCTAAGAATAGTCTGACGGTTTGTTGCTTTAATTGAATCTGGGGAATGGTATACATAGAGGATGACTCAACAAAAATTGACACTCGAATATTTTGAACTGTGAATAAAATATGTTTAGAAAAGTCGCGTAACTGTGAATCGTGTAAAAGAAATACTACCATGTAAAAGGGAACTCGGATGTACTTTGGAAAAAAATGATGCAACGATGGCTTGTTCTATAAGCATTACTAATGAGCTTACTTTACGAAGACCGCATATTTGTAAAGTATGAAATATTGCAATATTATAGAACAGATAATAGAAATACGTAATTTTTAAATGATTAATGTTCATTTAAAAGAAGAGGATTTTAATACCTGCAATGTAATTTTTGAAATCGTATAGCGGTAGGAAACATATCGAGAATCACGAGGAAAATGTGACCGAATTACACTGTTTATTAGCAATCGTCGTCTCCCACGTGTAATCGTGAAGCGCATAAATTGATGAGCTTCCTGGTATTCGATAACAATTTGCTAGTTTATCAACCGACACCAGGGTCTGTGATACAAGTAAATGAACGATGTAGATGAACAGTAAGAAAAAAGCTATCGGTAGAAGACGCGAAGGCGCAAGTCATTGCGCACGCATCTTTGAATGAACGCGATTTTGAAGCTTCAGTTGCTCCAATGCAGTTCTTGGGTATGCACGGTTATCGCAGTCTCGCATTGTTAGGCTGATAGACGCGTTTTTTTTTTTGTGGTGAGAATGTGAATCGGACCTATCGACGTTCATGTCGGGCATTATTAAATAAATTTTCATTTAAATAATTATCTAAACAGAGGGCCTAACAGTTGTTAATTGGGACTTCAAATAAAAAATAGAAATAAATTATTTGTTATATCAATATATTAATTGAAACAACGAAATTAATTGTTCTTTTCAAATAGAATTTTATTTTTCATTTGTTATTTTTATTTATTTTCATTCGTTATTTATCGATCGTCGAACAAATTTGAATTTTTACACAAATATTTCCATCAAGGAGATTGCTGTACATTGGAATTTGTAACTTTTAATAATGTTTGCCAGCTATGATAAACACGGCGAGACCTGCAAATATCATGGATATACCTTCGAACAATTTGTTGGAAAAGCGAGTAGTTATGCGATTTATTTATTGAAAAATAATCTTATTAATTTCACGATTGTTTCGTTCACAAAATGAAACGGATAAGAGAAAACGAAAATCTATTTATTTACATAATATCATTTGTTCTCCAATTAAACTCAAATGAAACATAAAATTTGCAAATAAGAAGTAAGAAATAAATTATTTTTGTCATCGTTTAAATGACTTTTATTTAAATAGAAGATTTAATTCTTACTCGCAACTGAATTGTTATTTCAATTTGTTATTTATCGTTTCATGAGTAAATAAAGCTTTGCCCAACATTGATCGACGATACTAATTACAAAATAGAAGCGGCAGATTCTAGAATCGCGCGTTTGTAAATGGCATCGCCAATAAATGATTTCACGCCTCTGTGTGTAATTTGAAAAAAGATCGCGTTAGTCGAACGAATTTCAACTATTTTTGCGCGAATGGATAAAAACGAGTGGAACTTTGTTTGAATGGAATAAATATCGTGTTACCTTTGTATTATAATTAAGTTCGCTTTTAATTGACGCTTGTCTTTTTACATTTGCACAGTAATACGATATTTTATCATTATTATTATCATTATCATTATCATTACCATTATTATTATTATTATTATTATTATTATTATTATTATTATTATTATTATTATTATTATTATTATTGCATTAAACAATACCACAATCCTTCAATATGATGTTCCGATTTTTGCGATTACTGCGTACCTCAACAATCCTCAAACAATCTTTATCAAGTTTATGTTATGGGAAAATTGGTGATCGTGTTGATCGAAAGAATCTTTGCCATTATTAAAAGAAGGTTTTGAAATTAGCGTAACTGTAAATCATGATTATTAACACAACTCTGATGCATAAATGGATCCGAATGAAATCTCACGATATTGAAAGTAGAATAAATATAGTAATTTGTAATAGTTTCAAGTTTTCCTAATTTGTAATTAATTATTAAAGTACAGTTATTTATTTCAAAGTTTATTTGCTTAAAATGTATGTTCATTTCTAAATTGTTAATTATTAACCGTTAGTTACTAATTGATTCGCTAGTTATCGTACCACATTAACAAAAATTGTAATAATATCGGAACGAATCATTTCACAAGTAATTTATTATTTATTATCATTCTATAATAAAGGAAAGGGCGAAGATTCTCAAGGATAACAAATGCGTGCAATCACTCATATGTACGTGGTGGATACTTTGCTCGATTCGTATCAACGACACATGCATGAATATTAGTAAAATATATGAATTAATAGCAAACCAATGACCAAAAAGCAATGTACTTGCTTTCTGTAAAAACAACAGATCGATATCGTACGAGATATTAACTGTGTTATTCTGGTTTATTCAAAATTTTATTTACACGTAGACGACAACTTAACGAGCTGAAAGTAATGAATTCCTTAAATGACAAAACTCGACATAATGTTTGACATTTACGGATTCCAATTCTTTTCTTGTATATTATGTTTTAAATGTGAACTTTATCGTATCCTGATAGCCTATATTTGCTGGTCTAACAAAATACAAAATCGCCTTGAGTCCTTTTGTCTCCGTTTGTGTGGTTAAATCACATCGTATTAAGAAGAAACCGAGTGTCCATATACTTTTCAGCGATAGTGCCCGAAGACGCATGTCTCTATTGCGTACATCTTTTTCTGCCTGTTGCGTTCGCCGTCGTCGTTTGTCACTCCGAAACCGCAAACTTATTAGCTCGTACATAATCTTTTCAGAAACAGCGGCGCATTATTTTCGAGAAAAAGCCGCATAAAAGTGGAACTTATGAAAGAAGTTCGCCGACAAAGATGAGTTCTTGAACAAACTTTGGAACTATCCCATCCAATACACTAAGAGAAGATGTTCTAAATTGTTACCGGTAACGATTAGTTAATACGTAGATTTAACGATGCAACGGTATGAAAAGGGAAAAGACAACGTAAATTACGTGCAACGGGAATTCACGTGAAAAGACGAGAGAATTTCACCCAAATTGTTCGCACCTGGATACTGTTGTCGTTTTTAAAAAGTGCTTGTTCTTGTCAGGCTCAAAATATGGACAACTTGTTTTCGTATGGCTTGTACAATTGCAGTACTATAATTCTCAGACGAGACATCACAATCTTGTTGATGTTAAATCGTAGCGAACTTCTTAATATATTGCAAAACGCTTTGGATAGTTCTACGGAACGGGAAGTTCTACGCGATGCTTTTTTAGATTGTTTCTTTAATTATCAAGAGCGGCCGTTTGACTTATCATGGTGGCAAAAGTTGTTCTGGTCCCTGCTATTCGCTGCAATGCTGTTGGTGGCAACCGGCGGCAACGTCATCGTCATATGGATCGTACTTGGTAAGTGATCCTTATTTTAGCACAATCAAACATTGGTAATTCGAGCCTTAAGGGAAGAGCTAAGAGTCTCCTGGTTATATAGGTTTCCATTTAACGAAGTTTTCAAACAAAAGAGCTTCAACTAACGAGAATTCGACATACAAAAGTTTTGTACAAACCTTCGGTTACATTACATTACCTTTTTCCAGAAAATGTTGCAACTTTTAAGGTATTTAAAACTTCCTCTTCGAATTCATTTTATTCAACATTTTATTAACAAAAGTTAAAGACGCGTGGGATGATAGCGATTATGTGTTCGACCGACGAAGAACTGTTAGGTTATGGTCGAACAACGGCTTAATAGCCAATATCAAAAGAAAGAAGACAGTATCAGAAGAATGTTTTCTGACATTTTGCGACACAAAACTAATAGCAGGATCTGAAACGCTTCGAATCACATCGAATTTGTATATGTGGCGACAAATTCGAGCCACTTCGAACCTGATTCGAATCTTAAAGATCTCGAAAGTTTCGATCAGTTCTGAATATTAATGGAAGTCTCGAGTCTTTGAACTTTAAAGTCTCTTGAGTCTTGATCGTGTTGGAAATCGTAATGCGTGATATTCGATACTCTTGGCTTGAGAATTCAAGAGTGAAAACGATGTTTGAGGAATTTTGTTACTTATCTTATTCAAACACAGACAAACATGAAGTGGTTCAAAGAACTCGTCGATCGTCATTTTGACGACGGTGCACGATCAAGATTTCCAAATTGAGCAAGACTCAGAATACTTTATAAAGACTGAAAACCTATCAATATTCCAGACTGAATCAATGCTTTCAAGAGTTTCAAGCTTCGAATTCTGTTCGAGATGATTCGAAGCGATTCGAATTGTTTTCATCTAATTAGTTCTTTCCCATCCTATCGCTACATATAGCTATACGCTCACGAGTTGCTGATAGCAAAATTCGACTTGTAGAAGTCTGGCTATTCTAAACTCGAATTACAGAGGCAAAATAGAGGTAAGCATGCGAATTAAGTGGCAAATAATTCCAGTTTACGTAAATCTCATTTCGACTTATAGAAATCTTCGCGGCGGAGCAGGAGGCAATGAACAAAATATAATATAATCTTATAGAGGTTCGAATTATCGAGGCTCAACTGGTACATAGATATCGCTCATTCTCTACAATAATCCATAAGTTTCTTGTCATTTCAAATTTTCAAACTCGATTTTCTCGTAAACTAAGCCTTAAATGAAAAAATTTCATTCCATATCTTGTTCTTATTTCTTCATAAGGAATTCACTTCACTTCGTGCCAGCTTGTACACGTTATTCGGCCGCATCCTGTATACATACATAGATCATAGATTCAATGACGTGCTAACATTTATCGGATGCGCTTGACGAATGTCGATATATTCTATTAAAGGAAACTACGCGTTTACCTTCGTTGTCAGTGTGCACACACACTGTTCGCATACTGTGAAACGACATGAAAATGAATCTTTTTTTAAAGGATGGAATATACGTGGATTCGTTAGCTTCGTACAGTTTGGTGCTGTGCAGCACCGGGGTACAATACGTCTGGATCAAATTGGCAATTTCTATTTGACACTTGGAGCCGATATTCGAGTTATAAAAGTGCTAACAAAGACGAGAGCGAAAGTACGACTAACCAATTATGGAAACCTTTATTTTATGTAGAGCGAGTCTAATAAATAATTGAGCCGAATTACGATACTGTTCCTATTGCAGCTAGAAAGAAATTGCGGAGGAAAATTTTGCATTGTTTATCAAGCTCTATCGTCGTGCAGTGCGATTTTTACAGAAGTGCACTTATATACAATTGCATTAGTTGATTCCCCGTGCCATTCACAACTTAAAATCATCAAAATATTACGGTATAATCATCAAAATCGAAAATCCAATACTTTTCAAAATATGTAATTGATTTTCAAACATCTACTACAAATGCTTTCACCATTGTATTCTAAGTATTCTCTCACTCGTTTTCTTACAACGTTTATCCAACACTCACAATCAAGCAGTCCCTTTTTATTCGTTTTCTCGTGTCATCAATGGGAATAAAAGGTTCTCTATACAGACTGTTTTAATAGAAAAAATTCCACAAGGCGTAAAGAGGATTTTAGTCACGTGAACGTGAACGCGGTGGCAAGGCTGTCGGATGTCAAATCATTTTCCTCCATAGATTTATATTAAATATCTCGTTATGGTGCGAGCGTTATGAGCCGGTGCTCTATGCCGCTGATAATATTTCAAAGAGTTTCGCGTCTCTGGTGGAACATCACGCGGCAAATCGGGTAATGTGAATTCGAGGAAATACCGATTTCCTTCAGCATATAAAGTGTTATGGGAAACGGAATACGGATCGATAAGGCACGTGTTAAGAATTTCGTATCACACATCGATGCTGTACCTATTGTTTATACTTTTTGTATGCCGTGGATTTTCCGTAATCCAGACATTATCGCTGCATCGATTAAAAATACCATTATTCGTTAAAATATGTTCGTTTGTCCGTAAAATTATTCGCAGGAAATTTCGTTCCCTGACAGTCCTATCTTAACCCTCACGTGTACCTACGTCGTGGCCATTTAACACGTTTCTCACGTAAAGATGACGTTATTCTGCCATTTGTAGAAAGATTAATCCGAAGCTCTGTGACATTTATTTTACTGAGATGAAATATATACGGTGACGAATGACTGGAAGCTCAGAGTTGATACACTGTAAATCGCAGTTACCTTTATATACAAAGTAAGAATATGGTAGAAATACCATATTAGTAACAGTCGGTATATTTATTCATTTATGGTAAAAATTACGATTTATTACCAGAGTGTCCACAGACAACCGATAATGTTATGAATATTTAAAAATTTTTGTTCTAGATATAGGGTTCCATTATAAATATTTCAAGATTTCCAACGGAATGCATTTTGTCGATAAATACCGACAATATCGCATTGAAAATACATATTGATCCTTTTTGTTTCTTATTTTACAGATTTTCTTTCGTCCGTCTCTGTAGAGTTAACGACGAAACAAGCGACAAAAGGGTGTGGCAATATTTGTTACGCTAAACGGGCCCTGTGTGTCAATTATACGCAATTCTTACGTTTTATCAAGTCCTGTAACGGCTAGTTTATTGTTTTGTAATTGCTGCACGATGGTCATGCGTTCATTATACGATCCCTTCGGGAATAAATAATTTTGCGATAATGCGTGTTTTAAGCATCTCTGATAATTCATGTTGACGAATGTATAAAGTTCTCCAAACATTAAATTTCTATTTTTAGCAACATTTTTCGCAATACAATTTCTCTGCCATGCAAAAAGAACAAACAAGACGAATATTTTAATTACTCGTTTTAATTACGCCTAATTGTTTGCCTTAAATATAGCTAACAATAATTCAGGCTAGACTATAATGTGTCGAGTAGTATTAACTTTTCGATTTCAAACTTCGGAAGAACATTATTCCAATATTTCATTTACACGTTACGTATGACATTCAATATGCGTGTCATTTGAATTTCTTTTTATCTCGTTTCCGAGAATGGAAAACAGTCCGTAGCCCTCAACCTCGCTGTTCACGAATACATATAGTACGGAGTATAATCCCGACTAAATTAGATAGAAACTGGAAAGGTAGAAACTGATTGGTTGGTTGATCCAGTATTATCCAGTAGTGTTCGTTAATACCAGTCGGTAGGAAATTCAACGAGTGTCTTTAAAAGCCACAATAAGATAAAAATGAAGAATAAAAATTGTGTTTGAAATTTTGTTTTTTAGTTATTGACATTCAGAGCTATTTAGAGCACCTCAAGCTACGAAGAGTATAGTGGTTTCAAAGTTGACGACATACGACCGACTTATGTCGCAAAAAAGCAAACTATGATGACGTAGAGATGATTCTGTAATACTTTTCAAGAAAAATTGAACGGAAACTTCGAATAAGAGTCTAAATCGCATTTAAAACTTTAGGAAAAGTCGGTTTCCAAGTTACGTTGTTCCATAACACTTAACGTACCGTCTGTGTTCGACATTATGTCGCCTTTTGACCAAATGTCTGCAATCTGTGTGTACTAAGACGATCGATAGGAATCGTAGAGCCATACTTCACGATAAAGTCCATTTATCTGAATTACTTTTATTGGAACAAAATTTTAATCAACGCTTGATTAATCGAACGTTTACTGGTTGAATTTATATTGCATCGTGAGCTTCTATTATGTGAACGAAGCATGGTACGTAGTGAGGAGAACTGGTAGGCTCTTATCGTATAAACCTCGATTTAGACTGTTTGACCGCCGATACGTTCAGACAAATGCAGTTCTACTGTACTATTAATTCAACTTTCACCAAATTGTGCTATAGTCTTTTATTGGAGATTCTCGTTCAATGGCACATTAGCTCTTAAACCTGTCGACTCAGTCAGGTAAAAAGTAAAGTGAAAGAATACCATGGCTTACCCCTATGTTCTATGCTGTGTATATGTGTGTGTGTCTATGTGTCCGGAGTTTCACACCTTCTTATAGCGCCATTATCCCATTGACCATTTACTGTAATTGATGATGGAAGAGCTTCCGTCAGTATTCGATTGGTAAGCCTATAATCAGCGTAGCGTTCAATTAGCATTTCTCGTAACTTGTACATCTTACAGAACAACACTCTATGGAATTTCCGAGTTAATATTTCCTGCAATTTGTGACCCAGCTCTAATTAAGTGCAAGCCGAGATTGTTGTGAAGCAAGTGCGTCTTAGTGTTAGTTCACTGCGAGTGTTCATAAGCAGAGCTTACACGTATTGCAGTCGTTTTCTACAACTGTCCAACTGCTGGAATACGGTGCGCTGTACGATCTCCGTTTTCTTGCAAATAAAGATTCATTTTTGTTCTTAGTTCTTCTTTTTTTTAATTGTTTGGAAATCCACCATACCATTTCGTATTATCCGCGATGCAACGCATTTTTCTGTATCGATTGTTTCATAGTAATATAGATGCGTGTCCAAAAATTCGTCAAATGTGTGTTAATAGATACAATACACGAAACATAATCACTGTGCACTGTAATATTCATATACTATATTCCGACCCGTTTAAATATGCACAATGTCCGCTTAAAAAGTGCATAAACTCTTTTCATTGCCCCCTTAAATTTCATTGTGTTTAAAAAGTTTGTCACGAAAATAAGAAGCTATAATTTAAAAATATTTATTACAAATTGTGACATGCTGTCGATATGTTGAAATTCCGATTTAAAAATAGTTTCCCATCCTTAAAGGTGCATTACAAAATTGTCAATAAAAATCGCCACATATTTGTTCCTTTAGATGGATCAGTGCTTGCACTGAACAAGTGCTTGTACGTAATGTCGTCAAGACGATATTGTGAACATCTCTGGTGGATGGTATTATAAATACTGACACAATTGTCAATACACAAGAAAATTGTTTCCGTCAACTAAAATATTGGAATTCATTCAGTTGCGTAACATTTGCATCGCAGGGGGGAAAAAAATGAAAAATACGTGTATTTTTATCATTTTTAACACTAATATATTTTTACCATTAAATATCAATTTTTATCATTAAAAATATTGTTGTATCTAAACAAAATAGATATATCTAGATGCAAGTAGAAATGATATACAACTGTACATATTGATTTTAAGGAAAGCAATGGAGATTACTAGTTTCCTATACAGTTTGTACAAAAAGCTTGAGGCTAAAGCTAAAAAATATACAATATTTTTTTAAAGCAATTTAAAAGCGATTAATCTTGGAGTTATCAGGTGTTTAATGTATAAAATTATAAAAGCACGGTATATGTTAAATCAGTTGCTTCGTTAAATGGGTTGATAATAACAAATGGGAAAACTGCCAACAAGAGATGAGACAAATGTCAGAGATCTGTCAACGCTTATATATGCTTCTGTACGTGAAAACGTGTACGTTGAAATGAACTGGGAACAAATTCGATATATTCTATAGATGTAGCGTCTTATCCGTAGAAACATCTCGTAACTCCTAAATCAAATGGTTTTTGAATCCATGTTTATTAAGCTTATTTTCATAAATACTATATACTCCTAGAGTTCGCCACCAACCTTTTTTGCAAACCCTGTATACAATATGAAAGTCTTTAATGTGATTTCAATGGCTTCTAGTTTATGCTTTTATGTATGCAGATGGAAACAAAACACATAATAAGAAGGCGTACATTTCATATCGCACAGCTCGATGCTGAAAGAATTAATTGTTTAATTTAATTTATTAATTGATCGGAGAAAATCCCTTTTACAAGAAGATAGTGAAGATAGCGAAAACAGCGAAAATATATGATATGCAATAAGAGAAAGACAAATATCGGAGTGACACAGTCGCTGTAAGGTAATAGGACAAACACGTGGTTAGATATATCATAAAACTATATATTATTATGAAACTATATACATTGTAATATCTAAAAGTACGCCGGTGCTCTATTCTTGGATTAGAAGCTGGATTATATTTAGTTATTCGTAAACAATAATTGTTAATAGACGGAGTACGTTCTTCGTGATGATTGAAAATTCCAGAGACTACGAAAGCTGTTTCAATTCACCTGAAAAGATACTGGCAGCAAGTAACTTTTTCTATTTCAAAGTGTCTTCGACAGAAAATCGAAAAGAACGAAAATTACAGGTTTCTAAAAAATGGTAGACAATTGTTGAAATTGCGTAATGCCACGATATTTCATGCAACGATGCTTCCGAATTCGTTTGGCACGTCGTTCGCTAGTTTTTATTAAACGATTCACATTTACGTAGATTGAGTGGTCATCTTCGAAAATAGGCGTTAGTGGGCGTAATGTGATGCGTATTCCAATAAAACATTGCAGCAATTTCCTGAATTCCGATCGCGAAGGTAAATATTATATTGACTTTTCAAAGTTTGAAAACTGCGTCATTCTATACTGATCGTACAATTCAATAAAACCGATTTAGAAGTTTCAATTGGATGTCTGCGACGATGAAATTACTTGCTGTTTAGAAATATTATACTGCTATGTTTTAAAGAGTAGAAATAAGAGATTGCTCGCAGGTATGCATACAAGCAAAAATTGAAACACGGGATGTATTCATAAATGCCGATACATAAGTGTCGATACTTCACCGTTCCGAATCAATACATAGAAATGAATAAAAATGCCGTGTGAGCGTATCGCACCCTTGCGAGGAAAGTGACGCAACTAAGGAAACGCGATTTTGCAGATAACACTATAAAAATGTTGCAGAGGCACTTCCCGACCGACTACGAAAATCTTAGTTCATTTATCTCCATCGTTGCGTCGCGAATAGTTGGCAGTTCGCGACTTTAAAATCCACCGTATGTTAATGCTCGAGTACAACTTAGCGAATGATTTGAGACGTACTCTGTTCGAAGGTTTGAATGATTATCTACTGAGCGCCTAAAGTCTCGAACTCGCATCCTTCGTCTCCCTCCACGAGGGCAGGTTACGCTAAATTTTATTCCTCGAAGGTGATCGAGCACTGACCGGTGAAGAATTAGTTGACTTCGTAAACTTAAACATTTAGGGAAAATTCAAGATACTCACCTTACGATACTTACGACACGTCAGTTTGCCATCGAGCTGCCAGAAGAAACTTCGAATTCGTCGATACTATAAAATTAATGTTCTGCTGGCTACGAATAAAGTGATATGCAGCAGTAAAACGTACAGAAACATAAACTTAAAAATAGCAACGAAATGACGTCCGTTCAGCCTACTTAAACTAATTGCTAACGTCTTAACATTCATAAGTTGGCTGGTAGAGAATAGCTATATCGTTCTTTCTGATTTATGTGGCACTGTGCTGTATCCTACAAATGCGTTTTCCTGTTAGTCGTGTCCTGGCTAGAAGATTGATTTTCCATTGTTGAGAACTAAAAATGAAAAAGAAAAAAGTACAGTTGAACCTGTTTTATGAGCAGTTATTCTTCTTGTTCATTAATTTGATTTAATTATAACCAAAAAGGCAACAATTTTATATACTTTTATAATCGAGGAGTAGGGAACTACAAAAGGCGACATTTTCACAAAAAAAGAAGCCAGTTCTAATTAGAGACGAAATGATACAACCAACTTAAAGGTCCATTCGGTGAATTCTGATAATGATCGGCAACTTGGGAAACAGCAAATCCCGCTTGCCTGTACAATTAATTCGAAGGGACAGAGCATCGAGTAACATCAAAGCGGCGCTCGAAGTGCCGCCTTTAGTTTTCGAGTTGTGGATGATTAATGAAAATGTTCAAAGCGTCAGCGTCATGCGTCAGCTATCGCACGTCGACACAAGTATGTGTGAATATTATTCAAATTTTATCCTTAAACTTTACTCTTCTAATCTTTAAAAGATCATCGTAGTCGGAATTAAAATAATATACAGAGCACTAAGAAATATCCATTATGCGTACTATGCGTATTTTCCATTTCAGATAGTATGATGAATGATGCTGTCAGAATTCGAGAAATAAAATTACCTTCTAGTCATTCGTTTGGAAGAATAACAGAATCTAGAATAAATACAAATGTTTCTAGTATGTATTCATATATTCGTACAAGAATTTTTAAACTTATTTTTCCTTAATGCGATATCAAGTTGTCGCAACTCGATCAATGTGCACTCAATCTGCACTGTTAAAATCACAATACGTATAGTATTTTACATTCTTCTACCAGAATAATAGACGTATTTAAATCAATTAGATACTCTTGGTAAATATATTCGTAACAGATTTTACGTATAACTGTTATACGTACAACTCTTATACGTATAACTGTTTCAACAGGCTTTACGTTTTACAAGATTTAAAAATTTTCAAACGACGCGGAGAGAGAAACCTATGGAACTTCATTTTATTTGGGAGACTTCATCGGATATGATATAATGATATCTATTTAAATGAAATCGTTGATGTAAATTGTCGATGGAACTTACGTAATTTTGTTACGTATAATTCTGTTATGTAAATAATTCCCAGAAAGTTAGGATCGTAAGTGCGTAACATCACGATACTTTTGGGTTAAAATAGCGGAAAAGTTGTACTAACATTTAATCTAATACCTTAA